>JAGFPH010000133.1:442049-458959 GCA_018207615.1 Philaenus spumarius
GTAGAATAATCTCCTATATTTATTTTGTTTAGATAAAACTCCAAAAATGTTTCATTCTAGTAAGAAAAATCTCAAATTTTGTATTCCGTTAAAAAAACACACTTCTGGTTGTTCAATTTGTTTTGCTAACGAACCCGTCCTAACGGCTTAGAAAACCAACGGATGTGTCACATTTTGACTGAATCGGACGTCATATGTACATTAAAACGTGTTCTGGGGATTATCATCGGTGCTCATTGATTACTGCCGACCTTAGGTCTCACCATTAGAGTCACTGCAAAGCTAATGTTTCCTTTAGAAATTCACTAATGCGCGATTATAACGGTTGGTTAGCTTCAGCCAACCAACACAAAACCTAGCCTAGCTTATACTTTTAGGTTATGTTTACAACTTCCTTTAAAACAAACGTTTAAAACTTTAAGCGGAACTTGTAGTATAAATTATTGTTAAGTATATATTTCAACCAGCTTTAACCTTTTAAACATTGGTTTGATTTGACCTACTTTCTATATTGTGGACCGATTGTCAGTATGTAGTGCCAAGAGGTTCGTTATACACAGCGTCCGTATTGGAAACATAGCAACGGGTTACGTACACAGGTGATATCGGACTGAATTGACCTGACCATATTGTACGTATGATCAGGATGTTGTATTAAGTCGTACATTGACAACCAATGTCCTTTGTCAATTCCCATCTACGATTAATATTTGCTACGTGTAGTGGATCTGTGATTAGAATAGGCTCTCCTGCATCTCTTCCGTATTAGATGTAACGTATACGAAATAAGAGCTCGCTCAAGAACTTGCTGCCTCGTATATTGACTGCGTTTCGCGAGTTTTTATCCCGGCCGTCAGAAGCTGCTCGCTCGGTGGATTTAAACCGGGTACTTTATGGTATTTTACGTTTAGATGAATTTCAAAAATTTGTTACTTTCCGTCAGAAAACGTGCTTCCGGGTGTTGGATATTTTTAGCTAACGAGCTCGTCCAAGCGACTTAGAAAACTAACGTGTGTATCATATCGGACATAAAATGCGGCCGTCCGAGTGCGAACACATATATATACAAATTTTAACAACACCCCAAAACGTGTTCTGGGGACTATGATCAGTAGGCCTACTCATTAACCACGCCCGACCTTAGGTCTCACCATAAGATTCACTGCAATAGCTCACCTTTCCTATGGATATTACCTAATAAACTTTGCAACTAAAGCAAATTTAAAATACAAACTTTACAAAAATGCAATTTGAAAGATTTTATCTGGCACTGTAAAAAGCATTATTCAGTGTATTGAAACACCACTCCAACTCTTAGATTAATTCGATATCTTTATTATCAACCATGTAACAAATAGGCTGTAAACGATTAATCGACGGGTTTCGTGTTTGTTGGAAATTTAAACTTATTTTTCCGTCTACCAATGAATAATAAATTGTGAACTGGATATTCATCAGTAGGTTTAATTTACATATTTGATTAGTTCAAATGCCTCATTCCAAGAGTTTTCATAACGCTTTTAACCTAATTTTGAATTTGAGTTTTCAGATATTGCTAATTAGTTTATGAGGCTCTTACGTAGTCCCTATATTCAAAGCTTTGATGGATAAGAGTAAATAAATATTAATATAACACAAATTATCTTATATAGTAACTCGTGTTGCAAAGAATCGCAATTGACCAAAGCAATCGTCATTTCCGTGAAAGGATTGGAGCCATTCTCTCTATTTGCATTAAAAAATTGACGCAAAAACACTCGTCCTACTGCGCTGGCGCCATCATTCATGTCCACTCTACCAATATCCAAGATGCTCTGTCCTATTCAAAACTTTGGCACTGCTGCGCATGCGTCAGTATAAAGGCCACCCCCTACAGCGATCCAAGTGCCTCTGTCCTAATCAGTTTTCATTCCAGTGAAAATATCAGAGTATTCAATAATAATTCGACCGTGCAGCCGAACCGCTGACGTGAGTTGAGCGAATTTTCAAAATTAAGATTATATGTTTTAGAGTTTCAACTATTTGGGAAATCGGTCCACTCACGAAGGTTCTAAATAGTTGCCTGCGTTTACGATGTAAGCAGAATTTATTTGCACCTCACGCCTCCAGCCCTGTCTCACGTGGGGTTAGGAGTATTCATTGTGTAGTTCTGAATGTCGTGTCAGACAAGGGCGGACTCAGTGTGCACTTACGCCTAAAATACGCATCCAGTGTACGCATACCCATGAAGTTACGTCATATCTATTCTTCCGTGTACCGCAGCCACGTGACTACCACAGTCTGCGACTATTCTTATTACGCTAGATAAGATTTAAAACACTCAAAAATTACATTCTTATTTTACGAGTTTCGAATAGTTTTCTAAGGAACTATTAGACGTTCGGCTTTGTGATTTTATTATCCGCTTTCAAGAAAATAACCTTGATGCTTTATTATAGTGTACATTCACATAAGAATGGTATCTACGCATCTTAGAGCTCTTAAAGGATTGATTTAATGAAGGGAAGTGGTTTTCGCACTTAGCCTTTGTCGCAGGAATTTATGTCTCGTTTTAAACGAGTTTTAATATAAAAGGAAAGGATAAAACTTACGAATTCGTTCAGTTTCTTTAGTAGATTCAATATTGGCCCCTTTTACTTAAATTAACCCTAGTTAATTGTGCAAGTTGCTTACCCTCCTTTTTTCTTTTTTTTAATAATAAATATTTATTTGAAATATACATAAAGTGTCTGTAACTTTCCAAATGACATGCTGATTTGTATATATACATTAACAGGGTGATTCCAAACTCCACGCACAATCTTCAGGATATTGTTCCTTGGGTCAAATAAACATAAAACGTCATAAATATAACCATGGGTATATTTTGTTTCGTTTACCTTTTGTCTGTCTGTATGTATTTTACTTAAAAATTCATGTTAAGAAAACTGATAAAAGAATTTAAACAACATTTTGGTTGCTAGGCCCTAGGTTGACCAACATTTTTAAGCTATTGTCTTTATACGTTTCAAAATGGCAGCCATTTACACTTTTCCACTTAATGTTACAAAAAAAGTATGTCATGAAAAATCGAAAACAGCTTATATTAAAAAAAAAAAAATTAATCTGGTAGGAATTAACAGAATTAAGGGCATTTTCGTCAACCGTACGTGACCATTATTTGCACTTTTTGTACGGTAATGTGACAACAATTTAATATATGTCTAATGTAGGCTTTGAGACATACACTATCTGCAATAAGCTGTATTGGATTTGTCATGACAATTAAAATAAAAAATGATTCTTATACTATTTTTATAAAATGGGTACAGTAGTTTTTAAACACTCTGTATATAAACGAAATAAATATATTATACTTGTATGAAGAACAAAAATGTGGCATGATTAATTAGCACAACAGAGGGCTAACGCCGTAAAAATCATTTCGATTGCTTACATTTAAGGGGTTAAACGTAATAACACCCTTAGAAATAAATAATAATTTTTACCAATCTTATAAACCTGTCATTAGGTAAAATGTACGCATTTATGAAATGCACCTGAAACCCTGATTTTTTTATTCGGGAGTTACGAGTAACAAACTGGCGGAAACGAAGCGCTGATTGGCGCTTAGTTGATCGTATAGGCCTGAATTGGTGGGCAACGTAGAACAAAATTCACTATTCGTTTTTGGACGAAGGAATTCGGATCTGAAATAGTTTTTTTAATTGCATGAAATGGTCAAATTCAATGTTTACCCGATATTCCTTTTGTTAATTTATTCAAATCTGCGAGCGAAGTGGGTACCTGCTAGTCCTGCATATAAAACTTTATCTGTGCCCGTAAGCACATCTATTTTTCAAAATAAGCACGTGAATTTAATACGTGGTTTTTGCAACTTTTCCATTTTTACATTTAGTTAATTTATTTAGGAATATTTTTATATTTTGGTAAGAACATGGAATTCGGTTGGTCCTTTAGGTAATTACGTTGTAAATAACATACCTTTTTAAAAGTCGATATTAGTTTCAATGATGGACGCTGCCAACTGTGTATTATAAATTAACAGTTCATCGTCCTCTGTTCTTGATTCAAATCTCTAGATTTTTTATTTCGATGTATTCAGTAGTGTATTAAAAAAACAATAATTATTCAAGTGTTATTTTCCCTTTGAATAATACGGGAGTATAAAATGACTATAATTTTAAAGTCACTTGATACTTTCATTCGATTTCGAAGGGACAACTATCGACAATAAACCACGATTCAAACACAATTAATTGTGATAGTAATGCAAATTTATAACAGCTGATTAATTTGAACGATTCCAAAATCCAGCCTAGAATACTGTGAGGTTATGTTTAGAACTTCTATTAAAACGAATCCTGGCAATCTTTGAGAGGGATCAGTAATTAATAAATATATATTGGTTGCCTTGTTTATTTTTATATTGTTACCAGAAGTGTCTCGCTTCGCTCACAAACCAATCTCTGCTGCTTTCGGTGCTTAGTAAGTTGTCCAAACATACTAGAGAGCTAGCTCATCATTCCCAAGAGTAGAATTTGCCTCCTAATTGTTTGTTAAACGTGCCAGGAAATCTAGTTTAGTATATTAAACGTGGTAATAAACCAATCCAACAAAGGAAGAAGTTATATTTCAAAATACGTAGTTACGATTTTGGTTTAACACAGTTTTTTCAGGGTTACTTAAAGTACAGTTTATTTAATTAAGAAGTATGGTTATTTACTATTAATAACATCCAATTATATAACTTCAACTGGTAAGTGAAAATTGTTCAGTCGCTACCCATACATAATATATCATTCAAAAGGATGTGCTTCAATTTGGTAAGGAGATTGTAGAAATTTACGTAAATAAAGTAAATTAAGAAATAATTAAGAAAATGTATGCCTGTAGACTATAGTTTCAAAAATGGATAATGTTTCATTTATTTTGTTACTTAACCCACGCGGGGAAGTAAATGCAAACAGATTATAGCATACTCTGATATTTTCATGGAAATGAAGATTGATTAAGACAGAAGCACTAAGAGATGATCTAGATTCTGACGCTTTGCTTAGGGCCAGAGTATTTGCGTGAATGGCAGGATTTTTATTTAATAAAGTGACATTACAATTAAATTTTCTAAAAAAACTGGTGAGTCCAAACAAACACACTTCTTTGTTTATAGAATTCTCCGTAGAACGTACATTTCTCTCGAATTAAGTTCCATATTGGGCTAAAGCGTACAACACGTGAATCTAATCCATTTGTACTGAAAGCATCGTAGCACAAAGCGGAACCATAACCATCTCAGTGTTTGTCACAACCCTCCTTGATTATCTAACCTCTTAGGCTCTTTGATGAGGGTTGACTACGGGATACGGACAAACAAGCTAACACACGGACAAATGGACCATTTATTAGAAGCCGTGGCAGGCTCCTAGCTTACAGTGGATCAATATACAAAAGTCTTGTAGTCTAATCCGGGCGAATCGCATCAGTTATTTAGTTTCTTTGCCTTGTGCGGGCTGTTTTGGGGGAAAGCAGTGTCGTAAATTTGAAGTAAAAATCGTAAAGCTTTTCGCATTCGACAAATTAGTTGTATCTATTTTTAGATAGATCATATTTTCATCTTTCAAAATTCAAACTAGTTTGTAATATCGACAGCTTTGACATGAATACATAAAAGAATAAGTTCTGACTGACTGACTGAATCGTAATCAAAGTAGGCTACAGTCAAAACTTAAGATTTTCAGGGTGCCTTCATACCACTATGTAGAAGTGCACAAAGAAAGAATTTTATATTTCGGTAAGAACATGGAATTTGTTCTTATTCCATACACTAATTTTAAGGGTCGAAAATGTTCAAAATACGGAGATCACTCTCAGCCCTATAACAGCTGATCTGAATCAAAAGCTTAGCAACACAATTCTAGATGTGGCCTACTGAACCAGCACAAGTTTGTTGAATGCATATACTTTCGTTATCATAGAAACCAACGTAGAAAATTTAGAATTAGTTAATTATTTTTTCACAAACAAATAAATATGTTTAGGTTAAGTAAATAAAACAAACACAAACAAAAAATAACCGAAAAGGGTTACTGCATTATAATTCAAACATCTGTTGTTACATAAATTACAAATAAAACAGCTAATTAAGATCATAAGCTCAACACAATTTTAAGTTAGGCCTATTATACTGAACCAACTCAAATTTCTTGAAATCATTTAGATTTATTGCAATAGCAACCAAATTGGCAAATTTAGAATCAGGTGATTATTCTTCACAGACTAACTGTTTTTTTTAGGGTAGGTAATAGCAAACACAAACGAAGAAAGGCTTACTATATCATAAAATTCAAACACCTATCACTATTTAAATTATACCAATTTTATTGTTTTCTTGGCCTATTTGACCAGTTTAAAATACTAATTTAACGTATCCCATTTTGGTCAAATTTTGTAACTTGAAACCTGCCTCTTTTCTTTATAAAAATAAATAATCTTCGTCCTAATCAATCGTATTTCCCGTGAAAATATCATAGTATACAGTAATCTGTTTGCATTTGCTTCATTTGGGGTTGCAATTGTAACGCATAGATTACCCACACGGCCCTGTTTATTCTTTTCTTTTACAAAAAACCTTACTTTTACACCAAAATTATAAGTGGATCTTAAAATAATTCGTTTTACTGCGAATGCTGTATGGTACATTACTCCCCCTCTGTAAGTTAAGAGGGTAGAAACATACATTCCTCCCATTTAGATCCACAACATAAAGAAAAGGCAGAGTAGGCGTAATTGGATTATACCAAGACAACCTTATATTCTTTACAATAAATTAGGTGTATCCCCGCTCAAGATATTAAATGTAGGCCTACAGAGAATACAAGAAGAGGGAAGATGTAATTTCGTTGCATTTTTTACTAGTGCGTTACTTTAATTTATTTAAAAAATCAAGTGCTGTAAGAGATGGAATTTCGGTTCTTTTAGATCTAGATGAGAGTTTTAACATTCGAAATTATCTAAATGCTGCCATCATACCATACAAATTCTACTACTAATTTTTGTAAAACCAGAACGTTCATTTGTAATGTCGTAGACTATATCTCTAAAACCATTAACTTTACAAAAAACATTGTAGGTAAAAAAGTTAATTTTCGGGATCAAGAATGTGTTGTTAATATTGCGTAAAACTTGTGTAATGCATACGTTTTGCGATTTTTCATTCATTAATGGTGTAAAAGTTCATTTTCTGTTACATTTAGAACTCAGTGTACAAACGTTTGAAAATGATCAACTAATACTATAAACTGACTGACACAAACAGTGTTACGAGGCATATACAGAGTGTTGAAAAAGACCCCGGATCCCCTAATTAATTCTAAAACGAATAAAGATACAAAATTGAAATTTTAATCATTTACACAGATGATAAGATTCTACATTTCAGCGTGGTTAAAAAAATTATCCGCCAGTTTGGATCCGCCATTTTGAATGTAACTTTTATTTTGTACATGTGATACATCATTTCGATGTAGAATTTCAAGAGAAAACCAACGGTGAAATTTGTACATCCATATCTTTAACCGATTAAAAATGGCAGCCAAAAAGCAACGAAATCGTGTTTTCCGTTTTCCCCCATTTTGATGTACTATTTTTTTTTTAATACTAATTATTATTCTTTTTGGATTCAGAATTAAATAAGGTTTCAAACGATATGCCACACAACTGTATTTGGTTGAACCACTCGAAATCAATTTTGAATAATTTAAAATGGCTGTAACTAAAATTTTTTAAATACCGGTACTCCCAAATATCGTTGTGTGGCATATCGTTGTTATAACCACGCTGAAATGTAGAATCTTTATCTTTATTCGTTTTAGAATTATTTAGGCGTTCCGGGAGTTTTTCAACACTCTGTATATACAGTCGACACACAAAACCTTAGCGGACTATATCGGATTGTATACATTGAAATAGGCCTAAATGAAAAATTTTAAGAAGCTTTTTTCGAATTCGGCTTAGTTTAGTCGCAAGTATTACAGTCCGTTGTCGCCAGTGGAGGTCACATCGAACCCATTTCTACCCATGTTTTACTGTTTGGATAATGTTTTAATGTACATTTCCATTGTTTTTTGTTATGAAAAGTTATGATTAATAAAAATGGTAAAACTCTAAGACATCGTAACTATTTTATTTGCCAACTCATTTCAATAAATACAAAATCACTGCTGAAAATACAAAACTGGAGTTACTATTGTTGCTGTTTTGATACTTATTTTTAGCATTATTAAAGATTATTATTAGTCGCCATATTGAAATGATTAAGAGCCACACATATGAATTTGTAATACATTAAAGACCAATAGATTTTATCATATTTATGAAAATTATTAGAATTCACATACATTTTGATTTTATGATAATTTTAATGTTGTAGATTATTATCAAGAAATTATGTTTTCAGTTTTTTGTCGATCACTCCATAATCCTTTGACCTACAGATACGACAAAAACCCTTTTTTTGTCGTTAAAAAAGACAAATATTTTGTCTCTTGGATATTTTTTTGTAAATTTAACGGTTTTTAAGATTTTCCACGATACAAATTTGTAACGAACGCCATTTTTTAAATTATAAATATAAATTCTATGTGTTTGGTACACTTGTAAATCGTAACATATAAATTGTTATACCAAATTTGAACTCAATATCTTATCTATTTCTGGAGTAACAGTGATTTTTTGTAAAAACCCAAATGGCGGATCGCGACTAAACTAAGCCGAATTCCAATCGAAAAAAAGTGACTGTACATTTTTCATTTAGTTCAATGTATATAATCCGATCCTGTAGGCCTATAGGCCTTGTGTTTTTTGTGACACTCTGTATAATTTTATTTCGCCCAGTAAATTAAGACAAAGTGAATTTATAAACAACATAACGAAAAGATTTCGAGCTCTGCTAATGTTTTCAAACTTTTATTTATTTACTGCGGGAACAGTAGTTGATGCATTTGTATGCATTTTATCAACAGGAATGCAAAAACTGCCGACATGTAATCATAGCATGTTTTCTGTTTAAAATTGAATCAATAAGCTATAAATTATTCATGGTATTTATGACTAATACGTTTTTTTCATTTGCAGGTGAGTTCAAGCTGGGATTATGTCAAATGGCTTAAACTAGTAAGTGCAATGTAATGTAACTTACATAAGTAATCGCATATATTATTTCTCAAGACTATTTTTTTTTGTCGGTACGCCATAACTTCCTTAATACATCATCAAATTACATGAATGAGGCATCATTTTAAAGCTTTCCTTAACCACTACACGGGAAAAATAGACAAACAGCTTAAAATTCATGTTTTAATAACAAAAATTGATTTTAAAAACTTTTATATTATACTCTGTATGTTCCTAATGAAAGGCGCCATCTACTAACCATCTGTTTAACTAGCATGACAGCTGTTAGTTAGATTGTTTACACTGTAAGATTGTATAGGGAAACTGTTATTTATAAACCAATGTAAATAAATAAACTTAATTAACTGAATTAAATCAACGTGTTAAATCAGGTAAATGTAGGCCTACTCCGAACTTGCGAAATATTCGCACGGGTCAGCTAGTTGATTTCTATTTTTGATTACTGATAGTTGATTACTTGGAGGAATGATGACTTTTCTTTATTAGCTAATTTCCATAGGAAAGATGAGCTATTTTAGTGGCTCCTATGGTGAGACCTAACGTCAGGAGTAGTCGATGAGAACCGATCATGGTACACAGACTACGCTTTAGTGTGTCATTAAAAATTGCATATACACTGTATATACATCTGTTCGCACACTAACGGCCACAATTTACGTCTGATTTGGTCTAAAATTTGGTACACACATTGGTTTTCTAAATGGATCGGATGAGTTCGTCAGCCAAAAATCCAACAACTGGAAGTTCGTTTTCTGACAAGAAGTTTTTAGATTTTTCGAACTAGAAATAAACTTTTTTCGGGATCTATCTAAAAAATAATGATAGGAGATTATTTTGCACATTATGCTTTTTTACACGACCATATAGCCTGTCTGGTTCCCCCAAAATCGACCAAAACGTAAAATATCATACAAGTACACGGTTTAAACCCACGTGGTGACTTTACCATGATGCAGCTTCTGCTTATGACTGCGATCGAAGCGAAACCCTCCATAATCCAAGGCTGCAAGGGTGAGGTGCAAACTCGCAATGCAAGAGGAACGATGGCTGGAGGTTGAGGTACTGCCAAATTTTACTAATATATTTCATACACGCATGCAGCTATTCAGCGCTTTCCTAAAGTAGACTAATTTACCAAATAGTTGGTTGACACCCCAAAACAAATAAACTTAATTTTGGAAATTCGTTCATCTCACGTCAACGGTTCAGCTACGTGGTCGAATTATTTATATATTATAAATTAATTTTAAGTGTTTCTATTTGTTTTTCCCCCTTATTTTTTTGTATGAATATCAAACTCTTCCACCGAATACATATATATACTGTGTTAGTGTGAATGTCTGTATAGTTATGGTTTTTTTCAATAAGGTATTCGTCCACACTTAGCGCTTGTTCCAATTAATGACTGTTCCAAATTTGGTAATTATCCGTCAAGCGGTTGGCGTGCACATATGAATTGGATATTGGATATCTATATACTTTTTTTCCCTTCTATATAGACTAGGGGCTCCGCCCCTGCTAGCTTCGCTCATCAACCCCGTCGGTGACCCATGGCGAAGCCAATACAAACAAATTATTGTATACTCTGACATGTTCACGGAAATGGCAACTGAGCGGCGGCCTATACACTATATATACATAGCTAATGTAAGACAGAGATCAAAATAGACACGACCAACAACCACAATAATTCGAATTGTGGCATGCGTTGTAATTTCACCAGTAATATTTAAATAATCAACATTTCAAACAAATATTGATATTAACAGTAAGCTTTTTGTTTTGCTTTTCCTGATATAAAAACCTGTTAGTTGCAAAAAAATAATTACCTGATTCTAAATTGGCCTTATTGGTTGCAAATAAACGTGTTTTGGTTCATTGTAGTAATAACCTAAAATCAGGATAAGTTTTCAATCCAAATCAGCTGTTTTATTTATAATATGTAACAACAGATGTTTGAATTGAATTATAATACAGCAAAAGTTGTTCCTTGATTTTTGTTTGTGTTTGCTTTTAGTTTGTTAATCTAACCTAAAACCGCTGTTGGTTGTGAATTATAATAGACTGATTTTAAATGTTGGTTGATATGGTAGTGAATGTAAACAAACATGTGTTGCTAAGATCTTTTGATCTGAACTACTGTTTTATCTGTTACATAGCTGGGAGTGAAATCCCGAGTTTTCACGCTTTAAAACGAACATTTTGCAAAATACTTTCTTAGTGTGCGTCTAAGACCCCTTAAGAATAAACCTTTAACATTTTGTATTTGTATCTTCAGTAGTGATTGCTCTAAGTTGATTCTATGTCAGTCAATCATTCAGTCAGGACAGATCTTCTTATACATATATATAGATATAGTTAGATTAATATAAATGTATTACTTTCAGGGGCAATTAAGATTTATTGACATGTTGTGTGAAAAAATTACTTCGATCCCTTTTATTTTATGATCCATAGTCCGATTTTAATTCAGGCTGGTTTTGACATTCGTTCTTCTCGTTCGAACGACAGCCCGTTTATTTCGATATCTTAAAAATTAAGCTGATTAAATGTAACATCCCCTTTAGATGTTTAAGCTTTGTCCGCGCTCCTTAACTTAAAAACTTTTGTAAAATACAACCTTCACAATAAAACTTACACCGATATAACCTTATCTATTGCATCGATAATCAAAGTAATATAGTTACAGATTCGAGGACATTTCGCCTTTACTGAAGAATTAATTAATCTTCCGAAAAGTTTTCTTTTTTCGTTATTAAACGCGACAAAAGCTTTTGCTTCTGAAACGAGTTAATTAAAACATTATACTTATTTCTTTAACAAAGGGATGACGTAAACTTCCCCCTCCTCTCCCACGTCACGTGCCTCGACTATTGTTGGTCTGAAACCTTTATTTCGAACGTTCTGATTTTAACTTACTTTCTTAAATTGAATGTACGTAGGTAAACGAAGAGGGCGGTTACATTGTAATTTTATTTTGTCCTAGATATCTTGCCATATATCTTGACTAACTGACTGAGTCATAATCAATGTACAGTCAAAAAGATGATAGCTAGAGACTTAAATTTGAATGGTACCTTCAATCACTGTGTAAAGATGCACTAAGAAAAGATTTGGCAAAACACTTATTTTAAAGTCGAAAACGTCAAAATATGGGGATCACTCCCAGCCCAATAACAAACAATAACAGATAAAACAGCTGATTTGAATTAAAATGTTAGCAACGCAATTCTAGGTCTGGCCTATTCTGAACCAACACACGTTTGTTGAATGCATTTACATTCATTACCATAGCAACTAACTCAGAAGATTTAGTATCAGTTAATTATTTGTTCACAAGTTTTTTTTTCTTTTTTGAGGTTAGGTTAACAAAATAATAACAAAATCCACGAAAAATGCTTATTGCATTGTAATTCAAACATCTGTTGTAACATATTACAAATAAAAGAACCGATTTCATAAGCTTATCACAATTTTCAGTTAGGCCTATACTGAATTATTACCATAGCAACCAAATTTTTCAAATTTATAACAGTTTAATTAGGTTAGGTAGGTAATACCAAACAAAACAACTCAAAAGGCTTACTATATCATAATTCAAACCCCTAAAATTATGCCAACTTTTATTCTTTGCTAATTGCCCAGTTTGAAATACTGCTTTATTGTATCACATTCTGGTCATATTTTATTACTGGAAAATTACCTCTCTTTTATATAAAAATAAACACTCTCTATTCTAATTACTTGTCATTCCCGTGAAAATATCATAATATACAATAATCTGTTAGCATTTGTTTCACCGCTGGGGTTGGTGAGTGAAACGAGCAGGGGGCGGAACCCTCTAGACTCTAGACTTACTTCTTAATTTCCTAAGGAATGTTTTGTGAGCTCAGCCACGCTTTCTTGGCCTATTTTGACGAGCGATATGTCAAATTAATGGAATTTTTCTCAAGATGTTCCAAAAGTCGTGTGTTTTATCCCTTAATCACTAGGGCATCAAACTTTGATGCCTTGATGCCCTTTAGGCATCAAACTTCCCATTCATATCTTATGGAAGAAATGTTTTATCGAGAGTATGTCTCATGTGTTTTATTTTAAGTAATCTCACATAAATAAACATCTGTCTTAAGTAATTAATTTCATTTAAATAAACAGCTGTCTTAAGAAACTAAATATTTATATTTATACGCTTTCACTGTATATTGTTTACACTTTTATTTTGTATAATGTTTGTTTTCAGTTCACTGAGTATTTAATGACTATGGTATATATTATAGTTCTTTAGATATATTATTAGCTGAAAAACAAAATGTCACAAAGAAGACAACATTTACCATTGATAGAGAATTGGGATCGTATAAACCACGGAAATTACATGAGAGTTGTTCGTAATTTAATTGTGTTTATTAATTTAATCTAAAAATATATTTATATAATAAAATCAAGTAATGGCAAAGCATTGCCGGGAACACTAGTTAAATATATTTTGCAACAGTAAAAGTAGCAATTCATAAGAGTTAGATGGTGTGTAAGAAGATGACGCTGTGTAGACTAAATTGACTATTTCAGGAGACCTATGATATTCTTTGTTGATAGCCTCAGAACTACATATATTTTATGTATTATATATTATTTATTTTTTGTTAACTGTAGTCTCTAGTTTTGCTTTACTCTTTATGTGGCTACATGTTTCACTGCCTCAGGCAGCATCATCAGACCAGCTATCTATGTCCACTCAAACACTTACACATACACAACACTTAACATATATTTTTTCGTACATTGGTCGTACACGTCACACAAATATAATATGTCAAAACAATAATAATTTAACTTAACACTTGTGAGGTACTTCATTCTAGTGCGTTACTTAATATAAGACTGATTTAGAAAGGTAAAGGTGCAGCTCTGTTCAATTCTTACCAGATTGTACCTTGTGCCCTACTCGATTTTCTTAGTTCTCTTTGATTCTATGTTGTTGGCAATATATCAGATCATAAAGGCAATTGGAAGCAAAATTCAATTTTCATTTAAGATTTTTTCTGGATTGCTTTTGTGGTGTTTATAAATCATATTCTTCAATGACGTTCGTGGTATGCATGACCTTTATTTATTTTATGTATCACTAACATATTATCCTGTATGCTGGTGTAAGAATGTAGGTTATCAATTAAATGGTAGTCTAAGTTTAGGCTATATTTTGCATAATCTATACTATTATATAAAAATCTAATGGTGTCTGTCTGTGTGTGTGTGTGTATGTGTGTGTGTATGTATGTTACTCAATCACGTAAAAACTACTGGATTTATTGAGCTGAAATTTTTCATGGATATTTTTAGGTTCCCAGATTAAAAAATGAGCATATTTTTATTTAGAAATTCCATCAGGGTACCGCCAAACTGGCTTTGAAAACTTCTTTAACCTTCAATTTTATCTATAAAAATATCAGCTGTTTGTATAAAAAGTTTAGCAACATGTCGTTTGTTTATATTCATTACCATAGCAACCAAATTAACCAAATTTATAATTCTATACTATTAAACGAGGGAGTTCTGTATTTATCCAAATTTCAAAACGGCTTTAACGAATTTCACGAACATCATTTGAACATCATTATTTACCATCTAATATTTATTGGTGTTATTATTAATCCTACACCTTTATTATAAAGTAAAGATAACATGATTATGTGTATAGACGGTTCCAACGGGGTTGGCGTGCAGAGCACGGGTACAGCAGCTAGTTAAAATATATTTTTCTAATTTTATATGTATATAACATATTATATTTTATGGGATAACATATCTTACCCAAATATAACTTTAATTGTAATTTTGTGGACTGTTTTATGCATAATATTATCTTCTAAAACTAGAATTCGTTTCTCTATGAGTAAAACGTTCATAAAAACACAAAATATGTTTCTAAAAAGGCATACAATGAAGCCTAATTTATTATAAATGTACAAAAATATTATACACACTTTATTTAGGAAGTAGGCTATTGAAATGAAAAAAATGTCTTGTACGAACTAGAATTTGGCGAGGAGGCGTATTGTAAGTTCTACCCTAAAAAGTTGTGTAAAAAGTTAATAAAAACACAAAATATGTTTCCAAAAAGGCATTCAATGTAGACTAATTAATTATTTAAAGTGGTTTTCGTGCCGAGGATTCCACAGAAGATGGGTTTTTCGGTAAGTATCGATAAGATTACTGTAATTACATTTTCTTCTGATCACTCTATAAATGCTATTCACAAAGCAATCCAACAAAACAATGAGCACGAAAAACAACAAACACACACCAGTCCAAATCTTATCTGCGTAAAAACCCGATAAGAGATGGATCCGTGCACGCGCAGTTCGTGCGAGACTCCAACAACCCGTACTAATCTGGGGAACTCGTGGGAGTGCGTCGAGCAGCGTACAAGTGTAAACGCATAATTATGTAGAAGACCTACGGGAAACCAGGATCGCACTAAAATAATGACAAACAACTGCACTGTATTCGTCACAGGAATTTCCTTCCGCCTGGCCAAACAAAAGAATTGTACAGAAAATAGTTTCAAAGGGATAGAAATAACCAATTGGTAAAAGTTTCACAATTATATTTATTACTGAGCAACATATGTTTCGCCGTTAGGCATACATATGTTGCTCAGTAATAAATATAATTGTGAAATTTTTACCAATTGGTTATTTCTATCCCTATGATGGAGTTTCACCAAGTACCAACTGTTTTTACTTTAAATAGTTTCAAATAAAAAAGTTAATTCAACTCTTTATCTACAACTTTCTGTTAAACAATTTGTATTTGGCCGAAACAAAATCTCTTTGAATTGCCATCTCTTTTATTTTATATTATAAAAACATTGTAGAGTTTTCATCACAATTAATTATAATATTTTATATGTTTTTTTATGAAACAAAACCTTACTTATTTATATTATTTACCATAGTTTTTTTTATAAAAGGCGAAATACTTTTTTATATAAATATTGTATGTATGCAAGTAGGTAAAGTTATAGGAGAGTGAGACGCAGTCCGTTGCGAAGTTGTAACGTTCTTAGTTAAATGTAATTTGTGAACCTAGTTTTCTTAGAATTGGTTGTACCGCCAAGTAGAAGGGATGACACGCCCATTAGACCAGAGACATTCCTCGTTGAGGATAGTGTAACATATTGTAGTGTTTCGTTTGCTTTATAACATAGGCTTGCAGGTGTCATTTAGCACAAAGTTTAATTCTATACAGCTTATGCATTTTTTTAATATAATAAAAAGGTATGCAGACAAGGTGCGCTTATTGAAGAGGGGTCTGACCTCCTTGCAGTCTCTAGTCAAACATAAATATATCTGTCTATTATATAAACGATTCCTGTCACTCATCCAAAACTCTGGCCCTACTGCGCATACGTCGAAATATAGGTCACCGCTACTGACGCCACCCCTACCCTAATACAAGTGTCTCTGTCCTAATCAATCGTTATTTCCGTGAACATATCAGAATATACAATAGTTTGTTAGCTTGTGCTTCTCCGCGGGGGTTACGTAGAAGATACGCCGCGCCGCCACCCCTAGATTAGTTACGTATATATGTGAAATTGTGTGTTAAAGTTTTATTCTATCTACTTGTAACACATGAACGAAACATAGACACATACACATGGCTACGTACAAACTGCCCCACTTTTTTTGGGTCATTTCTAATATACAAACTGC
>JAGFPH010000133.1:459359-471730 GCA_018207615.1 Philaenus spumarius
AAAAAAAGTGGGGCAGTTTGTATGTGGCCCATACACATTTACCTAGTTTCACCTTCACTTTAGGGTGATTTTTATTGCAAGTCGGTACAATACAAATTTCACAAAATCCTTTCAACACTAAATATAATTTTATTTTAAATCTCATATCAGTATGTACAGATTTGCAAAATGTATTTACTGTATAAATTTTGTGTTTTTTCTTTATTTTTACTATTAGAGTGTTTGTTTAGGTTTGATTTTATACTCAAAGCTTATATTTATTCTTAATTTAAGGCTCGACCATAGAACTCTATTAATACACCTGGAACGCTCGGGCTGTGTTCAAGAAAACGGTCTCCCCCCCCCCCCCTTTGGTAGTCACTCACGGCCGCTTAGTGGATTTCAGCATTGAGCGCCCTGTCTTTTGCGCCTCATCAGATTCATGTAATTAGAATAAAATTTATATATGATTTATCTACATGAACTACAGAATCTAACAGTATAAACTTCTTATAGTTTGGTAATTTATTTGATTTGTAGTAATGAAAAATATTTAGTGTTTGAAAAGTGTGACACGAAAAAGTCACTAAGCGTAAACCTTTTTTTGTTTTTGGGTTAAAAGAAACTTCCAGCGGAAAAGTTGTAGATAATTAGTTGATCCACAATTTTTATGCCAAACATTTTTTTAATAAAATTATGTATTTGTTCTGTAGAGATGGTAACAAAGTTGCATGCGCTCAACCAATTAGCGTCGCACTACTGAGTTCAGTCTTCACAACTTCGGTGAATTGACGCGACGCTTTGTTATATAACACGAATGTGATTGTATTAACAAGCTGAAAGATAGCTTATTATTATTTTACAGGCAGAAAGTGGTCTGTAGTAGCTACTCTTGTTTTTATTTTGGAAATAGATATTTTTTCATATCCGCTGTTTTTAATTAATGCTTTTTGAATCACAAGTGGAACCAACAAGTAGTATGTAAAATGACACAGGGAAATGAATTTAAAATCCATTTATTCAAAATGAATTTAAAATCCAATTTTAAATGATATTTTATTATAATATAAGATTAAACTGTGTTCAATAGGCATCTTACGTGATATTAAATAAAATTAACTTATTTCTGTCTTAGCCAGTGATGCTTTATTTTGATCCATGGATTGAGTCATGATTAAATCATAGCATCTTATTATGAAACAAAAATAGCAAATCTGTTTTACTAGTTGTAACTCATGTCGATCATCACCAGGGGAGGTGATCGGATGTGAACAAAAAATGTTTCCTCCAAAGTAATTTATAGCCCACTGTTTACAAAATGAGGAATATCGCAAACTTTACTTGCCGGCGGCGGTGGTGATATCGAAAGCGCGCGTTTAACCTTTAAAATGTGAGAAAACCAAAGACCGTATACAAAAGATTTTAAATAAAAGTTTTTAATCAACTCATTTACAAATTTTTCTCGCTTGAAGTGTGTTTCTTCCCCAAAAATAAAAAGAGTTTACGCTTAGTAACTTTTTCATGTTCCGATTTTTTGGCTAGTTATATTTAGTATTTTTATAAATCTGTTAACTGACTGATCTGTACATTGTTTACTCCGTTTTAATCCTCAATTCTTCTAGATAAGAAATATGGAAGTTTAATTACATTCGGATGATCCCTGTGCGATGGAGGAGCGTGTTAATGAGAGCGTGTATTAAAATATTTTGCGGCAGAAATCACACAGTTGATGAAGTTGACCTCCAAGTGGAGGGGAAAGGACCGTTTATCACTCCCAAATCTCCGCTGCGCTAGCATTCCAGGTGTATGAATAGAGTTCTATGGGCTCGACAGATCCAGCCATCGTCTTGAATTTCAACTCCCGTAAGAGCAATGTTTGACTTAATTCAAAATCAAAGTTAGCAATTTTGTTTTCTTATTCCATAATTCAAATTTCAAAAATTGTAAAAAGTTCACCTCATTTGAAGATTAAATATTTCTCAAATAAAAGTAATTTCAATAAATTTGGATAATTTATGACGAAAAACTCAGTTTTATTGTGGAAGCATGTTCGCGCCGAATTTATGTTTCTCTTGAGTGTTTTTCCTGCACTCTGGTGGTTATCACATACACCTCTTTGTTAAATTACATTGTCATCGCAAATTTAGATCAATTAATTAAAGGGACTGTTACATTCGGATGGACAGGAATGGTGTATCTGTAAGTCTTCGACTAATATGTAGACGGTAAATTGTTTTACGTTTAGCATTAGTTTCGCTATTCGTATATTTTACATCATAGAAATAAAGCTACAGTTTTCAAAACGCAATCTGGAAATATTCCATTTAGAATAGCAACCTTTTATAGGGACTTTAACAGTCGGACGGACGACAGGAATGGTGTATCAGTAAGTCTAAAGCCGGGTTTACAAAATACCAATTCGTCTTAACTTTTGGTTGGCAACCTCAAGACACACGAAGAAAAGGAAGCGGTTTGAGCACGTGGTAGCAACGGGAGTGAGGGGTGCTGGTTGTCAACTCCTATGTAAACGAAGCGAAGTGCAGCAACATGGTTGTCAATCGAAGTTGACAACTTCCTTTGATCTTTTGCCGGCTCCTCACTGGAAACTGTTGACAACCTAGTGAGTTGTTGTAACGTTTACACCGAATTATCGAAAAAAGTTGACAACTTTTGGTTGTCAACTCCGGTGTAAACCCGGCTTTAGAATGATATGTAGACGGTAAATGGTTTTACGATTAGCATTAGTTTCGCTATTAGTATATTTTACCTCATAGCAATAAAGCTACAATTCTCAAAACGCAATCTGGAAATATTCTATTTAGAATATCAACCTTTTCTGTCTGGGAAATAAAATTGTGTAGCACTAGGCCCTATCTATAAATCAAACTCGATACCGACCACCAAAGAAGAATCTTCCTCCAATATCATTTTAATTATCTTTTATTTAAACTTCACTCACAGAACCTCGGCTTTTCATATTTGATTTGGTTCGGTTTATTTACTGCCTTGCAGCTATCGAATTTCCAAAAGAATCCGCCTTTTCCCCTCACTTTGCCCTTTACAAACACTTTCCGAGAGATAGTGTGGCATACCTTTAAAATTTGAAACACCTGTTCACAACAGTTCACACTCGTAATACCATCGCAAGCAGTATAAAACCTCTTCTCGGAGCGGTCGTGTTGTGAATCGGCCTGAACAAACTACCTGCCAATGGAATGCAGCAGGTTAACAAACTACCCTCGAGGAACGACCTTGCCGAGGACGTTGGGTCCGAAATTAGTTCCAGATCCTTAACTCCAGTTATGTCTCCTTCGGACGTTTAAAACACCTTATCGGGTTTGTTGAAACGTTTTAGTTTACCCACAAAGAGCTGAGTGGGAATTGATCGGGTTTGCACTTAGCTACCGGCTATAATTTACCTTATATCTAAAATGAACGTACTAATTATGATGACCACTTTCTTACTCAACACCTGTCACCCTATTTTTTCAACATCTTTTCCAAATTATCCACCAATTTTCTTTTCGGACTTGTACATAATCTACCTTGTGGACATCCTTTTAAAACCTTTATATTGATCTATTTTTGTATTGCTATTAAATTTTGGTATGTGTATTCACAGTACACGAAATGTTTTAGCTTGAAGTTATTTCTAGCAGATTAGTGCCGACAGGTAATTATAACATGTTTCCTATTTATTGCTTCTTTTAATCAAACTCTATATATAAAAATTAATTTTTCTTTGTCCTCTATAGACTCAAAAACTATTCGACCGATTTCACATAAACGATATTATTGTCAGGAGTCTTTAGACCTTACCATTATTACTACAGCCTAAGGGGTTACTCCTATTCAAAAAATATAAATTAAAGTAATTTCCTACAAGCTATATAACTCAAATTGCATAATACAAAACAAAAACAATTGCTTAATAATAATTGCTTAAGTGATATAAACAAAAAATTATAATTCGATTACTTAAGTCAAAGGGATGAAATGTGATAACTACCTTTAAAGTTAAATAAACATTTATACTCTTACATTTTCTATATGGTTAAAAAATACTCAACTAAATTCGCAATTTACACATATTAGTAGGTACCAGGATTTTTTAAAGAATATGGTGACTTTAATCAAACATATTGAAATGGGATTGCTACTCCTATACAAATATATTGTTTATTGTTGCTTATATTTTGCTTTTCATTGTTTATACTGGTTCATCTTCTAGTATTGTTTCCTAACTAACTCATACCATTTCGGAAACACTAAAAAATTGGTAAACTGAATTAAAAATCTGCTGCCCCAATAAGAAATATTAACTTACCTTCAGAAATGTTCCCCGCCATAATAATTAAAAGCGAAGCTCAGAACTAGAATCGTTGTTAGAATTGCGTGTAAGAGTATACATGATTCAATATATTTACCCGATATTCCTTTTCATTCATATCTGCGAGCGAATCCGTGGTTGCCAGTATCTTATAATTAAATCCAAATGTATTGCGCTACCTTTATGCGTCTCAGAGAAAATGGACTATTACAGAAAAATAAATGAGCTGTCCTAAAAGGGAACTGTTTATTTATTTTTATGTTATGGAATCCTAACAATTGTGTTTTTCTTATTTCTTTTCAATTTTGGAGTTTTCTTGTGGAATTGACAAAACATGACAAACTTATTAAGATTTCTAAAAATAATAAAATCACCGGCAATCGAAAAATACTGCTTTTTCAAAATATTTTTGTGTTAATAAAAATTTCTACAAACATTGTTGTGTTTTTTTATTTCACTTTATTTTAATAATACACAAAAGTTAAGTGAATACAATTAAAACATACCATTACGAAACGATAACAATCATACATCAATTTAAGTATCACCTGTCGTCCCCTAATAATATAAAACCAGAGTTGTAATATATTTTTAATTGTCCTGAGATAACAGAAACGTTCAAATAAGCAATTTAAACAGCGAGTTGGGTCAACCTTCTTGATAATTGCTTGAAGTTGGCGCCTAAAAAATGAATAACAACAATGTATTAATAACTGATGTAACGATGTAGGAACCAGTATTTTAAGGCCACGACAACGTTCGTTAGGCATATGTTATGTTATATACACTTTTCTAATATAATATAGGTAGTCGAACAGGACTATTAATCCGTTTCTTAAAATAATTTTGTTATTTTTGAAGTGAAAACATTTTTAGGCGCACTTTTTGTGTGAGATCAAATATACGAACTCGCGTTATGCGTCTTTAAGTAAGACGCTTTTGATTTCGTCGATGATTTCGTCTTCTTTGTTGGTTTACATACGTACTAATATAAACCAGAAGTTTTATATAACAGCTGATAGTAAAAGAGAAGAAATCGATGAAATGAAATAGGCAGTGGTAAATTCAAAGGCTTAAACTCAATAGCTGTATTGATTTAGTAAAATCACGCTACCGATGAAATGGACATTGCATTTCCTAATTTTGCATGTTGTGTTAAATTAGTGTACTTGGTGATATATCTGAAATGGACATTTGGTTTTTGGTTTTTAATGTCTTTATTTGCTAACTTGGTCGCTATAGTAATGAATTTAAATGTATTAAAGAAACGTGAGTTGATTCAGTATATACATAACCTAAAATTATGTTGCTAAATTTTTAATACAAGTTAGCTGTTAAACTTTAATATTTAACAACAGATTTTTTTATTTTTTTATTATAGTTTTTTGCTGCAACTAGTTCTAAAAACTAAAAATTAGCATAAATCTAATAAAATAACATAAATTCACATAACAATTCAAATAGCATGTACAAATTCAGTCCAGGTTAACCCATCGGCGCTCCCATTTGATCTATGGTTCAGTACAGAAATGAAAACTGTCATGAATATAAATCATTGGATTAATTCGAAATTGGATCATTATTTATATCTTGTCCCATTTAAAATTGAAATCTAAAAAATAAAAAATAACACATAGACTATACACAATCATGTTTGTTATTTTATTTTTTTAGATTTTACATATGACAAGATAAACGTAATGATCAAACTTCGGATTAAACCAGTATAACGAACGATTTATATTCATAACAGTTCTTATTTCTGTCAGCAGTCCTACGACGGCTTTCTTTTTTTTAAGAACAATGTTTAGCCTTAAAGAAGGTTTTTCAACAAAATACGTTCATATTTACACATTTTGAACTGTTCTTGCCACGAAGCTTCAAATACCACATCACCGAATAACTATTTAAACAATATTTTAAGTTTCCTGCTTTAGATTGTGGAACTCTGCCTAGCGCAATTAATTAGAGTTGAATATTGTTATTGTTCAAGTGGATTTACTGAATAAAAAGTTTAGCAAAGTATGATTCTATTCTATTACAGTTGTGTTATTTGCGATGTAATATTTTATTTCATTTCCATGAACAGAATAATACGCTTAGCCACCTTAAAGTGATAATGGTGATTGAGTTTTTTTACAAACACTAGGCATACAGTTTTTTTAAATCGAGAAAATAAAGCTTATAACGTATCTATACATATTAATAAAATTGAAGTGTCTGTCTGTGATTTCGAAATAAAAACTTGTTTCTAAGATCATGTGGCTATTCACACTTTACCAAAACCTAAACATGCATTTTTTTAAATTTTTGTCTGTATGTTAGTCTGTCCGGACTAATCTCCGAAATGACTGAACCAGTGTGGACGAAACTTTCATTTGCATGTAGAGGACGTTTCAGAATTAATCTAAGCTATTTTTCATCCCAGAAATGTTTTGCGTTCCTATTTAAAAATTGAAAAAATACAAAAATAGGGGTTTTGTAACCGGACGTGACACACGACCAATATAAATAAAACAAGTAATTTTGATCAAAATCTTAACATTTTGATAAGACTATGTGTTTTCATTTACTTTACACGCTGGTTTAACCGTTAAATATATATCAAAACAGTATGCAATAATGTGAAATGTACTCATAGACGTTAAATACACCTCAAAACTTGATTTGTAACTTTTAGGTTCGTTCGGGAGCAAACTGGAGGAAAACGTTAGTTCACAATATTTCCTATTTTCTTTACGCCGATCTTCACTGAAACTGCGGCTGCCTGGGGTACATTTGTTTACAGCATAAGAATCATTAAAACTGTTACAAATTAACACTAGATATATTTAATTTACAGCACAAACATCATAAAAAATATAAACGATTATTAAGGTAACGAAATTACAGAACATAAAGCCATCATTAGTATTAGCGGCATGCGTTGTAATCTCACCATTAACAAATTCAACGTTTCAAACAAATTTTGATATTACCAACTAAAATAAACAATACAATATATAACACCAGATGCTGACTTATTTAATACAGTAAACCTTTTTGCTTGCTCTTACCTAATCTTAAAAACTGTTAGTGAAGAATAATTACCTGTTTCTAAATTTGCCAAATTGGTTGCAAATAAACGTGTTTTGGTTCATTGTAGGCCTTCTCTAAAATTATGTTAAGTTTCTGATCCAAATCAGCTGTTTTATTTATAATCTGTAACAACAGATGTTTGAATTTAATTATAATATAGTAAGCATTTTCCATTGATTTTTATATTACGTTTGCTTCTAGTTTGTTAATCTAACCTAAAAAAGCAACAAGAAGAATAATAATCATATGAAGAATTTAATCTGCTTATGAAAAGAATAATCTGATTCTAAATTTGCTAAGTTGGTTGCTTTGGTATTAAATGTAAACGAACATGTGTTGCTAAGCTTTTGATCCGAACAGCTATTTTATCTGATATAAGGTTTTTATTATTCTTTAAAATACAAATTTTGCAAAATCCCTTCTGATTCTGCGTCTATGACCCCTTAAGAACGTACATTTAAATTTCCGTATTTTTATCGTAAGTAGTTATTGTTCTACGTTGATTCTGTCAGACATTCAGTCAGGACAAAGCCGCTTATATATATGTACATAATTCTTGTTGTTTTCATTTAATTGTTGTATGCACCGAGATAATTAATACTATCTATTATTAGCAAGAGAGGTTATTAAAGTAATATAAGAATTTGGTTGAACGGTAAAAGGGCTTCATAGAGTGCGCACAAATAATTTAATTCTTGATCTCACAAAGAAACACATTTTCACCTTCAGTTTCAAATGTTAGCAATTGACCCTTACATGTCCCCTCTAACTAGAACAGCTATAATCAGGGCTTACATGACTTTCACCCTACCCTTTATCCAAAATACAAGCAATCAACAACTTACCGAGTATTACTGGCACGAGTTCCGTGAAACGTTAAATCAATCACCAGGAAGTACCATGTTAGTTCATGACTAACTTGGGTTACAATAGCATTAGGCCCCATTAAGACTCCTACGACAGACGACGCGACGGACAGATGGTTCGAACGGGACGCGTGTAAACAACTATTATTTGGTGATAGAGTAATTATAGGAAATAGGATTATATATTCAAAACACGTCGGCTGCCCACGCCATTCTTATGTGTGATTACCACACCAATAACTTCGGACCTTCTACGGACTTGGCGAGGTGTTGATACACTACAGCTGATCCGTCAAATAAATTAACAGCTGATTTGCCCTTGTGTTTTTGTAGGCTTTGATTTAGTTGGACATAAAATCTTTAGATACAGTATTCGAATTGTTGTGGCAATAGAAAGTCTGATGTTATGTTATAGACGACCCACGCTGAAGCAACAACAATAATGTTGGTGAAATTAGTTCGTTTCCGTTACATAGATAGCACTATAGTCAAATGCAAGTCAGAGTGAGGCGGAAGTTCAAGCCTACCGAGGGTCAGCATGGTCGACTGGTTTCCGCTCTACTTCTACCGAATTTTAATTTTTTATAGTAGCGTTATGCAAACTTTTTTTATAACAAGAAAATATAAAAAATAAATCACATAACGTTGTGTATCATGATCGTCTGTTTATTTTGGTACCAAATTTGAAGTAAATCGGTAAATGTTGAGTAATTAAATAGTTCTTAGTGACATTAAAAGCTATGCCATTTAATTACTCAACATTTACCGATTTACTTCAAATTTGGTACCAAAATAAACAGACGATCATGATACACAACGTTATGTGATTTATTCTTATATTTTCTTGTTATAAAAAAAGTTTGCATAACGCTACTATAAACAATTAAAATTCAGGTAGGTGTGGACGGAAACCAGTCGACCGTGCTGACCCTCCGTAGGCTTGAACTTCCGCCTCACTCTGAGTTGAATTTGACTATAGTTGTTTCTTTCACTCCCACTGGCATTCCGATAATGTAGAAATAGAGGAAAAATTTTACACAGAAATGAGAAAAAACAAGTTTTCACCGTAAACTAAAAACGAAATTGAATGTGTATTCGCAAAATACTCAATCTATATTATTATCGTAATATTTTTATAGCATAGAGCTGTGAATAATGTTTTATGCGCTTACAATTTGGGGCTTTTAATGTCTTTCCGCGCACGTTTGTTTCAAAGGAGTTTCCACTAAAAACCACAAACTTTTATTTAATTTACTCATGTGGGTGTTCTATCACAGACTGTACCTAGATATAATGTAGTAGCAAAATATTAACGTTTTTAATCTTCTTGAAATATAGGTAAACGTACAAAAATCACTCTTAGAAATACACCAAAATGTCCCCAAAAAATCCAATGGCGCAGCTTGCACCATGGGTTGCACCTCTGCCACTGTATAACTTTATACCGATCCTAGTGGTATCAAGAGTTCCAGTACTAGAGTGAAGCTTAACATATTCTTAACAATTACCACTCGCGTGATGGTACAGGTCCCTGACTTTATTTATTGGTTTTCTATCAATAAACCTAATATATACATAACATATAATAATTCCATCGGTCGGAACAGTTGCAAGTAGTATTTACGCTATTCTTTTGTAGTAACAGTTCCACAAGTCACCTCGGCTGTAAATAGTTAAAACTACCGTAACCTTTCCTTCACCGTTTTCCAACTCCAAGGCCGAACTCCTGGTTACGGAACAACCCGCAATCATGACAATAAACTGCACAGTACAGGGACGGGTTAGCCCTGAGGAACCATTTCACACATTCAGATCCCTTTCACTAATTACACCGATGTTAACCACGGTACGTCTAACAATCAGAATAACACAATTACTTGTAACTTTCTCCTCGGACTAAACAATGACAGAGAACGTTCACACATAAAATACTTTAATGGAGTCGTTGGTCTCGGTTCCTTTAATTATCTTATTCAAAGAAATAGAAAACAAAAGTTCTTTTCCGCGTTCTTTTTTATGGGTAGTCGGTTTAGTTTTTACAGGTGAAAGTTACTCGGGCTGGGACGGTTTCGTTCTTTCGCTTAAGCAGAACAAATTTACATACCTTATTCAATTTAAATATTATGATATTTTGCAACGCAATAATTAAATTTGTTATTTTGTTGTATCACGAGGCTCGCGTTTAACTACAGCTGTAGGTAGAGTTCGTAGAACTACTTGGTAAAAGAGAAGGGTTTAAATAGTAAATACCGCAACGTTCCTCGTATATAAACAATTCGATGTGGCCAAATCCAAAACGTGCAAACGTGCAGGCAGTCCCTGTCTCACAACGTATTTGTGTTTTCACGCAAGACTAGTTTGCTACCGGTTAAGGTATAATTTGGAAGCTCTTCAAGGGGAAACTTATTTAAACTAGAGGGAATCTGCTCCTTATTAGCAGTAAAGCCGGAGTTCCAATATTATTTCCACCGTTTGATGTCATGTGCTTCAGATTGATATATAGAATACAAATGCAGTGAGAATACAAATGCAGTGAGTGCACAAATGCACGTACCTACTTTTACTTGCCAGTTGAAATTATAAAATTGTGAATTATTATGATGGACAAATTTTATCTGCTACAAATTTCATAACTTGTAAACAAATATCGTATTTACTATATAGGGCCGGCGACCTTTGGCGAAGCCAATACAAACAGAATATTCTATGCTCTGATATTTTCACGGAAATGACGATTGAGCGGTGTAGCTAATGTAAGACAGACACGACCATCTAAAATAATCGAATTGAGACATGGGTTGTAATTTCCCCATTAATATTTAAATAATCAACATTTTAAATAAATTTAGATATTTTGCAAATAACCGTGTTTTGGTGTATTGTAGGCCTAACCTAAAATCCAAACCACTGTGTTATTTATAGGCTAATATGTAACAACGGATGTTTGAATTAAATTATAACACAATAAGCATTTTTCGTTGAGTTTTGTTTGTTTAAAGTTTTTTAATGTAACCTTAAAAAGCTGTTGGTTGTGATGAATAATAAACTCATTATAAATTTGCTCAATTGGTTGCTATAGTAATGAATGTAAACAAACATGTGTTGCTAAGCTTTTGATCCGAACAGCTGTTTTATATGATGTAGGGCTGGGAGTAAACCCCCAAATTTTCACTATTTTTACGATTTAAAATGAAAATTTTGCAAAATTTTTTCTTAGAGTGCATCTTTAAATTTTCGTATTTGTATTTTAAATAGTTTTTTCTCTTCGTTGATTGTATGTGAGTCACTCATTCGGTCAGGACAAAGCCGGCTTAATATATGGATTGAATTAAACTATGTATCATATCAATATATTAAAGAAACATAATTTTTAATATGAAATGTTTTTCTGATTTTGGAAAACTCAGCATTTTGAGTTATAGCCATATTATGCAAAGAAGCCTAATTTAATTGCAATGTATAGAGGCTTATATTAAAATTATAAGATTATTACTAATAAATAAAGGACTTTCATCGAACGGTATTTACATTAGTAGTTTGTAAATGCATCCTATTGAAAACTTTAAGTTCTTTTTGGTCAGTAGGCCTACATCATTTATAAATTTTAAATCACTAATATCATCAATATATCGAAACCCTCGGAGTATTTAACCACCTCACAACTACCGAAGTCTGAAAAATTCCCTTTAACTTTAATAATCACACTGCATTCTTTCGCCTGTCAACAACAGCTGATTAGTTAAATGTCAACTTAAAAGTGTGTATTAACTTAACACACTCCAAGGTCGGTCATCGACGTCGCCGCATCTGCCACAAAGTCTATATTTGTTATACTTTTTCAGCTACTTTATTGAGCACTTATCTCTCTAGTTGTTTGACAAATTGTTGTACTTTCCATTAATCACGCCAGAGTGGGTTACTGAAACGTCTCGTTAGTCAAAAGATTGTATCTTTGGACTCAAGTCTGTGATGTAAATGGCATGCAGCTGCCGAATGCGTCTAGCCAGTGGGACTGCATGTAGTAGGCCTAAATATTTTTAATGGCAGATAAAGAAGTTATATTTGCAGTCTTTAAAGTAATATTATAGGGAGGAAATATTTGTCCCCGATCCAAGTAC
>JAGFPH010000133.1:502027-516582 GCA_018207615.1 Philaenus spumarius
GTTTTTGAGATATATAACAAACAATATTTATTGTTTTAAGGGTTGTTCAACCCATACAGGCCAAATATTTTCAAACTCGTTCTTAGTGTGCCTCTAGTACCTTTGAGCAGTATGTTCACCAAATTTCAAGTTCCTATGTGGTATGGTTTTTGAGAAACTGTGATCAGTCAAAACTACCTATAAACCACCAAAACTACCCATATAAATTTGAATATCAAAATGAAATTTCTTTAGTTTTCCTATTTCCATCACAAAGTATACACATGCCAAATTTCATCTCTCTAGTTTCATGGGAAGTGGGAGAATTAGTGATGATGAGTGAGTGAGGGCTTTGCCTTTTATATGTATAGATTACAGAGTTTTTTTTATTTATTTGCCCAAATGACTAAATTGAACAAACCCTAAGTTATTAACATAGCGATGGCCATGCTTTGTTGCGGGATTGCTCTGCAGGTTGGATTGTTTTGTTTCAGTCCCACAAACGTGAGCTCACTATTTAATACATAAAATTACTAAAAGTGTTTTAATACGGCATTTTGTTAAGCCCAGAACCAAGTAAATTACTCAAAAAACTTGCAATGATAAAATTGCATCGTGGAGTGGTGTTTAAGCAATTATCATATAGGCCTGATATCATTTTTTAATAAAGGTTTTAAGGGAAGTAACTTTAACCAGACTGGGGGGGCGTAAAAAAATATTGGGCCTAGGGGCGCCAAAATGTTAAATCCGGCCCTGGTTATAGAGATACATTCGAGGAAGATATTTAAATATTATCATCTCCAGTGTTGTCTTTATATGTAGCATAAGGATTACTGGTTTCCTAAAATAATTGGTGGTCATATATTTATTTTCGATTATTCACCTGTGAAGTTTTCATAATATTTATCAGTTATTAAAATACATAAAGAAAATCATCGTATTTCTAGTTAGAAATCCATTATAAGCGTTTCTAATTCAACTGAGCGCGTAAAATAAATATCTTCGAAAGAGGTAAAGCCCAGGGTGGAGTATTTTAGTGACCTGGTCGTTAATTTTCTTTTGGCAGGAGAGGACCCAGGGTCCTCGCGCTAATGAGGGGTCGACCGGGGACCCTGGGTCCAGCTTCGCTAAAATATTTTACGACCGATCCTTGTGCGGATTACCCGGGGACTCTCTGTCCTTCAACCAGATAGTTGTACACTTAGTTAGTGTTACTGCTGAGTCTCTGTATAAGTGGATTCGTGTGTTTCGAGTGGTTTTTGGAACTTTTACGTGTGTGAAGTGTTTTTAGGTTTCACGCTTGTAAGCAAAGCTCATTGGCATATGCCAATAAAGAATACTAAGGCTTAGAAAGAAAAAAAGGGCAGCAATTTTATTTGTTTGTTTAGATTTTTGATTGTTCGAACTTAAATAATTGGACAAGCTCAGTCGATCTGAAAGAATTCTCTTTACTGAGAATTGATTTCACTCTGTGAAAGGCCTTGTGTGAGCGCAGAAACAGGTATTTCATTGCAAGTCAAATAATCCCACATATTTGCTAATTTGCAATTTGATTAAAACTTTAACACAGAAAACGTTGGTGCGATTTACATAACTTGGCTTTCTTGTAGAGAACTATGGCTTCTCTAATGGAAGTCTAATTTTAATAGGGTTGACTCAATGCTTATATTAATTCCATACTCGCTTCGCTCATTAATGGCGCAGTCTTGCTTCACAGATTCTAATAAAAAATATTCTACTTATATGTACAACCGAAATCTATTGCTAATTCGAACGGCAAGTAGGTGGAGGAACAGCTACACAAGGACTTGAGTTCGACTTGGCAACATCCAAGTGAAAACCCCACTAAAAGTATGTAGCCTACTAGTTGATGTCTTATCAAAAATAGGTTAAAATGAATTATTGCTGTTTCGGTTGTCGATTTTTAGGTTATTTTAGATAAATTAGACAACCGGTCACAGAAAACTAAAATAATCAACACAATTTACCTATACAAACTACTCCTAGCTCACCAACTCTCGCGGCGAATCAAATGTAAATAGATTATTGTATACGCGGAAATGATATGTTTACGGAAATGTCGATTGATAAGGGACAGAGGCACTAGGATCGGGGGTAGCGCTGACCTGGATCCAAACGCATGCGCAGTAGAGCCAGAGTTTTTACGTGAATAACAGGCATTTTTATACAAAGATTTTTACTATACAGTTAATATAAAGTTACACGAAAATATAAACGTGTATTCATTTGTGTTACTATAGTAAACGTGCTATGATTTCCAATAATGTTATTCTGACCTACCAACATTAATAATTAAATAATTCATGTTTTCATCTAAATGTTGACGAAAAATTTCAGGGATATTTAAATATACTATTTACACTAATGACCAAAGGTATTTTGTAGAACTCTATTTTAATGCGAAGAAACACAGACAGCTGTAATAAGCGGCCTTGTTAATGTCGTCCCTGGCGAAACCTTGGTGTAATATATTTTTCTTTCCCCTAATTTCTCTAAAAATAATGCATTTTCTATCTTTCTTTATTTGAGTTCGTCATATTTTTAAGAAAGTTATGTCAATAATACACACAAAAATTATATTAGAATTGTTTTATTACTCCGCTGAATAATTATTGTCAATCTATTGGCTTCCTTCTACTCTATTTTTGTCACCTGTAAATTTTGCTTTTTGTCTACAAGTGTGCTAATTGTTCATGCAACACCTGTTTGTTGAGTAGACCATAGATCAACTTAATATTTACACGTCACCTGATACAGTTAAATAAGCTTCGCTGTTATCTGAAGTCTGTGTTCTTCTTTTAAAAAAAAACACCCACGTACTTAATATTTAAATTTAATACAAAAGTGTTATAAAATAAATGTATAGGTAAATGAATGAATGGAAGCCGTTGTATAAACTGTTGATATTGCAAAAGTAACTTCAAATCTAAGCCGATCTTCAAGACCGACTAATGATTAGTAAATAAAAACGAAAATTCCTTTTCAACATTTTCTGAAGATGACCTTCTAAGCCGAAACGACGGCTGTAAATAACCACTCCATCTGGTAAAATAATTTCAAGAAACCATCAAATGCGAGTATAATGAAACAGGCAGTCCAATATAGAAGTAACAACATCTCGGTTATGACATGTTTACGAGTACCTTAGAAGGAGTTCTACGTGAATCAGGTTTGCGGTTTTATATTCAAATTAAAATGACGCTAAGAAAGTCATAAATACGGCGTACAAAGAAGGTTTGGAGTTGTTTTCAACAGCAATTGTGATTAATATTTAATATAAAACTGGTTAACATAACATGTTGAAAAAGTGTAGTATAGTATACAAGCTACGGAGTTCGTGTCAGACCCCGTTGGGTTGGCAGCTGTAAACATGAGGTTTAGCCTTTAAACGAAATGAAAGTTGCTGAAATAAATTTTGTCAAATTGTTACCGTATTCTTTGTTCAATTGAAACTCTTATTGTAAGAAAATCATTATTAGCGAATTTTCGTAGGAAATATGAACTATTTCATTGACCCTTGTATTGAGACCTAAGGTCGGGAGTGGTAAATGAGCACCGATCATGGTCGCCAGAACAAGTTTTCGGGTGTCATTATAAAAACTTGATATTTATGTGTTCGCATTCTAACGGGCGCAGTTTACGTCCGATTTGGTCCACGTTGATTTAGTACACATGTCGATTGTATAAGTGGCACAAACAAGTTCGTTAACCAAAAAAATCCAACAACCGTAAGCACTTTTTTGACCGGAAGTAATTTTGTTAAAGATTTTTCGTACTAGAATTAAACTTTTTGGGGGATTTTTATGTAAAAATATAAGCATAGACGATTATTCTGCACATTTTGTTTTTTACGATCTTATAGCATACTTGGAACCCCCAAAATTGATCAAAACGTAAAGTACTATAAAAGTACCCGGTTCAAATCCACCTGATCCGAAGTCGACGGCCGAGTTTGTAAGCTGCGAGCGCAACGAAGCAGTCCATAACTCGAGGCCCCAAGGTCGAGGTGCAAACTCGCAAAGGGAGTTTTTTCGCTGCGAGTGAAATGAAGTGTGAGACGAAACTGGTTACTTAGGTGCAAACAAATTCTACTAATATATTTCGAACCCATAGGCAGCTATTCAGTGCCTTCGTGAGTAAATCAATTTCCCAAATTGTTGGTTGAAACCCTAAAATATACCAACTTAATTTTGGAAATCCTCTTAACTAACGTCAGCGGTTCAGCTGCGTGGTCGAATTATTAATTTTAATAATAACATAAACTATTATGTAAGGACTTTTGTATATCTTTTCATTGCTGACATTTCTCGGCTTACTACGGTATGCGCTAAAACAAATAATGAAATTAAAGCAGCTGTGGTTGTTTTCTATAACAGCTAATTACATTATTTTTTGTTGCCAGTCCACGTTAATATTAAGTTCTTTTGAGGTTAGTTAACGCTGTAATGAGAAATTTTTGTCGTAGATCCATATTTTCTGTCGTTCTGGTGATCCTAGTTGGATAAGAACTGCTGAAGAGTTTCAAGAACGATTTAACAAACCGTCTCCAAGTAATGTCGTGATGATAAGTGTTGTTGACGAGTTCCGTCGTACAGGTAGTGTTTTGAGTCGTAGTAAAGGATGTGTAGGCCGTCCATAAACGGTCACAACGAACGAAAACCACGGTAGACTTCTTTAGCCTCCTGCAGTCTCTGCCAGAACACTCCACCTGATATCTTTGAAGACTCCAGTAATACGTCTGTGAGTAGAATGTCTAAAACTTTGGTGGATTCTCGTATTGAATGTAGCAATAAAAGTAATAACCTGGTTATGAAGTTCTTTTTTGTTTGTCGGTCCCAAAGTATATAACCACCTGCCACTCAAACTAAAGCTGATTACTTGCTAAGAGTGTACGAGTGATGGTGGAAACACAGGAGAGTTCTCTTCGTTTGTACTCTGTGGGGTTGAGGAAGGAACTGAGATTGGTCTTTTTCTTATAGGCTACATACGTGGCACTTCTGTTTGTTTTTTAAATTTGTTTTTTGTTAAGTTTTTTTTTTGTGAGAGGGTGTGTGTGTGTGTGTATTTTGTTTGTACTTATTTTTGTGTATATTTAAAAATTTGTATTCCTAACGTTTTATAGGTGTAATTTTGTATTACTATTATATTGTTATTATTATTAAGTTTTGTATTGTGTGTATTTATTGTTAAGGGGTAACCACACACAGCCTCACTGGCACCGCATAAGTGATTTTATTGTAATAACTGACAAATTTATTTTGAATTTTTTTAATGTTTTTTAAAAAACTAATTACTTATAACTGGCTGCCGTGACTGGTATGGTTTCCATATTTATTAAATGTAAAACCTCAGACGAGATGTAGGAAAATACAAATATTATTATTATTATTCGAATACAAACTTACTAACCTTTAAATGTAACGGACAAAAAAGGTAAAGTACTTTATCTACGACCATTGCAATAAACACCAATAAACGCTATTACAAGTAACATCAGAAAGAGGTACATTACAAACCAAAAGCCAACCCGATTAGGTAATGATATCTTTACCTAACAGGAGTCACTTTACATAATAGGCTCTAGACCAATGAGAGCTCGTCATTTGACGGAAGTAGAGTTGTAATAAAAATAACGCTATTCGTACATCAGCTGATGGTACCCATACGTTCCGGATGTTAGTGTGTTATTGTAACTAACCTCAAACGTGAGTTGACGCATTCCGCAAACATGAGTGATAGTGATGAATTTTGTTTAACTCCAGAGGAAATTAATACAAAAGCAAATTCGGCTCTGAACAATTTGTTGCCAGAAAAATCTAAATTTCGTTATGAAAAGGTTTATAACCAGTTTATGGAGTGGAAAACTAGAAATGGTGTTAGTTCGTTTTCCGAGAATGTTTTCATTGCGTATTTTGAGGAATTGGCCCAAGATAAGAAACCTAGTTCGCTTTGGTCTATTCAAATTGAAGAATTATTACACACTTCTTATTTTTTTACACCCTGTATATTTTTGGTCGTAGATAAAGTAGTGTACGCAACGATTGTATTCAGCCTTTAAGCCACTCGTGAGATATTTAGAACACTCGCTTCGCTCGTGTTCCAACTTACATCTCACTCGTGGCTTAAAGGCCTTCATAATACAATCGTTGCGTAAACTACTATTATTGCACCTCAATATTAGCAATGGACTGTTAGTTCTGTTATGTTATTTTATGTTCTTACAAAATGCATGGTTTCTTGGATTTCAACGTCCTGACGATGTCTTAGAGAAGTCAGAACATAGTGAGCGCGTATTATTGTGCGCTTTATCAGGGAGAGGGAATGCCGTTACTGTAAACCAGGCTCGTTACAGAGAGGACATCCTTCAATCTTTTGCAAGAGATCCGAAGACTTTTGTCGTGCTGGCAATCTGGTTTTTGGTTCTAGCAAGATGATGCCACCAGTCACACCGATGTAGCCACTGTTGCTTTACTTCAAAGAAAGTTGATCTGATTTTCCGAGGAACAAACTTTCTATAACCATCGCACTTCCCGACGTTTCACTATGTGAGAGTAATGATGAAGAAATGAATCTTCCAAAATGTGCCACGTACTATAGTTTGTCCAAACAGACGTGAACTCTAAGCCATAAAATCGACCCCCGCTCCCCACGCGCAGACACACTCATACTGCCTACCTGGCACTAATCTTTCTTTTGTGAATCACCAACTACGAAATCACATTTTTCTAACTCTTAACTTTACTTAATTTTTACTCTAATTACTGAACTCTAAATATTTTTCCTCGCAAAATGAGTCCAAACACGGTAAGTTTGTGACAACTCTAAGCAGTTTTATGGTCAATAGGTTAGAAAATCATAAATTTGACTACTTAAAAATGGTTATTGACATTTTATTTGAATTAGCACGATCACAATAACGTATATAATTACAGTAATTCTAGTAGCAATTTCAAGTATGCAAAAAACAAACAAACTAAATCAGAATCAATATAACAGTGAACGTATACTAAAGTAAAACAAAATAAAAATAAATACAAATTCGTTTTAAATGTTACTGTACAATACTGATAAATCAAGAAAATAATATTACTATACTAACACGAGCATAATATATTTGTCAAATAAAGTGTCAATAATTATTTTTAAATAGTCACATTTATGATTTTGTAACCTACTGACCATAAAACCGCTTAGAATTGTCACAATTGTAACATGTTTGCACTCATTTTGCGAGGAATAATATATAGAGTTCAGTAATTAGAGTAAAAATTAAGTAAAGTTAACAATAATAAAAATGTGATTTTCTAGCAATAGGGCTAGTTGGTGATTCATAGAAAAACCATTAAGCAGGTAGGCCGTGTGAGCGTGTCTGCGCGTGTGGGAGCGAGGGTCGATTTTATGGTTTAGAGCGCACGTCTGTTTGTACAAAGTATAACATCTAGCTTCATTCGTGAAGAAATAACAAGACATGTTAGTGTAGCGTGCAACAATCCCTTATCACCAACTTGTTCGAAGATCTTCAACAACGCTTCAAGAGGTGCCTAAAACGTAATGGAGGCAATATAGAACATGTGTGTGTTAAAAAAGAAATCAGTCGTGGGACTGGCGTCAAAAGTGAAAAACCTGTGAAAAAGTTCTTAGATTATATGCAATCATGAATGTTATTTTTTATTATCCAATTTTAAATGGTACAAGATCAAAATAATGATATTATTCGTATTTAACCAAAATAACCAACGATTTGTATTCATGAAAGTTTTCACTTCTGTACTGGAACCAACACAGATTTTTTGAAAACCTTCGAGAAAGGCTTACTTTATAAATAAACGGTACCAGGAAGTGGCACATACTTTCTAACAAACATATTTAAATTACTAAACAGATTCATTGTGACTTCATAATTGTAGGTGGGGTAAGAGAGGGGATTCATTAAAGTAGGAGAGTAACTAATAAATATAATTATTATTAGCTAGAGAGAAAACTATTAGATAGATTTCAAATAAATTTGCACCAAACACGTCAATTAGGTTTGTATAGGTGCAGAAAAATATTTTTTGAAAAAAAAACCCTCTTTTCGGCCAAAAAACTAACAAAAATCAGTTATTATTATTAGTTAAACGAGAATTTTTAGAAAGATGCGGTTTTTCGCATATGGTAGGGTACATGAAGGGCTACAAATAAGCAAAAATGTATCAAAATCGTTACAGCCGTTTTTTTATAAAATAATAATAACTGATTTTGGGGGGGGGTTTGCCAAAAAGGGGGTTGTTTTTCAAAATTTTTGAAAAACTTGTTTCGTGCATCTATACCGGCCTAATTGACATGTCTTATGCCAATTTGTTCGAAATCGATAGAATAGTTTTCTCTCTAGCTTTGTATGTATACAGACATACAGACAGACATTTTGTAAAAACCACTTTTCTGAACTCAAGGGGTCCCAAAACGGACATTTCCACAAAAATCTCAACATCGATTTTTTTGTGATCACTATACTTTCTCTATACTATAGTATAGTGAGAAAGTAAAATATTAACATCTGTTGTAAAATATTAAAGTTAGTCAGCTAATTTGTAATAAAAGTTTAACAACACACTTTTAGGTTAGGCCTGTACTGAACCACGTTTCTTTAATTCATTTTCATTCATTACCATAGCAACCAAGTTAGCAAATTTATACATTTAAAAAAATGAGCACTATGTCCATTTCATAGGTAGCGTCACGTGACTAAATCCATACATTGAATTTACCACTGCCTATTTTATTTCGTCTAATTCTTGTTTTTACGATCAGCTGTTACATTAAACTTCTGGTTTATAAAACTGGTACATGTATAAAACAATGAAGAAGAAGAAATCATCGACGAAATCAATAACGCAAAGCTTAATTTTAAGTGTTAAGTTTAACCTCATTTTACCTCATCCAAAAAGTGCTCAGTGCGAATAAAGAAGTTTTCACTTCAAAACTAAATTTTCAGTTTCCTTTTACTTTGTGAATTTATCTAAGAACAAAACTATTGCAATTTCAATACTATTTAATATTTAGACGTATATATTATGCAACATTAATATCTCAAAGAAATTAAATGTTCGTATAGAACAAAAATAGTTTTCTAAAAGAAAAAACTAGTTCCTGTTTTCAAGTAATTAAACTCAGGAGAATTATGTTATTCCGCCCTGTTCATAACCAAATACATTGAAAAATACTTATTATAACTCATAGACTATTGAATTTAAATCAGTTATATGTTGTATGTTCGTGAAGAAATTCTTGTAATATTACAAGGGCGTATCTTCATAATTCCAAAGTTTAGTATGTTTACCGTTAACTGTAAGTATTTGTTCGTTCTGTTATTAACCCTGGTTTTAGGTCTGGCAGAGATATGAAGTAGAAGAGACAAAACAATGCTTACGATATTGAGACGTTATTTCTTTAAAGAGATAAGAAAAGTCAATGAACGTTATGTTTTGATCGTCACGTAGTCAGGCATTCATACTTTTAAAAAACGCGTGTTATCCACATATATATTATTTATTAATTCCATGACCCATATTTTTGACCTCACGTACTCCGAAAACTATGTCACTCGTAAAGATGAAATTTATTTGTGTAATTAATTGGTTTTTACGATCGGAATTAGCTGTCAAAACATCGCAGTTTCCGCGCGACCTGAACTGATGGATCGGGAACGCCAACCCCACGCCTTTTTATGTTCCACATTCACGTCCTGGAAGTTTGATTTGGATTCGTTAATTAAGCAATTAAGTGTCTCTTGGTAATGTAGAACGCTTTTAGTCGAATGGAGTTTTCAATCAGGTTCTCGTTGAGTTTGTGAAAGGAATTGACATCTGGTTTTTGCGACTATTTACATAACATGATGTTTGTATGGATTTCAAGTGACTGATGACGATTGTATATGTTTCAAAATTTCTAATTTTCTCTCATTAGTGTGGGTGATAGAGAATTTTCATAGGAAAGATCAGCTACTGCAGTGACGTTTATAGCAAGACTTAAGATCGGGAGTGGTCAATGAATACCGATCATTGTCCCCAGAACACGTTTTGGAGTATAATTAAAAATGGTATATATGTATACATGTATTTGCACTCTAACGGCCGTATGTTTTGCCCAATTCGGTCCAAATTTTTACACATGTGAGTTTTCTGTCGTTCGGACAAATTCGTAAGCCAAAAATTCCAACAACCGGAAGCACGTTTTTTAAACGGAAGTAACCATTTTTTACATTTTTCATAATAGAATGAAACGTTTTTCAGGTTTTATCTAAGAAACTAAATATAGGAGATTATTCTGAATATTTTGTTTTTACATGAAGTTATATCCTGCCCCTTATTCCCCCAAAATCGATCAGAACGTAAGTACCATAAAATTACCCGGTTCAAATCCACGTGGTAAAGAGTTTTTTCTGTTGAGAGCGGAATGAAGCAGCGCGTGAGCTGGGGTGGACGCTGAGGTGCAAACAAATTCTACATACAGATTTCGTATGCGTAGGCAGCTATTAAGCGAATTCGTAAATCGACCAATTTCCCAAATGGTTGAAACCCTAAAACATAATAAACCTAATTTTGAAAATTCACTCTACGGTGAGTTAAGCGGCTCAGCTGCGTGATCGAATTATTATTCTTATAAAGAGCTATATGTGGTCACTCACTAAAATTATATATTTATTTTAACATCATATCTTTTAAATGTAACTAAAATGCTAGCTTGTCTTGATAAGATTTTCAGCTTGTATTTTTTTTTATTTTTTATTTAGTTATATAAATATTAACGAAATTACCTTTTTTTTTAATAAATTGTTTCTTCATCAACCTACTTATTCCTAATATTAACAAATTAATAACCTGCTTTGATGTTATAATAAAAATATAATTTTTCAGAACTTTGATTGTATATTATATACTTTGAAACGAAGCAAGATACTAAGATCTAGTTTGCGCCATTCTGTTTTTCTTTTAATAAGCTTTACAGTGGTGTATTACATGACCTACCTTTACATTTGAAATTATTAACCCCCCTTTTCCCTCTAAGAACCCAAAAATCACATAGTGTCAGATATGTCAACAAATTTGTCCTGTTATGCAACACAAGTTATGTACAAGTTTTGTTAACTTATTTTCAATAAACACTCTGAATATATAAAAGAAAAAAACAATTGCATTTGTCTAAGGAGTAAAATATTTTTCCTAGCCATTATTTAGGTAAAATGTAGCCTACTCGTGGGCATAAAATGCACCTCAAAACCTATAATTTTCAAGTTTGTTCGGGAGTTATTAGTAACAAACTGGCGGTTTTTAGCGCTTACTAAATGTATATAGGATAATGTACATAGGAATACATGAAACTATACACGTGTTTCGTACGTCTAAAATATTTTGAATGGTTTCTGTAGATAGTGTCAAACAATAATTTCTAAAAGTCAAGGTCATACAAAGAAAGCCTTTTTAATAATTTAACATTATTTGCCTGATAGACCTACCCATTTTAAATATAATTCGAAACACGAGATTACGAATGCTTGTTTCAACGATCACGCTGCTTGCGATTGAAGCCGGCTGTGGCGCTACTAGCCAACCTACAAAAGTCGTCTTGTGCTCAGATGTTATTGGATGGTGCCTAGAGTGGGGAACATTAAAATGGCGATTAGTATACTTACGTTTTTATTCCAGCATTTTCCCCACCACTTCCCCCTTTGCCTCCACAAGTCCACTGACTTTACTCAAACCAATTTTATTAAAATCTCACTATATACTCGGAGTTTTCCCCAGGGTTAAGAAGAGCTCTAAACGAAATTCTCAAACCCCAATATTTTAACTCATGTTGAAAGTGACCTGCGTCAATTTACCTTCATCAGCTACATATTTCAGCACACACTTTACATTTTGAATGCACTTTTCTTCGTAGCGGTTTCTACGTTAGAAACTTCACATAGTTCAATATTGGAACGCGACGAGAGCCTCTCCTAGATTTAATTTTTATCTGTAAATACAAGGTTTCCAATGCAGCCATTGTTGATTTCCCTTTACGTGACAAATACTTGGAGAACCGTCAGCTGACCTTCACTGACCAAGGTGACCAAAACTTGTCAATATTTGTCAACATCAGATAACCGATACCGACTCGTTCCATAGTTAAGTTATCTCATCGTAATGCTTCTAACTAGAGAAGAAGAGGTCTGCACGACTCTTTCAAAACTGGACAAATCGTATTACAGCTAACGCACGAGTCGGGTCACCAGGGGAATTGTACTAAAGATGTTACATCCCTAAAGGTGGAAGTTGTGTTACATCCCATGACAAATAAAATACCGATCGTTTGTGCAGTCTTAGTGAGTATACGGGAGGAATACGATTATAGTTTTTGTTTAATGTGTGATCTAATTATAAGAAATAATTTACAAATCCAACAAAATAGATAACTCAATGGCCTCTATTAATAGGCATGTAAAAAGTAAGGTAACACTTTTAATTAAGATTAAACAATGATTTTTATAATACTGAAAAGGTTTTATGCTCCAATAAAATATTGCTTGACGTTTGATGTTACAGTGCAGCTGGTAGGTTGTATGACAACAGGACTGAATGCTACCTGGAACCCTTGGGGGGCAATAAAAATATTTGCAGGGCTACGACAGCACGACGTTGCCGAATCTCATTAGCGACTCAGTCGTAAAGTCGTAGTCTGCGCGAGGTCCCAGCCCCTAATCCCTCCGCGTCTACCTGCGAGGCTGTCTCCAGAACTGAGTTCATAGCTAGACAATATTTACCCCTTTAAAGTCACTTCACATATTTTGCCGATAACAGTATGATTATAATTAATATTTGTATAATTATAATATTTCGTCGTATTATCACTTTATATAATTAGAATTAAAAAAAAACTAGAGGACTTACCTAAACTGTTTAATCACAGTATGTTGCCGATAACAGTATGATTATAATATTTGTATAATTATAATATTTCGTCGTATTATCACTTTATATAATTAGAATAAAAAAAAAAACTAGAGGACTTACCTAAAATGTTTAGTCACAGTATTTTGCCGATAACAGTATGATTAAAATATTTGTATAATTATAATATTTCGTCGTATTATCACTTTATATAATTAGAATAAAAAAAAAAAACTAAAGGACTTACCTAAACTGTTTAGTTACAGTATTTTGCATGAGAACATTGCATGTATTTTGCATGTATATGCATTGTAAATTTGCTGAGTACGCAGGGGTACGGGCTAAATATTATCACCACTGGCTGTCAAACCCTCATCAAGATTTACCCCGGTCAAGCCGTGCAGACTACGACATCACGACGGAGCCCACTCGCAGCTGCACCACCGTCGTGATGTCGTAGCCCAGGTAAACCAAACCAGGTAAACCGATGACCCTTGGCAGTTTTATTGCACAGTCGTGTTGTCGCTTTACCCAGCTGGTGAAGACATAAATTTGTCCATAGTTTAACTATTGTAATATTGTTATCAATGACATGACTATAGAATTAGTAACAAACTTCAGCGTGCTCAAAATTATTGTTTACGGTTCACTTTTGACTTAAAACGTGACGATCATGTGACAAAATATTCTACAAAAATTTCAATTCTGAACTTAATTTTTTTCTCGAAATTATCATAGGCCAATTATTTTGTTAGTGCGTGCTAAGCTGCTCACTGGATTGCCTTGCTATCTGGTAGAATAGTTTTCTTTAGCTCAAATGGAAATGCTACCGACACATGACGAGGAACTTCATTATTAGACTACTTATACCCAGGAACAAAACTGAAATATTTAATAAATCATTCATTGTGACAGCATAGGCTATTGCTGGAGAGTTTGAAATGCATCAATGATCGTGTTCAGTTCAAGGCTTTGGGTTGTTGGTTCTGCGACAGTTTTGGGAAGTTTCGGGCGCTCGGGCGGTTTTGGGTGTTTTGAAGAATGTTCTTGAATGTGTGCGTGTTTGAGAGTGTAAGTGTGTATATGTTTATGAAGACTAATTTGTTTTGATTTTACTTAGGATATAAATGTGTATGTTTTTGGTTTTCTCAGTTTTATACAAGTTTTAGAATAATTAATTATTACTTTATAGTTTTTTGTTTGTAGTTTGAATTTTTATTTATTTATATATTTTGTAAGTGGAAAAGAGGACCCAATGGTCCTAACTTTGCCTCAAAAATAAAAATAATTATTAAAAGTAGTCATCCCGACCCTTTGTCCCCAACATGGGCTCTTATGGGACTACGTTTTAGCCAATCAGAGAGCCGCATTTGGTCACGTGACTACGTTTTAGCCAATCAGAGAGCCGCATTTGGTCACGTGACTCTCTGGGTGTGGGAGTGGGTGTTGTCGGACATCTCCTATATGTACAGGGTGTTCCAAAACGACTGGGTGAACGGAAAGATGTGTACATACATTGTATCCTCGATGTTAAACGACGTTGCTACTTTTATAATCTGTCGTCACCTAGTTCGCCATCTCATCGATATATTACAGCCTATACAGGGTGTTCCAAAACGACCGGGTGATCGGAAAAATTTGTATGTG
>JAGFPH010000133.1:531276-558526 GCA_018207615.1 Philaenus spumarius
CGTTGTTTGGCCACGCTCTCGCTCTCTAACGGCCATCTCGTCAACTAACACCTCTAGGAACCACACAAGTCGTTTTGATTTAGTTACAGTGAATTATTTTCAAAACAATGTCAGAACCCTAATCGTTCATTGATATTGTGAAGGTACCTGTGAAACGTATAGTTTTTACTTTTCGTTGTTCGTGCGTATGTCTTCACCTGAGACCTGAACTGGAATAACTCATTTGTTTTGTTTTTTGGCTTCTTCCCCCACTCCGCCGGCCTAGCCTAGGACTGGCACGTACCACTTCAGTTGTTGCCTAGGCGTCTACCATTCTTGTTCTTCGTGTTTTATCCGTTGAGTTTGTTCCCTCGCGTGTTTAATTCTGTTTTGTGTGTGTTCAAAATGTGTGCTCGTAAACTTTTTCTTTCACGACGAGTTTACAGTGTGGATTCGTATTGTCGCTTTGTTTTGAATTGGTAAGTATTCGTTTTGTAGGTTATGTTGTATTTCACTTAGGAACAAATTGTATTTGACCTAATAAACATGTCATACATTAAATAGATGTATATTTCAACTTTCGTTATAACTTCTATTTAGAAAGTTTTTAGGTACGAAATAAATAAATGATTTGTCTGCAAAATTAATCCATGTTATACTCGTAGTCCTTAAATAAATTACAACCTCGTTTAGTCATACGACTATTTGATTTTTAATTATTCTAATTTAATGTTTCGAATCTGTAAGTAATCCTAAGATCTGCATAGTAACATTAATAACAACAATCAATTGGTTAATAAGTAAACGTCAAAGAATTAAGCCTATGGTTATTGTGGTTGTTCTATCTTCAATCGTTTATGCATTCCGTGTTTAAAATTTACCGAATTATTATTATAACAAAAGTTAGACAATTTTGAAAAAGGCATAAGTTAGGCCTAGTTAAACATGAGTTAGGGTACGAGATGTGAACAATAATTATCGATATTTTGTACGTCTATAAATTATAAACCTCTTTCGATCATAGGCCTACTTGATTTATAATTGCAATATTTGCATTTAGTTTTGAAAAGGGCCTAATTTCATTTACACCTTTTCAAATAATATTAACTCCTAAAAAAGCGAGTGTACGCCTCCTATAATTTCACTTATTATCTGTAAGAATTAAACAAAACCTAGCGTAAATTTATACTTTGCCTAACTTCAATGAATAATATACCGTAATGGCTTGTGCAGTTGATTTTTTTAAATATGAGTTATATATAACTAGTCCAGGCTATTTATACATTATAAGATTTGCTTTGAGGTTGTAAAATGAATATAAATACAACCTTTTTATAACATCAGTAGCCTATGTTCGTTTATACAAATTTAAAGAGGAGATACCCTTTCGTTTAAATTCGGAAACATTCGTACTTACATTTTTGAATAATATATAAACATAATATATTCAATTTTATTATTAATAATTTATTATAAAAATGAATTTTTCCTGATATAGCCTACATAACAATTAACACATCAACAAACACGTTGTTTTCGTAAATAACACATTCTAACAAATAGGGCTAAAGTTAATAACCTTATAAATTGATCACATTTACCGTGTAAAAAATCCCCCTTAGCATAGTTAGGTAGGCCTAGATAAAGTTTGTTGTTTTTAATTAGTTTTTTTTTTTTAATGAAGTAGGCTATGTCTGATGTGTAAATATAATTATATTGCCTGTGATTTTTCATGGGGGCTTACTAGTATAGTAGTAATATTTAAAACTATAATCAATTGCTCTAAAATGAAAGAAGGAACAAATATTGTGGTCACATGATTCGGTAATATAAAATTGACCAATGCCATCGTCTACAATACAATAGAGAAAGAAGAAAAAACTGTCCTTTGTCATTCGAGGAGGGAACTTAATTCCAATATTTTTTGTGGTACCAATCCTTTTCAATTGTGTTGGTAGTTGAGTATTTCCACCCCTTGCAGTATTAGATTCGTTTTGACTCTATGATACCAAAGAAAGCACGAAAATGTAATAGGCCTACAAAGATTGTTTCCTATCAGCTTTTTAAATTTATTAATTTGTTTTCTATTTACCTGTAGATGATTTTCTAATATTTTTGTTTTTATTGTTTGCTTCAAGAGTAAATGAAGACAGCTTTAAAGGTTTTTTTAGCCTAAATATGTTATTTTAAAAACATGCAATGGATAATAAATATTAAAATTTATAATATAATTTAGATACCAATATATCAAGTACATGTTATGTGTGTGTGTGTGTGTACTTGTGTAGTGCCACTCAGTTGCTTAAACGGTAAATTTAAAATATATAAAATACTCGACGTCCGCCTCTGCTCGCTTTGCGCACCAACCCCGGCGGTGATCCATGCCGAAACCAGTGCAAACAGATTATTGTAAACTCTGATATATATTCACGATTGAGCGGTGATCCATACATAGTTAATGTAAGACAGAGATGGAAATAGACACAACCATCCCCAATATTCAAATTGCGCTAAGCGTTGTAATTTCAACATTATTTTTTTTTTAAATAACCAATAATCAACAATTTCAAACACATTTTGGTATTACCAACTAATGGAAACAATGTACTATGTAACACCAGATTTTTAACTTATAATACAGTAAGCCTTTTGTTTGTTTTTACCTAATCTAAAAAAAACTGTCAATTTTTAAGAATAATTAATTACTGGATTCTAAATTTTCCAAATGGTTTGCAAATAAACTTAATGTGGTTCATTGTAGGCCTAACCTAAAATTATGTTAAGTTTTTTATCCAAATTAGATGTTTTATTTAGAATATTTAACAGCAGCTGAATTGAATTTGAACACAGTAAACATATTTCGTTGATTATTGTTTGTGCTTGCTTTCATCCAGTTTGTTGGTCTAAACTAAATTCTGCTGGATGTGAAGAATAATCAATGATTACAAAGTATAATCATTTATTCTCAATGATTACATAGTAGGACCCTATGGTTTTATACTATGTAATCATTGAGAATAATACACTGATTCTAAAAATGCATGGTAAGTTGTGGTTGCTATGGTAATGAATGTAAACAAAGATGTGTTGCTAAGGTTTTGATCAGAACAGCTGTTTTGTCTGATATAAGGCTGGGAGTGAACCCCCGAATTTTCACTAGTTTTCCGGTTTAAAATGAAAATTTAGCAAAGTGTGCGTCTATGGCCGCATAAGAATTTATCTTTAAATTTTCGTATTTGTATCTTAAGTAGGTTTTCTCTACGTTCATTCAGTGTATTTCAGTCTTGACAAATCCGCTTATGTATAAATACTAGGAGCTCCGCCCCTGTCCGCTTCGTTGTTCAATAATAAAATGAATTAAATAAGTCACATTTGTACATATTATAATTTTAATGCTAGTCTACTTCAATATAATCCTAATGTTCACTAATCCATCGCTGCAGTCTTGTCTTCCACGTGCAGTTCAGAGAAATTTAAAAATAAAACAAAAATCGCATGCTAGAACTTGCTCTTAGTTGCTTATACAAAATATAGACTACTTGATTGAGCAAAGTGCACGTCTCGGGTTTAAAACATAAAATAATGATGAAATTTCACAAATATTTGCAGACTTTGCACAGGCTAGTAAAAAAAAACAAGCAATTTACGTAATTTGTAAAAAAAACAAAAGACACCTCTCACTCTGAAAATGTGTAAAGTCCGTGCTTCGCGGAACTCCATATTAAGTAAATTAATTATCAAATACAGCAAAGATCAGTTACACAATTGACAGTTTTATTATTCTACTGACTATACCTAAAGGCGTAACTATAAAGTCGTAACTTGTGGGAATTATTTCATAATTTGATTACATAACAAGATCGTTGCCATTTTAAGGCACTGTTACAACTCCGTTATATATATATATAAATATATATAAGCGGCTTTTTCCTGACTGAATGACTGACTGACATATATATAATCAACGTACAGCAAAAACTACTGAAGGTAAAAATACGAAATTTTAAAGGTAGGCCTACCTACTGTATATTCTTATGGGGTCATTGACGCACTCTAAGAAAACATTTTGCAAAATTTATATTTTAGAGGGGAAAATAGCGAAAATTTGGTGGTTCACCCCCAGCCCTGTAAAAGATAAAACACCTGTTTGGATCAAAAGCTTAGCAACACATGTTTGTTTACATTCATTACCATAGCAACCAATTTAGCAAATTTAAAACCAGTTTATCAATCTTCACAACTAACAGCTTTTTTAGGTTAAATCAAGAAACTAAAAGCAACCACAAATAAAAATCGACGAAAAATTGCATGTGTTGTTACATATTATTATAAATAAAATAGCTGATTTGGATAGAAAACTTAACATAATTTTAGGTTAGATTTACAATGAAGCAAAACACGTTTATTTCGAAGCAATTCGGCAAATTTAAAATCATGTAATTATTCTTCAAAACGAACGGTTTTTTTTAGATCAGGGAAATGCAAAACAGAAGGCTTCCCAAAGTTTGTTTGCAATGTTGATTAGGCCCTATTGATTATATAAATATTAATATTAACAAAGAAATTACAACTCGTGCAGCAATTCGAATTATTGGGATGGTCGTGTCTATTTCTGCCTTCCATTAGCTATGTATATACCTATATATAACACCGATCAATAAGCATTTCCGTGAAAATATTAGAGTGTACAATAATCTGTTTGCATTGGCTGTTGCATTGGTGAGCGAAGTGAGCCCCTTCTATTATATAACTGACAATAATTTTAAAAGTGTATGAGATCGCTTTTTTTAATGCACAGTCTTATTTTCGAGTCATTTGAAAAAAATAGGCGTAGTTTTCACGATTTAATTTTTTACCAAACAAGATTACCAGCATTTAAATTTACAAGAAAATCGTCACCTTATACTATACTAAACAATGAATAAAGTTTCATAAATAAAAAAAGAAACAGCCGGGCACTTTGAGATGTATGGAGAAAAAATGATGGCGATGAAAAAATATTGTAAAAAAACGCATATTTCTCTACTACGGTTTTCTTACAATAACTTTTTTCCCTTAGCGCGTGAACAGTAGGGGCGTATAGCAACTTACAGCCTCGTAAGTGTAGCATACAAATTATTGTGGTAGTCTAGATTTCGATTAGGAGATTTTATAAATACTTCACTAGTGAGCTATGCTTGGTACACCATTGCGACACAGCTTTATATTTAGCAGACCTAACGGTCATTTTAGATTTTAACGCCCATAAAACTAATGTTAAGCGTGAAGCAAGATTACTCGAGTAATAATGCTCAGAAAATTATTCTAAATATCTCATTTTAAAAGTTGAGACAGTCCGAATGTGGTAGTACTTTTAGTTTTTCAAATTGGGTTTTAACTAACTTTGACCTTTGACTTAGCTAAAAATCTGAGTTTTCGATTTTTGTCTTTTTCAATAATGCAAATATCAAACATGTAAAAAGATCACCACATTCAAAATCTAAGTACCTTTTAAGTAAAAATGATTTCAAATAATTTGGTTTATGCATTTAGAAAAAATCTGCTTTATTGTGAAAGCATGTCCGTGCCGAATTTACATTCCTACTCGAGGGTTTACTTTATACTCCTTTGGTTATCAGATTAACTACGGAATACTAGAAAACAATAATATATCCATTTGTTTTGAACATGTGTGAGAGAGCTATGTTTTTCGTGATCCGTCATTATGAAACTACCCTAAGTTTGCAAGCGGAAGAATGAAACGATACTTTAACGCAAAGCAAGTATGTAGGTCTGTGCAACATGCACTCCTGCCGAGCCTTAAAACTTCCCAACTGTATAAAAAAGAGGTAATAGATCGTGTTAAAGATGCGCTCAGACAGTAAACAGGTATAAGGGAACAATAGCGCAGCAGTCCGTTATCAGTGCTGCATTGTCTATGCAACAATGTATTTACGCCACGTCCGTTGTGATTCTATAGGGTGCGTCTGAGTACGTTCTCACGTAATCAAATTCGTTATGCCGAGCTTATAATATACATTTACACAAGTATAACGAAACCTTATATAGGGTTTTAGTTTTAAAATGTTCTACATTTATAATTCAAAGTCCGATCAATTTACTGTTTTTTTGTTAATCTATAGGTTAGTATTAAACACTGGAAAATAGTAGCGGCCACCCTGTTCGCGGCTAAATAAGACTTTAAATTTGCGATGCAACCTACATCTTGAATAAATAATTGGACCACGCATTTAAACCGCTGACGTGAGTTATGCGAATTTCAAAATTAAGATATATGTTTTAGGGTTTTAACCAATTATTTAGGAAATTGGTCTATTCACGAAGGCGCTGAATAGCTACCTGCGTGTACGAAATATATTAGTAGATTTTTGCACCTTAGCCTCCAGCCCTGGTTCACGGAACTAACTAACGAAAATAACTCGCTTTGAAGTTTGCACCTCGACCTTACGGCCTTAGATTATTGACTGCTTCAGCTTCTCTTGTAGCAAAAAGAAAAAAAACTGGCTTGCGAGTTTTTCATCCGGTTACTTCAATGGTATTTCATGTTTGATCGAATTTTTGGGGAACCAGACGGAGTGTAAAAGACTAAATATGCAGAATAATATTCTTCTCTATTATATTAATTAAAGGATACAATCCGTATCCTTATGCAAATATTTTCCAATGTTTATTTTTTATGCAATATTTCTTTTTTTGAACACCTAAACAATACCGTTTGCCGCCTAATCTGACGCGAATAATACAGTCATTGTCGTTCAAGTTTAAATATGAAAGAAAATCTCGAATCGAACCTTGGCGTAGCGTAACGGATCTCTACTGAATAGTCCGGAACGGATCGGGTTGCCATAGAAACAAATGTTCGCAATCAAACCGACACTTCCTATTTATCATTTGATAATGTATCAAGGTTTAACAATTCGCCAGGTTAACAGGTTAACTGGTTTGATATGCAAATTACCAGTAATTTGCATAAATTTAATCACGAGTCCTTGTCGGGTGATTGATGTGCTCAGGACCCGACTGGCAACTTCGATGAATCGTTTGACGGGGAAGCGTAATGTGTTCAAGGAAGAAAAGGACGAAGGATTTCCGAGAAAAAACCGTGCGTGATCTAACCTTTGTCCTGGAATTCCAGTGGTCGGGTAGGCGATCTTAATCTGGAAGGTTTTTAGATATTAATGTGTAGGGTTTTGAATAAGTACGTTAGAGTTTTATTTTTTAATGGTGTAATTACAAGTTCTTCGAACCTAGAATGGGGCGCTTTATGCAAGGATCTGCCCCATCAGCAAGAGGTAAATGTGGCGCCATTGATTGTACAGTAAAGTTTTTAAATACGTGACTTCGTCTTAATTGATGTGAGCAATGCAAACTAATTTGAGAATTTAAAACAAATTACTTTTATTTTCCAATATAGCGGCTAAATTTAAAATTTCTTATAGGAACCAAAAGCTGTGCTCAGTGTAAACTTTTCGACGGCCATTAAAATATTATTAGCGAATTTCCGTAAAAAAGGTGAGTTATTGCAGTGACCCTTATCGTGAGAAACAAGCTCGGGAGTTGTCAATGAGAACCGATCATGTTCCCAAGAACACATAATGTGGTGTTATTGCAATATATATGTATTCGAACTCTAATGGCAGCATTTTACGTCCGATTTGGTCCAAATTAGATATACACGTTGGATTTCGCTCGGACGAGTTCGTTAGCCAAAAAATCCAACAAACGGAAGCATGTTTTTTGACCGGGAGTAATAATTTTATGAGATTTTTCGTACTAGAATAACATTATTTTGGGGGTTTATTTTAAAAATTAACATAGGGGACCATTCTGCACTTTTAGATTTCTGCACGAACTTATAGCCCATCTGATTTCCCCAGAATAGATCAAAACGTAAAATACCAAAAAAGTACCCTAAAAGTACTATAAAAAGCGAGTTTTTCATCTGAAAACGAAGCGAAGCAGTCCATATCCGAGCGCGCCTGGTCGAGGTGAAAACTCGCAAAGCAAGTGTTTCCGCTGCGAAGGCTGAGGTGAAACAAATTCTACTTATGTTATTCAGCGTCTTGGTGAGTTGACTAATTTTCCAAATAGGTAGGGGCCTAACAACGTTAAAACGTAGAAACTTAATTTTGGAAATTCGATCAACCCACGTCATCGGTTCAGTTGCATGGTCGAATTACAGTATTTTGAAATGCGTCGTGTTGTAGTTATGTGTTATATTTTCTGATGATGGGGTAGACGTTTCGAAACAAGTTAAACGTATGACAAAAGGTTCACGTGACGGATAGTGTATAGTACTTTACTATATAGCCATTTCTTCTTTATAATATATCATATGTTACACAAGTATGTATAGAAAAACGGGATTTCGTGATTCAACAAGAGAAAGGAGGCGTTTTACTAATGACCAACATCATTAACGTTAACGACACGAAGCAAATTGGGCGAATTAAAGTTTTTACGTACAAAAACTAATTCAGTCCTTCGTTAATACAATGGTCTGTAGGAAATGAAACTATAAAACGATGGAACGACCTCATTTAGGCACGATTACCCTATTATTTTGTTGAAATCGTTTCAGTGTTTTAGTAGCTAGGCGGGAAGAAAGATATATTCTTGAAAAAACGAATTCCAGTAACGCTTTTTTATATTTTACTATTCTGGGCTTTTTTATAGTCAGATAAAAACGAAAGGAGGTTTAGATTTGGAAAATTATATGAATCTTAGTACACGTTTGTAATAAGCATAAATTGGAAAGACGTGGATTTAATTTAATAAATGACCAAATTAGCTTTCTTCGTGGTTGGTAAGTAGCAAGAACTAGTACAAAAACTGGTAGTGTTTTAATGAAACCGTAAGAGATCTCTCTTTGTCAATTTTATATGTCTCAAAGTCGATTTTCTCAAGAACGGATAAAGGAGTTACAAGAACGGATACATTTTGCATTAGCCTAACCCTTATACATTCCAATACTCATCTCTGCTATACAGGGTGATTCAGGAAGAAACGAAGAAACTGTCAGGACGTGATTTACTAGTGAAAATAAAGAAAAAAGTTCATATAAACATAGGTTTGGGAATGCTTCGTTTTCCAACTAACCAAAATTTAGTTTTTTTACAAAATACTTAATTTCATTGGATGTAGGAAATAAATTGAACGCAAATTTTGGATACATATTTGGTATGACATCTTTTACCCATGTACAACTAAACAAAACTTTTTCATATATTTTCGAAATGGCGGCATTTAAAATTTCTCATGTAAAATATATCGAAAACATTTAAAAAAATCTACTTTTTAAGGATAGGCTAAACGTAACGGTTTTTTATTATTTCTGTAACTTAAAAGATAACCGAGTTATTGGCTGAAACTAAACATTTTGTATCTTGGTAATCGTATCTTGATTTCAGAACCTATGTTTATATGAACGTTTTTCTTTATTTTCCGTAGTAGAACACGTCCTGAAAATTTCTCCGTTTCGTCCTGAATCACCCTGTATAAAACAAATCCTGTCGTTTGCACAAAAACTCTGATTCTGCTGCGCATGCGTCAGGAACTAGGTCTCAGCTATCTCCACCACTTTACTTCGATCCAAGTGCCTCTGACCTAATTAAAACTCTGGTCCTACACTGCACATGCTTCAGGTTCCAAGTCGCCGCTACCCCGGCTCGAGTGCCTTTGCCCTAATCGTCATGTCCGTGAAAATATCAGAGTAATCTGTTTTAATTTGCTTTGTCGCTAGGGATGATGAGCGAAGCGAGCAGGTGTCGGAGCCCTCTAGTGTGTAATAATAAATTGTATTGTTTGTATTAATATTTAAATTGTCGTACACAATTGTGCGAGCAAATAGAGCACTTGCCTTGTCAGCTTAGTTTCCCTTAGTGTAAATTAATCGTTATTTTTAAAACACTTTTGTGTGACTAAATCAGAGGTGTATATTAGAAATACGATTGTATTACTGAATTTAATATTTTTTCTGTTTTCTTAGTTTAATATTTTAATATTACATTTATTTGTACTACACCCATAAATGTTCGATATAAAGTTATTTCAACATTTATTATTCATACTAACTCCTTCGTCCGCTCCTTAAACATTTTATCTTCTTTTGACCAAAACACTCGACAGTTTTTCTTCCTCTGACGACATACGTCACTAATCAGCTGTTATTGACTTTTATTCTAAACGATCGCTCCATATCGAGAGTCCTCGATCTTTAAAAATCAGACCTTCAAAAACGTTGTGAAATGAAACCAAATTAAACTTATTTTTAACGTTCGAACACGCGGGCGAACGCCAAATCTAGAATTTCGTCGGACGCCTACTTTACTGCTTAAATGGTTGACGAAATTTCCCTCCGCAACCAGTTCGCCTACACGGCTATTCAAACAGGCTTGCCAATTATACGATCAAACAGTTGAATTTACCTGGTCAAAGTCCCGCAAAGCTCGAGGCTTAAGAATGCAGTCCAGGTGAATGTCGTATTAACGAACGTTGCGGACGACATGTTGCGAAATTTGACGGCAGAGTGACAGGTATAACGGTTTTGTCAATCGTGGATGCAGTATTTGCAGGTCATAGTTATCAGATGGTGAGCAAGAGTCTGATATTCATTGGATCGGTTTCATTAAATACTTAATTTTAATTTCTGAATAAGTTCTCTGATAAGTTGCGGAGTTATAGCGGCACGCACGGGCAAATTATGCTCACATTTACTACATATATATTGACTAGGGGCTCCGGTAAATATACATTAAACCTTTTGTTTGCTTTTACCAAATCTAAAAAACATAATAGTTGTGAAAAATAATTATCCCACTCTAAATTTGCCAAATCGGTTGCAAATAAACGTGTTTTGGTTCATTGTAGGAATAACCTAAAATTATGTTAACTTTTTTATCCAAATCAGCTGTTTTATTTATAATATTATGTAACAATAGATGTTTGAATCGAATTGTAATACAGTAAACACTTTTCGATTTTAGTTTCTGTTTGCTTTTAGTTGGTTAGTAAAAACCTAAAGTAAACATACATGTGTTGCTAAGCTTTTGATGCGTATAGCTGTTTTATCTGTTATTGGGCTGGGAGTAGGCCCTAAACCCTTGAAATTTCACTATTCTTACTTTCTCCCCCCTATACGTAGTATATGGAGAAAGTAACCTATTGTTTTCGTATAAATTTTCGAATTTGAATTTTTAGTGGAATTATCTGTTTTGGTGCTCCCTGAACCCCCAAAAATTGTTTAGTGGAATTATCTGTGTTGGTGCTCCCTAAACCCAAACATTGTTTTAGTGGAATTTGTTTTGGTGCTCCTTGAACCCAAAAAAGTGTTTTTTTGGTGATGTCTGTCTGTGTGTCTGTTAGGATGTGTACAGAGCTGGAGACCATACCAACGGTCTGATCTTGATGAAATTTGGTATGTAGGTGTAGTTCTGGAATATCTTCAGGCGTTTTTTTCATTTTTTCAAATTTTTGTTTTTTAAGGGGTTTTACCCCCTAAAAATAGTCAAAAACGAGAAAAATCTAAATTTTCCAAAAACGGCTCTAACGATTTTGATAAAATTTGGCTTATTTGTAGCCCTTAATGTACCCTACCATATCAAAAAAACCTAATCTTTCTAAAAATTCTCGTTTAGGTAATAATAATAATAACTGATTTTTTGGGGGTTTTGGCCAAAAAGGGGGTTGTTTTTCAAAAATTTTCAAAGCCTTTTATTCGTGCATCTATACAGGCCTAATTGACATGTTTGGTGCAAATTTGTTCGAAATCGATCGAATAGTTTTAATAATAATAATAATAATAGAAGTTATTATACAAATTATATCTGCTAGGATCCATGAAATAAGTTTTAGTACAATTTTCTGCCAATCCTAACGTAACACTATCACTTAAGTTTGTCGACGCGTTTAAAATAATATAATATGGGTGTGTGTTACATGCATCTAATATTTTTCATGGTATGTCAAACTTTTGCAATTCTAAATAACCACCTCCCGCTACTCTTGGGAAGGTATAAAGTTCCAATTGGGAGAAATTATGTGGCAGTTATCTGGTACCGTTTATTAAGATTTAAAATTAAAAATTACAAAAAAAATGTTTAGTGTGCAAATATGACCTCATAAGAATGTACTTTAAATTTTCGTGTTTGTATCAAGTAGTTTTTATCTACGTTGATTCTATGTCAGTCAGGATGAAACCGCTAATATATATATAGATTTAGATTAGGTTGATTTCTATTTCTGTTTGGGTTAGATTATTAAGTGCATTTTATTTTAACAATGTAACTACGCATAAAACATTTTTTTACTAAACCGGGCGGACTAGTAAAGAATACGCCTCCACGAATACGTAATTGTAAATATTTCTCCATGTATTCAACACGTCTGTTATGCACATTTATAAAATATTTAATCCTGTCAGGGACGGTGTCTTCTTTCAAAAGAGTTTTCCAGTCGGCCGACTCCGGATTGTGTAAAACCTTTCAGACTGCACTTCGTTAAGCATTACATAAATGGGAAGAGCTTTGACAATATCGAGCGTGTCTAAACAGGTTTGAATAAGTATTAACTCGGAGTGATGAAAAATCCTTAGTTTATCAACCGACAAGTGCATTCCGTGAACAATATCTGAAGGTATTTCTTAACAGGTCTTTCTATTGCAAACGGTAAGACTACAATTATTTATTTGCATACGTATTTTGTAAGTAAACCATTTGCGCCCTCTCACTAGATTTTGAACGACATCTAAAGTTGGTTTCCTGCAATATAATCTGTGCTTTTACGAGCACTTCAATTTTCTAAGCGGAGCCAAGTTATATTTGAATTATGGTCAAGTGACACTGCATTGCAATGGATTTGAATATACCAGGTGTTCCAAAAGTATGGGACCCCTTCCGTTACTTTTAGACAACGAAAAGTAGAAAGATGACAATTTTTAAATGTCATTGGATGATTAGTAACTACTTCTACAAAATTTCTTTTAAACCCACAATATGTGTTTTTGTTGATCGTGTTTAACACAAAAAGAGAAAAAAATATCAATACAATGTTGCGATTAGGCATTGAGTGACCTCTCTTGCTCTCTGGTGAGTGGTGGTGTACGTGGATAGCGTAACTATGTCCGTAAGACCCCGACATACTTTATCTAGACGCGCTTCTTCGACCTCATCTCGAGTTGAGGGAGGCTGCAGACCTTGAGTGGCATAGGGGTCTAATGAAGATAAAAAGGACCCTGCGTAGAATTATTCTATTTACTTCTCACCAGACCTTTCCATCAAAACTGCTTCAACAAGATCGTTTCCTCTCCGTGTGGTTTTTTCACGTGCTCTCTGTAAAACTCTTAGAGTTCATTATTTTATTAATGCTTCTTCTGAAAAATATGTCCCAGAAACCTTCAAAACAACTTTTCAGGATTAATTTTGATTCCTCCGATTCGCTACAGATAGTTTATGGCCTAAACCTTCTTGACCACAACTCTCAAGTAGCAATTATCTTCCGCAAATTTCCATCAAGGGTCTCTTTTTTTCTCAGACATCATCCATACAACTCAATCCTGGTCTTCCCTTTTCCTCCCGGATTCCCATGCAGTCCTCTCCTCTCGTCCATACGACGCTAGAGACTCGTTATAAACCCCGCAGCTCTTCATTTGTTCAAAAAGTATCCCGTAAATCTTCAGCCGAACATTCCTTTCAAATGTGAATTATGTATTTACGGCTGTTGGAGAGCAAACAAGGTTCACAGCCTTAAATTATTACAAATTTTAGAGGGCGTTGTTAACATTATCTTTGCTGAGCAAGAAACATTTTTAGCTAATTTCCATAGGAGATATGAGCTATTGCTGTGACCTAAGGTCGGGAGTAGTAAATGAGCACCGATCTTGGTCCCCAGTACATGATTTCGCGTGATATTAAAAGTTTAATAAATAATGTTATGTGTTCGTTCACTAACGGGCGCATTTTACGTCAGATTTAGTCTAAAATTGGTACACACATTGGTTTTCTAAGTTGTCCGGACGAGTAAGTTAGCCACTAAAATCACACAACCGGAAACAACAAATATAAAAATATGGCAGGAAATAACAATTTTTTTATATTTTTCGAAATATGGAATGACACTTTTTATCTAAAAAAAAAAAAAAAAAAATTATAGGAAATTATTCAGCACACTTTGTTTTATTCCCATGATTTTATAGGGCGTCTCCCAAAAATGTTCCCAAAAATGTAAAATATAAAAGTACCAGGTACGAAACCACGTGGGGTTTTACCTTGGGTACAGCGCCGCGATCGAAGCGAAGCAGTCCGTAATCCGAAGCCGCAAGTTCGAGGGGCAAACTCTCAAACCGAGTTTTCCGCTGCGAGCGTACCGGAGCGGCGGGTAGAGTCAAGGCTGAAAGCTGAGGTGCAAACAAATTGTTAAGACATTCAGCGCCTTCGTGAATTGCCCAATTTCCCAAATAGTTGTTTGAAACCGTAAAACATATATATTTAATTATGGAAATTCGGTCAACTCACTGCGTGATTGAATTATTCAATTTTCTCTTGTCTGGAATTTCGCCACACGCCCTCGCTGGTTATTATTTTATACAAAAGATACCCAACAACCGGTTCATAAGACTCGCATTTGCTTCGTAGTATATATTTATGACTTTAAGTAGGTGGTAAATAGAACAAGTTGTTTTTAAGGGTATTTTAAACATTTTCTTGCTGTCAGTAGGTATAATAGCAACAGTTGTGCTTACAGTAAACAAGGCTGTTTCTCAACCGTTAAGAAATCCAAATGATATCATTCAAACTACTTAATTATGGAAATAATATTGATTGCAAAACACGATTCAGTTGAGAAGTTTGTTTTTATGCGCATGTGTTCTAGACTATTCCCACACGCACGCACACTCGCAGGAAGTCTACTATTGTATTCTTATAAGCCCACGCTACACGGCGAGGAGGATGCAACCTGTGCGTGGATTGATAATAACATTACACAACGTGAAACTTTCTCTATGTGTAAGGCTGATGATCTATATTGGAATAGATTTTTGACTGGAATAACAATATTTTGAGATTTTTCGTACTACAGAATGAAACTTTTGATCTAAAAACCAGTTATAGGAAATAATTCCGCTCAATTTGGGTTTTACACGCCTTTATTTGTAGTCTGCTTGTTTTCCCAAAAATTGATCAACACGTAAAATATCATAACAATAGCATAAAAGTACGAAGCAGTCCTTATCCGAAGGTGCAAGGTCGAGGTTCAAACTCGCAAAGCGCAGTCCATAATCCGAGGCCGCAAGATCGAGGTGCAAACTCGCAAAGCGAATGTTTCCGCTGCTAGAGGGTCGAAGCAGCGCTTTAGCTGGGGTTGAATTCTGAGGTTCAAACAATTTCAACTAATTTATTTTGTGCAAGTAGACAGCTACTCAACGCCTTCGTGAATAGTCTAATTTCCCAAATAGTTAGTTGAAACCCTAAAACATCTGTATACCATATATAAAAGAAAAAGTCCTAATTGACTGACTGATTCATAATAATCAACGTATAGCCAAAACTATGATGGCTTAAGATTTTTAGGGTACCTTCATACCACTATGTAGAGGTGCATTAAGAAAGGATTTAAGGGGTGAAAAATGGTAAAACACAAACAAAAAATAAATTAAAAAGGCTTACTGTATTATAATTCAATTCAGTATAGAATGGTAAGTACTATTCACAACCAACTTTTTTTAGATTAGGTAAGAGCAAAGACTAGCAAAGAAAGTTCTTACTATATCATAACTCAATACCTATCACTATTAAACCTATACCAACTTAATTTTTTACTAGTCATGTTTGACCAGTTTGAAATACTACCGAATCACATTTTGTTTATATTTTGCCTCTCTTCTATATTAAAATTAAAATATCTGCCCTAATCAAGCGTCATTTCCATGAAAATATCAAAGTTTACAATAATCTGTTTGCATTTGCTTCGCTATGAGTCGCCGCGGAGGCAGGTGAGTGAAGCGAGCAGGTGAGTACATATGTACGCCATGGCGCATTGAAGGGTTAATTGCTTTGTAATTTAAAAACCGATAACATTATTTTAGTCGTCTCCCAATGTACCTTACTGATTTTTATTATCTGTTTTTGTGCGATTGCAACTTACGAAATTGAGAGCCTAAAATACAAAATTCCTATAGTGGGAACGCATTAGCAAACTTCTTAAAACGATTTCCACCTACTCAAATTTCACACACTCAGACCTACCGGAATTTAATTATTTTTTTCTCCGACTCGTTAACGCGTGTAACAAAACCCACAAGTCCGGCCCACAATACTAGGATGTAGGAGCAGTTACGCGACGTCATGCCTTATCACAAGGTCAGCTGACACGGGTGATAAGGAACGCGAGGCGCCCGGTATTGCAATAACACGAGGAAGTCTACGGTAGATCATAAAAATACCTTCCGACTTATTACTCGCATTTTTTCGTAGGTTGCATCACTGTACTCTTTTAATTTATTATCTTGTTTACTTTTCCTCTTTTTTTATAAAAAACATACGAACTTCAATGTTTATATTTAATTACGGACATCCGGTTTTTACTAAATGATTATTCATAATGAGATATTACACTACACAGCGAATGTAGCTTTTTTATCAACGCAGCATATTTGTATTTTATTTTATACAGTGTGGGTCGAAGTTTACACCCCGGTGTACTCCGCAACTCCACAAAATACATGCATTCATTGCCTATTTTAAAAAAAGTTTTAGACGAAAATTTATCTTAATACGTAAAATCATAATAAACGAAAAAAAAAAGAAAAACAGTAAAAGAAATGGGGAAATATAGGAAATTAATAAAGAAAATAGGTACTTTATAAATCTACAGTCTATATACAGAGTATCCCGGAACTATCTGGAACAGCTATGTAGGATTGTTCCTTGTGTAAAAACAAGATTTAAAGTTCCAATAAACATAGGTTCGAAATCGCTTCATTTTCAAGTAGCTCTTTTGAAGTAAGTAGGATATTGAGTGTAGTTATTTGTTATTTACACTTTTACCTGGGTTAAAAAATCAGAACAATGTTTTGTATAGTTTCGAAATGGCGGTCTTTAACAAAATTTTAGAGATATTTAACATTAATCTTTTTATTCTTCCGCCATTTTAAAAATATACAAGCCGATGTTCTGATTTTATGTATCCTGGTAATAGTTTGCACATCAAATATGTATACCAAATTTGAACTCAATATAACATTTACATCCAAATATTAGGATTTTCTAAAATAAAAAAATGGCGGATAAATAAAAAGTGAAGCGTTTTTGGTTCTATGTTTATTGGAACTTTTTATTAGCCGAATTTTTGAAGAAAATAAGAGCTATTTTACTCGACCCAACTTGAAAACGGTTGAAAACGGAGGAGGGTAAGACTTCTTTTCTATACGTTTTAGACCATTAGGAGACGATACCAAAAATTCATTATTTCATATAGTCTAATATATATTTTTTTATTCTCGGATTGATAAATGGTAGTAAATATGCTTCAAAATTGCTGATTTTTTGGTGAAAGGGCCCTAGTAGGATTCTTCACGGTTTTGTTTTTTGTTTTTGGATCCCATTCAAAATGGCGGAGTTAGACCGTTTAATTGTTTTTGGTTAGAGATTTGTTTAGTAGCCCGAGTACAATTTGTGAGTTAAATCATTTGAAAAGCAATTAAATTTACTATAATCCTGTGCAAAGGTATTTTAGGTAGGCTACAGTTCCCGGAACAAGGAACAAAATTCGTAGGAAACTCTCAGTATTTACTACTAATTATTCCCGGATTAGAAAATTCGGCTATAGTAATGCGAAGGTGCTGATTACGCTTTTTTATATTATATTTACGAAAGGAACATTCTACAAAGCTGTTCCAGATAGTTCCGGGGCTCCCTATGTATAGAGTGTCCATGAAGTTTCTGTAACCCTCTTCATTATTTTTGTAACTGAAAATACTTTAACAAAACTTTGTAGCCTACCTACAATGAATACTTAAACATTTAAGTATTCATTGCTACCTCTACCTTGTGTTGCATAACAGGTTACATTTTTTGTTAATAATTTCAAATGTAAAGGTCGGTCATGTATAGGGCCTACCCAATTGTAAAGTTTATTAAAAGAGAAACAGAATGGTGCAAACTAGAGCTTTGTATCTTGCTTCATTTCATAGTAATTAAGTAAATAAGTAGGTTGTTGAGGTTACTAATTTAAAAAAAACGTTTATTTCGTTAATGTATTTACGACTAGATTCGAAAAATTCAAATACAATATAAAAATCTTACCAAGAGAGGATAGCATGTTATTTATATTTATTTAAAATAGATTATGTTCAAATAAAAATATATTTTTTCAGAACTTTGATTGCCCATCACTTTGAAACGAAGCAAGATACTAGCTACAGTTTGTGCCATTCTGTTTCTCTTTTAATACGCCTTTCAATGGTGTACAGTATTACGTAACTAACATTTACATATTTTAAAAATTCGCCCAACAAACTTATACTAACGAGTATTTAAAGTGTTCAAATTACGGTTTAAGGTTTTATACGTTACCTAATACAATTTACATTTTTTGAAGCGTAAAGGAAAAATCTGCGTTCCACCTTCGTCTAAAAACAACTTACCCCCGCAGGGATCGATCCCACCTCTCACTTATCCACTTTAGGCCGTACACCGGACGTAAGTTAATGATGAAATTAACTTACAACATCTATAAAGTATTTTTGATGTGTAATTCAATCCTCCGAGAGTTTAAATTTCACTTACAGAGTTTATCATGTTTTTATACTCTTTTTCACTCTCTCCTGACCTAGAAAACACCCCGGGAATAAGTTTCGGAACCCCCTCCGCCAGACTCGATAACTTATTGCGATCACACACGCAAACGCTCTTTATATCAACAATTGCTTAACCTAACCTTGTAGATCCAATTAAAGTGTTTTCTTTCTACTTTCGATAAAAAGAGTCTACTTAGCACCGCGCACCAGAAATTGTTCAAAATATACTGTTCTTTGGTTTTAGGAATTTCACAAATCTTTCACTTGATTTCATTAAAATATTCTTCTTCTTTGTTTCTGTCACTGATGAAGTGTAGGGTATTGCCTGGATACACGTAGTTAGCGTACGCTGTGTAAGCTCTCTTAGTTCGAAAGCAGAGATCAATTCTTGCCAGATGTTGAAAAATACTTCGGCTAAACTTTTATATTAAATAAATTAAACGCCACGCTCTCTAAGATTACTTCCAATTCCTAGCGTACTCACTCCAAGCAGAGCGTATGTATTCAGTGTACGCTAGCATCGCACGCTATCTGTCTAAGGTTACCTACCTTCATTCTTGATTCACAGCATTCCCTCTATTCAAATACGTCCTCCAATGTGGCTTCCTGCAAATTCCTAGCGGATTTGCCTCCATCAACATGGCTTCCTGGTTTCTCCCATATGTACGCATCAATTATCTAAGACAGATAATATTCGTTTGTCCTTTATTCTTCTAGCTATGGTAAGCCAATACATTCTGTAAACCTTTTCGTGTCCTCCCTCTAGATCTCGATCCAGCCTGGGGCGGATTTACCCTGTTGCAATTGCGAGGGCCCCCTCAAAAATATAGTCTATATTTTATATAAATACCTATATTTTTAAAGGCTGAGAGACCCTTTATTTATATTTTATAAAACCAATTTCAAACCACTAACATAAAAGTTAAGCTAAACAAAAAGTAACAGTAATACTGTACTAACAGATTAGTTTACCACTTCCTTTTCCAATCACTGTTTCAAACTTCGTGAATAATACTCGTCAATATTCAATATTCCGATATTAGTCGCCATTCAGGAGCTTCGCTATCTAGTTCCGTTCCTTCTTTTCGAATTTGGCAGAATGACAGTTATTCTTCTTCATAACCTCAATTTTGTGTGTTGGTTTATAGTGTGATCGTATTAATTTAGCCTACCTGTTAAAGGGATTGAATGATTTATAACAATTTGTTTTTTAAAGTCAAGGGGCCCCAAAGAAACAAATTGCGGTGAGTCCCCAAATATTTAAATCCGCCACTGGGTCCAGCGTGTCCGTTCCTATCCTTTTTAGACATCTCGTATCTAAGTAACCGGCCATCTCTTGTACCTTAGGTTCGTAGCTTCCGTATCCGTTGCAACGGCCAACATTGTTGAGCAGTAGCCAATCACAGATCAAGCTGCTGCTTCAAATACTAGCGTTCTACGCTTATTTGACTGTTGTAAAATTGTACCCGTGTAAATCGTAAGTCCTTCCAATTCCAACGAGTGTGCGCTTTATATGCAATTGAATACTAAACAGTTAATAGAAGCAAAAGCTTAATATTTACCTTACTTCGCTTAACCGTTACACTTTCACTTTTATCTTATAATTTTATGTAGCTTTCTAAATGAGTTAAAAAATATTTAGAATCCCCAAAAATTGCTTATTTTGCTCTTTTTCTGAACCCTTATAGTCATCCTTGTTTGGTCGATGGGTTCCTCACTGTCGGTTACCCCTGCGGCTCCCGGACGATGGCTTGTCTCCTTTTTAAGATGTGTCCTTCCACTCTCGTGCGAGCGGATGGTGGTGGTCTGAAGGTTCCTCAAATAAGGCGGTAAACGGTTGTTTTACTTCAAAACGTTTATTTAAAACACTCTATTCCTCTGCTGACAAGAACTTACAACTAAACTAATGAAGGTAAAGGCAAACGAATCCACTTGTTTACTCCAGACCAAGGTTATTAACAGACTGACAGGCTGGAATATTTAGACTCAAGATAGCTACCCCTCCCACTTTAACTATAAACTGTGACATCAACTATTGTTTGTGTGCAAGCCATTATTTAGGACGACCACTATCAACATAGATCCAGTGGTTATTAGCTTATTTTCAAAGAAAGATGAGCTATTGCAGTGACTCTTATGGTGAGACCTAAGGTCGGGAGTAGTAAATGAGCAATGATCATGGTCCCTAGAAGACGTTTTCAGATGTGATTAAAACTTATATATATATATATACATATATATAATAATATATATGTGTATTGGGGTGGGGGTGTGTGTGTGGGGGGGGGGGGTTGCACTCAAACGGCCGCATATTACGTCCGATTTGGTCCAAATTTGGTACACACGTTGGTTGTCTAAGGTGCTCGGACGAGTTCGTTAGCCAAAAACAACAAACGGAAGCACGTGTTTTGACCGGAATTAAAATTTCTTTTGAGATTCTTGGTACTAGAAAGAAACTTTTTGGTTTATGAAAAAAATTATAATGTAGGAGGTTATTCTGCACATTTATATTTTTTACACGACCTTATAGCACCTCTTATAAAATCGATCAAAACGTAAAATACCTTAAAATTACGGATTTTGTACCTCGTGAAGCATGTTTGTTCGCTGTGAGCGTAGCGAAACGGTCCTTAATCCGAGGCCGCAAGGTCGAACAAGCGAGCGGAACGAGGCAGCTCATGAGCCGGGGCTGGAGACTGAAGTGCAAACAAACTCTACATTTATATTTCGTACACACAGGCAGCTATTAAACGTCTTCGTGAGTAGACCAACTTCCCAAATAGTTGGTTGAAACCCTAAAACATATATACTAGAGAAGGTTTAGCATGACCCATGGCCTTAAGATTCGTAGTAGATTCTCGGAGTTGATTCGAATGGTGGGGGTCAGAAAGGCTCAGTCTGTTGTCGCGCTCTGAACATATTACTTCAGTCAGGACGTGAATAAAATATTTCAATATATATATTGCCTGTACGTGTATCCCTTCTCCTCCAGCAGACGGGGTTCCCACTCAGGGCTATAGAATACAAGGGCTGGTCCACTCCTTTGATGTTGATGCTCGCCGACTGTTCCAACCTTTCTATCGCCCCCTCATATGTGACGTCACTGAGGTGCCATGACAGGCCGCGCAAGCACGGTTCGCCTTAGCTCTCAAGTGTTATTTGATATAACGTTGCAGACGAAATTACTGAAACTATTAATTTGGTAATATATTATGTTGTTGCGTTGCAATCAAGTTACTAGCAAAACGTTTTAGCAACTATTTATTTATTTAATGTCACGTTGCACACGAGATTACTTTATGAAATGTTACCAAGATTATCAAGTAATATTGTAATATTGTCTGCAGCGTTTCTTGAACATTCCAAGAAACCTTTACTAACAAAATACCGTACATTAAAACAAACATTTTTAGAATGATGAGATATAAATAAATAAATATATAATACATATATAAAATAAGATTTAATTAAACTTATTAAATTATTGATAACTCAAAATTTAAAAACAAAAAATTTTAAGAACTCGGCTTCAAATTAAAATAAACATTAAAAAATATTATTTATTTAATGCAAGAGTTGCAAGCGAGATTACTTTATGTTAAAAAGTTATCAAGGTCCTCAAGTAATTTCTTTTGCAGCTTTAAGTTAAAATGTTTAAAAAATCTTTACTAGCAAAATGCACTTCAAATTGTCAGAATAATTAGATATAAATAAATATATAATACCCAAATAATTAGAATTAAATTTAAACCTAAAGTAATAAAATAATTGATGACAAAAATAAAAAATAAAACATAATTTTAAGTTAAACTTCTAGGCTAAATTAAATTGCACAGTGTCAATTTAAATTAAAATAGTTCAATTGTTTAAATTCAACTATTAAATTAACTGTTCTCTAAGGCCTAGGGAAGGAAAATGTCTATAAAGCAGTTGTATTTTTTTTAAATATTTTATGTCAGCAGTTATTATGTCAATGTGCATATCTGCATATAAGCTACTCATTATGTGTAAGTATTTATAAGTTTTATCTTTATTTTATAAGTATTACACATGTTTTTATTAAACTGCAGTATGACATTCAAGTTTTAGTGGTTTATTGTAATAAATACAATTATTTTCAATAATGTGACACATTTTGTTCAATTTCGTATTTAGTTTTCAGAAATTTTTCGGAGAATCAAATAAAAGTATGCTAACATTAGTACACTACAACGGTTTATTACCCACAAATAGTTAGTTTTATTGTAACCCTATCTTCTTCTTACATCTTTGTTTACTGTCTACTTACTGCTTTGCGTAGTGCCAATACTAAAACTAAATAAAGAACAGAGAATACTTATGAGAAGGGAATTGAGCAGGCATTACCGCCGTGGCGTCATCACAATGGCAGTCACGGGAACGTTCTCCGTGGCGGACTGGTCCTACCCTTGTATTCTATGCCTTGGTCCCCACTTGCCTAAATTATTCCCTCCCTCCAACGCATCTGAGAGGTCATACTATATCTGAGGAAGTATTAACTTAATTTATGAAATTCGCTTAGTTTACGTCAGCGGTTTAGCTGCGTGATCGAATTGTTATTAATCTATGATTATTAATTATTATACAAGGTGGAAGGACCTGTCACATTTAAACATGTATCGCAGCTTTAATCAATCGAATCTAAAGTGGTCACCTAGTCTTAAAGCTACAAGTTCTTTGTGAGATGTTTGAGATCATCTATCAAAGCAAGTTGCATAGCTCTGCCTAGCTAAATCAATACTAACATTGTTTGTAAATAGTACTCCATATATACACCAGAAGATCATATTGTAGGACTTAATTCAATTAAAGATATGTATACATATTAAATTACTAATAAAAAATGTTTCATTTGATTATTTTATATTGATGTTTGTGTATTTGTTTCAGGTGAGTACAGACTTGGAGAAACTAATGTCGATTTAATCTGTAAGGTATGTGCTCTTAAAACTAGTGTTTTATTTAGGGCAAACATCTATTTGAAGTTTTAACTTAAAAACGAATAGCACTACCTTTATTTCAAATTATAAGCTCAAATCCATAATGTATAGGCCTAGTGGTAGATTATTCATTACAATGTTGTCTGTTCGACCGTGTACCACAGCTTCGAAGTTTCACAATTTTTCTACGTATATTTTACGCTCCGATGATTATTGTAGCTCCAAGTGTGCAATTGAAGAGAAAAGAAAAACTGAGAGTTGGAAAACTTATTAGCGAATTTCCATACTAAAGCTATTGCAGTGGCTCTTATAGTGAGACCCAAGGTCGGGAATGGTGAATGAGCACGTTTTGGAACGTCATTCAAAAATGTGTATACGTGTTCGCACTCCAACGGCCGCATTTTAGTCCGATTTGTTCCAAATTTGGTACATACATTTGTTTTTTAAGATGCTCGAACAAGTTCGTTCATCAAAAAAATCAACAACCGGAAGCACGCTTTTGACCGGAAGTACCGGTAACAATTTCTTAAGATTTTTCGTGAATTACATTTTTTTGGGGTTTTATGTAAACAGATAAATATGGGATATTATTCTGAATATTTTATTTTTGTACACGATTTAATTTGCATATTAATATTGGGACTTATAAATTGCATTTTAGGTTCATTTGAATAGTTCGGATATGTTGATAATTTCCTTCATAGTTCTTGTATTAAAATCAAGTCAATTTGTGAATAACATTTCCATATTATTTTATTACTTATTTCATTAAAAAGGTATTATACATTTTGATGACTAAACATTTTCTAACTTTAAGTAGGCCTACTGGTCAAATGTGGACAGCTTTTTGAAGCCAAACGTTTGTCAGGTGTTATGACTCCTCCTCCACACACAAAATTAATACCATATATAATTAGGTTATCTTTGCAGGCAGATTTTTGTATAATGCATACATTTTTTATTAGTTTATTTGTTTAACTCTAAACACGTTTTACGCAAGGCATATTGTAAGGAGACTATTTTCCTTTTGAGTATTAGGTTTGGGCTCCGCCCCTGCTCCATTCGCTCACCAACCCCTGGCTAAGCCAATGCAAACAGATTATTGTATACTCTGATATTTTCACGGATATGGCTACTGAGCGGTGACCAATTCATTGCCAATTTAAGACATAGATCGAAATAGACTCTACCATCCCCAATAATTATAATTGCGGCATGCTTTGTAATTTCACCATTAATATTTAAATAATCAAGAATCAACTTTTCAAACAAATTTTGATATTACCAACTAAATGGTACAATATAATATGTAACATCATATGTTTGACTTTTAATACAGCAAGCCTTTGGTTTGCTTTTACTTATTCTAAAAAAAAAAACTGTTAGTTGTGAGGAATAACTACCTAAATCTAAAGTTGCTAAATTGGTTGCAAATAAACGTGTTTTCGTTCATTGTAGGCCTAACCTAAAATGATGTTTTTGATCCAAATCAGCTTTTTTATTTATAACATGTAACAACAGATGTTTGAATTATAATACAGTAAGTATTTTCGTTGATTTAAGTTTGTTGCTATGACTTTGTGTTGTTAAGCTTTTTATCCGAACAGCTGTTGTTTTATCTGATATAGGGCTGTGAGTGAACCCTGAATTTTCACTAAACTTACGATTTAAAATGAAAATTTTTCAAAATCCTTTCTTAGTGTTCGTCTATGACCCCATAAAAATATACATAACAATTTTCGTATTTTTATCTTAAGTAGTCTATTTTTTGACAAATGTGCTTCACATGTTTTTAATATGTCGAGATATTCGTCTCTGGTATTTACAAAATGTTAACATGATAACGGCAGTACTCCACTGTGGGAGCCTTGGTCCATTTTAAAAATGTTGCTTTAGTCTAATTTAAAATACTAAATAGTTTTGTAAATATCCAGTTCACAATTACCCTGCGATAGATCCGCTTTTGTCCTAGGTGAATGTGTAAAAAAACAACTAGAAAGCCTTCAGGAATGCCATCCATCGCGTCTGCACTTGTAGTTGCGCGTGCGCAAGTTGGGAGTTTTGACATGTCCTTGAATCCAGTATAGACGGTCAAGGTCGTGCTTGCGATCCAGACTGGACGATTGCTCTCCTCTCTTTCTCTCTCTCTCTCTCTCTCATCGAGTATTACCAGAAGCTGTCAGCTTTAATTAGATCAACTGAAACATCTTCTGCGTCAATCATTGAATGTTTTGATGTAGAAATATTAGAGTGATCATGGTCTGTATGATATCATGTATTATGTATGTAGTATATTAAAAACTGCTGAATCGTTATGAAATAAAACCACAAACTTACCAAAATATAATGTACTTGGAGGTATCCTTGGCTTCGCTTACAAAAATGAAAATGTTAATAAAATTAATGTCGGGTACAATCATATTTTCACCCGTTAGCAGCTGATTAACTTTTTATAACTTTTTATTTCTTGTAAGAAATAAGTGTAACAAATTTCAGCTCTCTAGCTTAGGAAAGTATAAAAATTAATATTTATTGTTCTAGGGGTTGTTTTTACATTTTCACCCCTTAGTAGCACGCGAAAAAATTAAAATCTGTTTTACGTATTGTATGTAGTTTGTATGAAATAAATATACACAACTTCAGCTCTGTAGTTTTATTCAAAGTATAACAAAAATTTGTTGTTTTAGGGGTGGTTATTACATTTTCACCCCTTAGCAGCACGCGACAAATTGAAAATCTGGTTTACTTATTCTATGTAGCTTGCAAGAAATAAATGTTCACAACTTTAGCTCTGTAATTTTAAGGAAAGTATACAAATAATATTTATTGTTTTAGGAATCGTTATTACATTTTCACATAGTGGTATGAAGGGAACCTGAACACTGTAAGTTTAATAGCTATCATAGGTTTTGCTGTAGGTTGATTATGAATTATCAGTCAGTCAGGTGTTATTCTTTTACTCGTATATACACAGACTAGCTGACCCGTACGGCGTTGCCCGTGGTGGTTGGTATTTTCAGTCTTTTTAACGTAATTGTATTCTTTTTAAGTGTTCAGTCAGTGAGTGGTATTTGGCTTTTATATATATATAGATCTTAAATAATAAAAGCACTATTGTCATAATAATAAAAGATCTGAAATTATGATTTTAGTAACTTTGATCCCCCCAAACCCCTCCTAAAATTTCGAAATTTTTCATACCCTTTCTTAGTGAGCATCTATGGCCCTAGAGGAAGCTACATACCAAATTTCATTCCAATCCATTCGGTAGTTTTGAAGAAATCGTGATTTAAAAACTTTGATCCCCAAACCCCCCTAAAATTTCGAATTTTTTCAAACCTTTTCTTAGTAAGCACCTATGGCCCTAGAGGAAGCTACATACCAAATTTCATTCCAATCCATTCGGTAGTTTTGAAGAAATCGTGATTTAATAACTTTGATCCCCAAACCCCCCTAAAATTTCGAATTTTTTCAAACCCTTTCTTAGTAAGCACCTATGGCCCTAGAGGAAGCTACATAC
>JAGFPH010000133.1:558830-682579 GCA_018207615.1 Philaenus spumarius
TATACATTTTGATGACTAAACATTTTCTAACTTTAAGTAGGCCTACTGGTCAAATGTGGACAGCTTTTTGAAGCCAAACGTTTGTCAGGTGTTATGACTCCTCCTCCACACACAAAATTAATACCATATATAATTAGGTTATCTTTGCAGGCAGATTTTTGTATAATGCATACATTTTTTATTAGTTTATTTGTTTAACTCTAAACACGTTTTACGCAAGGCATATTGTAAGGAGACTATTTTCCTTTTGAGTATTAGGTTTGGGCTCCGCCCCTGCTCCATTCGCTCACCAACCCCTGGCTAAGCCAATGCAAACAGATTATTGTATACTCTGATATTTTCACGGATATGGCTACTGAGCGGTGACCAATTCATTGCCAATTTAAGACATAGATCGAAATAGACTCTACCATCCCCAATAATTATAATTGCGGCATGCTTTGTAATTTCACCATTAATATTTAAATAATCAAGAATCAACTTTTCAAACAAATTTTGATATTACCAACTAAATGGTACAATATAATATGTAACATCATATGTTTGACTTTTAATACAGCAAGCCTTTGGTTTGCTTTTACTTATTCTAAAAAAAAAAACTGTTAGTTGTGAGGAATAACTACCTAAATCTAAAGTTGCTAAATTGGTTGCAAATAAACGTGTTTTCGTTCATTGTAGGCCTAACCTAAAATGATGTTTTTGATCCAAATCAGCTTTTTTATTTATAACATGTAACAACAGATGTTTGAATTATAATACAGTAAGTATTTTCGTTGATTTAAGTTTGTTGCTATGACTTTGTGTGTTAAGCTTTTTATCCGAACAGCTGTTTTATCTGATATAGGGCTGTGAGTGAACCCTGAATTTTCACTAAACTTACGATTTAAAATGAAAATTTTTCAAAATCCTTTCTTAGTGTTCGTCTATGACCCCATAAAAATATACATAACAATTTTCGTATTTTTATCTTAAGTAGTCTATTTTTTGACAAATGTGCTTCACATGTTTTTAATATGTCGAGATATTCGTCTCTGGTATTTACAAAATGTTAACATGATAACGGCAGTACTCCACTGTGGGAGCCTTGGTCCATTTTAAAAATGTTGCTTTAGTCTAATTTAAAATACTAAATAGTTTTGTAAATATCCAGTTCACAATTACCCTGCGATAGATCCGCTTTTGTCCTAGGTGAATGTGTAAAAAAACAACTAGAAAGCCTTCAGGAATGCCATCCATCGCGTCTGCACTTGTAGTTGCGCGTGCGCAAGTTGGGAGTTTTGACATGTCCTTGAATCCAGTATAGACGGTCAAGGTCGTGCTGCGATCCAGACTGGACGATTGCTCTCCTCTCTTTCTCTCTCTCTCTCATCGAGTATTACCAGAAGCTGTCAGCTTTAATTAGATCAACTGAAACATCTTCTGCGTCAATCATTAAATGTTTTGATGTAGAAATATTAGAGTGATCATGGTCTGTATGATATCATGTATTATGTATATAGTATATTAAAAACTGCTGAATCGTTATGAAATAAAACCACAAACTTACCAAAATATAATGTACTTGGAGGTATCCTTGGCTTCGCTTACAAAAATGAAAATGTTAATAAAATGAATGTCGGGTACAATCATATATTCACCCGTTAGCAGCTGATTAACTTTTTATAACTTTTTATTTCTTGTAAGAAATAAGTGTAACAAATTTCAGCTCTCTAGCTTAGGAAAGTATAAAAATTAATATTTATTGTTCTAGGGGTTGTTTTTACATTTTCACCCCTTAGTAGCACGCGAAAAAATTAAAATCTGTTTTACGTATTGTATGTAGTTTGTATGAAATAAATATACACAACTTCAGCTCTGTAGTTTTATTCAAAGTATAACAAAAATTTGTTGTTTTAGGGGTGGTTATTACATTTTCACCCCTTAGCAGCACGCGACAAATTGAAAATCTGGTTTACTTATTCTATGTAGCTTGCAAGAAATAAATGTTCACAACTTTAGCTCTGTAATTTTAAGGAAAGTATACAAATAATATTTATTGTTTTAGGAATCGTTATTACATTTTCACATAGTGGTATGAAGGGAACCTGAACACTGTAAGTTTAATAGCTATCATAGGTTTTGCTGTAGGTTGATTATGAATTATCAGTCAGTCAGGTGTTATTCTTTTACTCGTATATACACAGACTAGCTGACCCGTACGGCGTTGCCCGTGGTGGTTGGTATTTTCAGTCTTTTTAACGTAATTGTATTCTTTTTAAGTGTTCAGTCAGTCAGTGGTATTTGGCTTTTATATATATAGATCTTAAATAATAAAAGCACTATTGTCACAATAATAAAAGATCTGAAATTATGATTTTAGTAAATCCCCCCAAATCCCTCCTAAAATTTCGAAATTTTTCATACCCTTTCTTAGTGAGCACCTATGGCCCTAGAGGAAGCTACATACCAAATTTCATTCCAATCCATTCGGTAGTTTTGAAGAAATCGTGATTTAAAAACTTTGATCCCCAAACCCCCCTAAAATTTCGAATTTTTTCAAACCTTTTCTTAGTAAGCACCTATGGCCCTAGAGGGAGCTACATACCAAATTTCATTCCAATCCATTCGGTAGTTTTGAAGAAATCGTGATTTAATAACTTTGATCCCCAAACCCCCCTAAAATTTCGAATTTTTTCAAACCCTTTCTTAGTAAGCACCTATGGCCCTAGAGGAAGCTACATACCAAATTTCATTCCAATCCATTTTGAGAAATCGTGATCAGTGAGTCAGTGGGTTTTCGCTTATATATATATATATATATATATATATATATATAGATTACAAATATTAAAATTTTAAAATACAATTTGTTTTTCTCGAAATGAATTCTAGTTTATGTTACTCAGGAATAGTGTAGCTTTTTATTAGTAAAAACATGTTTTCAATCGGTTCAGTAGTTCTGGAGATTACCCCTACATACAAACAAATTTTACCTCTTTATAATTTTAGTATAGAATATAGAGATGGTTTATAAACAGCTGAAGTTAGTCTGTCATTTTATTTGCAATACTGTAGTTAACAAAAGTTGTAGGATAATTCAAAGAAAACGGAGGCACTTTGAGGACGTGTTCTGGAAAAAAACCTAAGAAAGTATGGTTCTTTATCGTCTGCTGTCTTCAAGCTATTTATAGATGTGTTTTTGTAGTGATGGGATATTCGATTAACTTGTATTTGAATATTATATTATTTTTTATTCGATTATTTCAGAATTATTCGATTCTTTTTAGTTATATGATATTCGAATAACAAAGCCCCAATCAAATAGAACTGCTATAAGAACAGTACTCACACCCCTTTATTTAATTGAGTTGGGAGATATTTGAACAATTAGTTTTGGGAATACTGTAGTTGAAGGTTTAGTATTTTTGAACAAACAGTTTTTCGTTTTACTTCATATTTTCATTAGCTTTTATAAACTCTTGTTTAGGGCGAAATTTGTCTTTATGGGTTTTGTTTAGTTAAATTTTCCTTAACTACCTATTTAAACAAATATAAATGTCAATTTATTCTTATAAAGATTATTAAAATACAAATATGCAGTAATGTGTGGTACCCAGCGTGGATCCCAGTGCGACACCCCTCCCCCCCCAAAACGACATACTTTTGGCATACATACTTTTAGTTCTGCCGAAATTACCTCCTTTTAAAATGTCATCACTTCGGTTATGCCAAACGTACCTCCATGTACAATGACATAACTTCGGTTGTGCAAATAGTACCTCCTGTTAAAATTGTATCACTTCAGTTCTGCCAAAAGTATCCTCCTGGTAAAATGTTATCATTTCAGTTCTACCAAAAGTCACTCTTTACAAAATGACATCACTTCAGTTCTGTCAAAAGTACCATCATTGTAAATGTCATCACTTAAGTTCGGCCAAAATTACCTCCTGGTAAAATGTTATCACTTCAGTTCAGCCAAAGTACTTCCTTGGAAATTGGCATCACTTAAGTTCGGCCAAAATTACCTCCTGGCAAAATGTTATCACTTCAGTTCTATCAATAGTACGTCCTTGTAAAATGTAATCACTTCAATTCTGTCACAATTACCTCCTGGTAAAATGTTATTACTTCAGTTCTATTAAAAGTTCCACTTTGCAAAATTACATGACATCAGTTCTGTCAACAGTACCCTCCTTGTAAAATGTAATCACTTCAGTTCTGCCAAAAGTACCTTATTGTTTTCATTGAAGTTGGTAAACTTAAGAACTTTTGAACATACGGACAAAATTCAAGGGTTCTTATAACACTTTAAAACTCTAAATAAATAAAATATAAATAATTATTTGTGTACACTCACAATCTTGAGAATTAATAAGCGCATTCTATTTGTTTCCTTGAAAATCAATGGCGCAGTTTGTCTAGAAACTTTGAGTAAAGAATGTGTTTATTGATTTCAGTTTCGAAAATAACTCCACTTTCTACTGAGAATACTGGCAAAGCGAGTTTTTGTTTGTATTTCAAACAGCCGTTGTTATAGATACATACAATCACGTATAGCAAACGTTCAGTGGGCACGGAAACGAAATATTTCCACCTGTTGCGCGCTTTCTTGGCGAAAACAACTTGTTTACTCAAAGAAAATGTCCGTGTTTTGTAGAGAACACAGCACAATATTTCATTATCGTTGGCTGGATTTATATTTCAGACGCAAGAAAACACAATTGTAACAACAAGACTATTTTATTTCAACACTATTTTTTTTTATCCAAATAAAACATGACATGTCATGATTGTTATATATATATAAAATTAACAATGGTACCAAAAATATAACGTACATATACACAAAATCACACATAAGTTTACATACCGTACAAATGTTTATATTTCTAAAAAAATAAACCCTTTCAGACACCTGCAGATTGAGTTTAGGTACTTCTTTGAACACATTCTTCTACAGAGTAGAAAGCATTTTCTTAGAGGTAGCACCTGAGAGAACTCTTGACACTCTGGATAGAACCTGTGTTTTTCTTATTTTCTGGAAGTGCGTTGAACAACTTTATACCAGAGTAGTAAATTGCGCGTTCAAAAAATTTGTAAGTTTGTGGACAGAATATTGAACATGTTATTGACGAATAGAGTATGTATGGCGGTGCTGATTAATTTCAAATATACGAATATTATGATTTATAGATACTTAAAGTTTCAAAAATATAAATAGAAGGGAAAGTTAAAATATTATGTTTTTTTTAAGGTATACATGATTACTTTTTAAAGAATTTTAAAGGGTTTGTAAATCTTCTTGTTTTTGCAGAAAATATCCTTAAACTAGGTCCCAGATTAGCTAATTCGTAAATTGTAATGGTTAATTTCCATACTTATTTAAAAATACCGGTGATCTGTTATTCGCTTTAGGCCCACATGATTTTTATGTTTGTCTAGGAGTTTAATATTGACAATGTACTCATAAATTTCTCAAGGCAAAATTATTTTACGAGCTAAAAAAAATAATAATAGTAGACTTTGATCAAACACAATTTTGTTTCAAATCGATACGTTTTACACAACAATTATTGCTATTCGAAAAGGATTTGGCCAATTGAGATATTTAAGAGTGTGAAATATCAGAACGAAACAGTCCCTTGCAGCACTTTGTAAAATAACTTATCCTTCATCAAATTTTGTAAATAATATTTTGTATTTTGCTAGAAGTCGTTTATAAACATCTAAACTATAATTCGTAGATTACAAAAATTCAAAATTATTAATTTTTCCTTAAACTTATTTGTTTATAAACCAAATGAAAAACATTATTTTAAGTTGAATTACATTTGAAACTTTACATTGACTGTTGCGTGCATATGGTGAAGCATTATGAGACCCTATTTTTACTTAGATAAACTTAAGTTCAAGCGATATTCTAGTCGCATTCAAGTGTCTTACTAATGCAATAGCATGCGACCAGCCTTCCATTCACTGAAGTTAGCTGCTCACACTCAATTCTAACTCAGATGGAACTAGAGTGTACAGTTGGAATTAAACATTCAAACAAGGAAAAGTAACGCAGATTTTGTTGGACTGGAAGGTAACTAAATATCATAAACAAATGTTTCAACTCAAAGTTGAGAAGGTATTGGCCGAAAAGCCTTTTATATTTCAGGGAGAGCGTTACAAGAAAGGTGAAACAATTCCTTAGCATAGCACTTAGAGCATTGGTTCACGTAAATCTTCTACGGTTTAGCTATAAATTTAAGCTTTTGTCGGAGTTTGGAATCGTGTAAGGTTTCGTATTTCCCTCCAAGGTTTTGTTTTTGACGTAATCCATACTACATAGTTTTGAAGAGTGTAGGAAATTTAAAACAAATTTAAGATGTTTCTTTACGAAATCGGTTGCATTTATACAGGATGATTTAGAAGTTCTGCTATTCTTGACTCCCTACACACTTTCCAATCCTATCCTAACCGATCTCCAATTTAGGAAAGGAGATCGCTATCCACATTCTTCAAGACTTCAATCAGTACAACTGAGACTACCAACCTGATCTGGCTCCGTTTTGTCGGACAATCCAAAAGTATTGTGGTTCCTTGTAAAACATTGTCGATCCTCCAAAAGCCTCTCGCTAGGAAAGAAATTTAGGGCAAAAAGTTGTTAAAAGAAAGATAGAAATTTACCCATTTGATATTGTTGAACCAACTTGAACGATTTCCGAATGAATGAACCTTTATGGCATTTTTAATGGTAAAGCCGTTCATAGAAAAACGTAATCCCATTTTGCGAGAATCCGTTAGTGGAAAAGAAATGTTAATTGCCACACAAGATTTATAGTTACTGGACGCACATGAAGTTCAGGGCACCATATCACCCCAGTTATTTTCATCAATCGTTCCTGTAGACTGCGAAAAGAAAAGAAATTATAATCGGAATCTAAGGCCGACTGCGCTACACACTATTCGGTCTTGGACAAAAGGTGAAGGTGGTCTGTCCAAAGGCTCTCCCCCCATACACGTTCAGTTTGGCCTCACGGTCCGGACGTACAGTCTTTGATTTAAGGTAGAACTGACCGTGTATCTCGATTTCTTTAGTGATTTCTCTCGCTTGTTGCTTCAGCGTTGAGTCGAACCTGTTTCTCGAACGAATCGTTGAAGCTGTTTTGTTTTAGAGTGACTGTGAGCCTGTTTTCGTGAGAGACGTTTTCAGGTGGAACATTTCCAATTGGTCGAAGGTATACACTTGAATTTACTGAGAAATAACGCAGTCGCGATAGTGTTTGGAAAATAAATGCAAATAATATGGCAATAGAGACTAGTGAGAAACAGCATATACAGATTTATTGGGTGTAGACTCGTTCAAAACAATATTCTACATTACACAGATTTCACCGAACGACTGATGACTTAACTAACTGTACGTGTGTGGGGAGACCACGACTTTAGTTAAAACAGCGCAGTTCTGGCCTTAAGTTGGGAGGCCTAAGTTGGCTAGTCGGGAAAACTGCCCTACTTCCTTTAATCGGATACCAAAGTTTTTGTTAATACAATCAATGTACACTATAATCAATTTGGCATTTTCATTCTACATTTATTACATCGGATCGGATTGGAAGGTGTGAAGACGATATAAACTGACTTTAAAATGACGAATATTTCCGAAACAATACGAAGCCAGTAACAACCCAATCAGGCCGAAAGGTTACCTTCACCGCACGCCATCGTTATTCCAAACAATAATACATGCGTCAGCATTCAATTCAAATTTATTGTCATGTTGATGTTTTGAACTCGATTGGACGATTGGACGATGACAACAAACTGAACCAGCAGGAAGTGCGTTGTTGTGATTGACTCATGATGACTCAGTACGTTGGATTCTTCCCTGATTGGATTTCTTACTGATTCAGTATCAACCTCAAGGGTGTCATGACGTCACGCAGTGTATACTACGTAATTAGATCATGTAAATAAATGATATCGTATTTTTACAAACGAAAACATATACAGAGTGTCTCTCACCCATTTGACCAAACTTTACCATGTTATTCAGCAGGATGTCTGAGTCAAGGAAAACTGAGGAAATACAATAATTTTTGCTGAAAGTAGATTCCGTGATCATTTTCTGTGAATGTAGTAATTACTGAAAACTACTTTCAGCCAGAGTTATTGCACTTTCTCAGTTATCCTTGACTCAATGATAAAAAGTGTTACTTCGTTGGATTTGTCTTTAAATTTTGTATCTTAGTATTTTTTCGTACAAGTTTTAGTTTTTTTAGCTATTCAACTCTAAAAAGTTTAAACCACCGCCATTTTGGAACGAATAAATGCAACAGAATTAAATGTTGCACTTTTGTGTAAACCAATATGATAATCGTACATGCTGAGTTTCATGAATTTATCTTTAAACAGTTCACGGGATAATACTTTTTTCCAAAACAAAAAACACACATACCGACAGACAACTTATAAACTAAGCAAGATATGACCCGCGTTATATATATTGTATTATTTGCTAGTTTTGATAAGCCGAATAACAAGGTAAAGTTTCAAACAAAAAAGTTGAATAGATAAAAGAACTGAAAAATGTTAAGATATAAAAAAAAAGTCAATTTATAGATAAATCCAAAAGTGAATCATTTTATATAATTCAGTCACGGATAACAGAAAATGCAATAATTCTGGTTTTCTGTGATTATTGAAAACATTCATATGAGTGGTGTATTAGTCAAAATTGCCTAAATAAACAAAGGGTTATAATTTTAATGTAATATTAGATAAAATATAATATTTTTACTAAAAATAAATAAGACAACAGCTTTATTATGAACCACTTAATTTGACAATAATTATTATGAACTAGGGGAGACCCCTTCGTGCTCCGCCCGCCAACCCCGGACGGAACCTTCTAAAAACATATGTTATGTTTTATCTATACTAATATTATATGATGTAAAGTTTGTTTTTTTGTTTGTTTGTGAGTTTGTATGTATGTAGTTGATAATATCTGGAACTACTGAACCGATTGAAAAAATAGTTTTTACTAATAAAAAGCTACACTATCGCTGAGTAACATAGGCTATAATTCATTTTGATAAAAATATATTTTATTTCAATATTTGTAAATTTAGTTTGAACAATTTCTTAGGTTAGGCCTAGACTGATGAAGCAACTCGTCATTCATTCATTACCATAGCAACCAATTGAATAAAATAACATATAATACAGCTGTTTGTTCTAATATTTCCTTTAACAACTAATTTCAAACGTTGAAGCAATTATTCTAACTTTTAGGTTAGGTTTTTATCAAAGTAAAAACCCTGCCTTTCTGGTTCTTTTAACCTTTATCATAACTGCTGTTATAAAATATACGAAATAATTTGATTTAAACATTTAACATTATTTGCCATCTTAGCTTTGGAGTTATTATTAATCCTACACCTTTATTATAAAGAAAACATAACATGATTATGCGTATAGAAAATACCAATGGGGTTGGCGTGCGGAGCACGAAGAGGTTTCCCCTATTTTATAATAAAAGGTGTAGGATTAATAATAACCTCAAAACTAAGATGGTAAATAATGTTAAAAATTCAAATTATTTCGTATATTTTATAACAGCAGTTATAATAAAGGGTAAAGAAACCAGTAAGGCTCAGGACTACACTTAATCAGAACCCTAACCAAAAAGTAAATAATTAAGTTTGACGTGCTCACATGTGAGAGATTTCAACACCTGAAAATGAGAACCTGTTCTCGAATCGAAAAGCGTAGTGTATACTACAACATAAGTTGCATGACGGAAATCCAGGTATATGTTTATATAGGTATACTACATTTAGTTTCATACTATATTGCAACTGCAGACATAAAAAATGAATATAGGCTATGTGTTGGTTAATCAGTCTAGGCTTAACCTAAAATTATGTTTAATTCATTTTACCTGCCTTAACGGCAACATACACACATAAATTATGTTTTCGTGAACATCTTTGCACAGTACGTTTTGAATTGTCGTTTTTTTTATTTTTTTGCTTATTTATTGGTATTACAGCTACAGCTGTTAGAGACGCTATGGGTTTAACCACAGACTATAGAATTATAGTCTGTGGTTTAACGCCCAGCTTGATCCTTTGAATTTGTTCCAGAGATTAACCCTTACATACAAACAAACAAATTTTACTTCTTTATAATATAGATAGTGTGTGTTGTTTTTGTTTTCAAAAACCTATCTTAAAAGTTAGAAATACATATAATTGTTTTAAGTTTGAAATCAGCTGATAATGGAAATATTATAGGAAACAGCTGACTACTGTTATTATTATAGTCAATAAAAATATATAATGTCGCTTATATTTTTGTTTGAAATATTGAGTATATTTTGTGTTGTTTTTATGTTCAATAGGTGCTGCAGTTTTTCAAAAAGTTTATAGAAACACGCTTATATTCAAATGAAAGTTTTTTGTCAAAATTTCAAAGCAATAGGTGAAAAGCTTTCGGAGATTATCGATTCTGAACAAACGCACATTTACATTTTTATTTATATAGATTACTTGTTTTAGTGTTTAAACAAATTAGATGAATATCAATTAGGTAATTTGTTACATGGAGAACTTTACGAATAAAAAAGTGAAATAATGAAGCTAGCTTAATCTTGAGATATTTATTTAAAAAAATATGTAATTGTTATCTAATTTTACATTTAATTCTCAGCAGACCCAGCCACCATCTTGAATTTCAATTACCATAAGAGCAGTTTTAAACACAACAAGATTACTGGAGTAATAGTTATCAGAAAATAATTCTGAATATTTAATTTTTAAAAGTTATGACAATCCAAATATGGATATCATTTAGTTTTTCCTAATAATTGTTTTTAACTAAATTAGTTCTTTGACTTAACTCAAAATCAAAGTTTGCGTCTTTTTTATTCAATAATGCAATTGTCAAAAATGTAAAAAGCTCACCACATGCGAAGTTTAATTGTCTTTCGAATAAAAGTAATGCAATTATCAAAAATGTAAAAAGCTCACAACATGAGAAGTTAAATTGTCTTTCGAATAAAAGTAGGCTAATTTCAATAAATTTGTATAATTTATGACGAAAAATACTGTGAAAGCATAAACGCGCCAAATGTGTGTTTCTTCTCGATTATTTATCCTGTACTCTGGTGGTTATCACATCAACTTGTTGCTCGCGAAGGAATACTAGAAAAATAAAATAGCCGTTAATTTTGAATGTGTGAGCGAAAGCTATGTTTAATAAACACATAAATGCATTGTCACGCAGACGCATTTCAGAATGTTTACAGTCAGGGTTCTGTAATCCTCTAGTTTCCGCCTTTATGAAGCTGCCTATATTTGCTAGCGGAAGAATGAAACGCTCAATGCTAGTAGTGAATAGTTCTGCCACTTGGACATCTGCGGTCAATTCAGAAATATGTTTCACTCCCTGTATAACCATCAGTTTATTTAGACTAATACACCACTCCTATGAATTTTTCTAAGTTTACGGGAACGTTTTAGTTAAATAGTTTTAAAGTAAAAATATTACTCATGTTTTTAATTCATTTAACACACATTCCACTTCTTGAACACATCAGTTCTTGAAACTTAACGTACTCTTAAAAGTTGTCTAATTATCGATAAACTCAACAATCAAGGCTTCTCCGTAGTTAAAATCAAGTTTTCAAGGCTTCGTTTAAACTAATCTCAAAGGACTTTTATAACAAGTTTAACGTTCAACTTCGGCTTCCTTGTAATTATTTCAACTACATAGCTTCTAAATTTAGTCTTTATTTTAAATAATTAAACATTGTTTGAAAACATTTCAGTTCACTGTATGATGGAACTCTGTGCATTATTTCAAAACATTTTAGTTCATCGTATGAAAAACTCTGTTCATTATTTCAAAATACAATATTTCAGTTCAGTATATGTATGACGGAACTATGTGCATGACTTCAAAACGTTTCAATGCACCGTATGATGGAACTCTGTGTGTTATTTCAAAACGTTTAAATTCACTGTATGAATGAACTCTGTGCATTATTTTAAAACATTTCAATTCTCCTTACTGTATAACGGAACTCAGTGTTGCCCCAACAAAGAATACCGACAGTTCATGACCCTGCAATAAAATAGTATTTTGTTTAAAACAAACAAACTTGTTATTGCCTGGATGCATCGAAATAGATTAACGATCATGTCGGAGAAGAGTCAAGGAACCTTTACGTCTTGTAACATTGAACTAACCTTTCTTAATATCGATTCGTTTCAAAGTACCGTCTGTTTTAACTACTTCCTGTGGTAAACTTTTAACAAAGCTTCACGGTTCCCGGATATAACACGCCCTAAATTTGATTCATTTACGTCAGGTTTCCGTTCAAAGCTAAGGAATTTATGACCAAGTTAGGGTGAAGATTCGTTTCTGCAGACTTAAAGTTTAAATACGAGATTTGTATTCCGCCCCGTCTTTACTTTATTCCCGAAACACTAATAAAGTATTCTTCATTGTAAAGGGACGATATTCGTGAAAGGATAAACCAACTGGATTAAGCATTTTTCTTTGAAATCAAGATGGCTCCGTAGTAGTTTCATCTCATCTAATTTTGACAATAGACTGCCGCAGTTTAGTGCGAGAGAACGAGAAAAAGACAGGAGAGAACGAGAGATTACACACACACATACTGTACTTAAATTATTTCGCTCACGATTATAAGAGCGGAACGAGCGCGATATTTGGCGACCTTAGCAGACAGGGGTCCACTAGTAATAGTATATGGGTTTCCATTTATTTTCAAAAATAGTCTTAAATAAAATTTGTACTATTTGTCAGTAATTTTTAAAGTGAAAACTTCTTTAGGCGCACCGAGCACTTTTGGATGATACCAACTCGCGATACGCGTCTGAAAGTAAGACGTTTTTGATTTCGTCGTTGATTTCTTCTTCTTCATTGTTTTACACACGTACTAATATAAACCAGAAGTTTAATGTAACGGCTGATCGTAAAAGAAGAAGAAATCAACGAAATAATATAGGCCGTGGTAATTCCGAAATTTTATAATTATTTTTATCTTGTCCCATTTAAAAATGAAATCTAAAAACTAATAAAATTTATAAACATGATTGTTTATAGAGTATACAAATGTAAAAAGAGATCAAATTTCGGATTAAACAAATATAACCGACGATTTATATTCATGATAGTTTTCACTTCAGACGGCAGTGCCACAATTGCTTTCTTTTTTTGTTTACACGTGTTCAACTACCACGGTTTTCTATCGCGGACTTTTTGACCTGAAACGAATGATTTTATAATCCGAAGGTTTCTCAGAGGAAGCAACAAAAATGTTTATTCATGAGACATATTAATGCGGTACCTCCCATGTTGGGCGGAATCGCAACCCGCGTGAGTCCATAGTACTTGGCACTCCTGCACACCGTGTTACTACGGACGTTGTAGGGTGTGACGTCACGCGGGAAACAGCTGGAGTTGACAATACAGCCGTTCTCATACTTGGCCTTGGAACTGTATATATACATATTGTTGCAAATAATTAAAATTAATCTTCTCAAACAGTCGAGGTAATTGTAAACCTTACAATGTGGTAGTATTCCATTCGGGGGAGTTTTTCAAATAGTTTTTATGTTCTTAGATAAACCTCTTTGAATCGGTGTCCATTAAGGCTGGGCAGACCCAGTCACTATCTTGAATTTTAACTCCCATAAGAGTTATGTTAAACGCGTAAAAATTATCAGCATTTTAAAGGTTAAGAAAATATGAATATCATTTAGTTTTTAAAATGTGTTTTCGATCTAAATTTGTTCTTCGACTTAACTCAAAATCAAAGTTTGTATTTTTTTTTTTTTATTCAATAATGCAAATATTAAGAAACTTACCACATTTAAAGTTTAATTACCTTTCAAATAAAAGTAATTTTAATAAATTTTGATAATTTAAGACGAAAACATTTGCTGTATTGTGGAAGCATGAATTTGTGTTCCTCCTCGAGTGTTTAGCATGCACTCTGGTGGTTATTACATCAACATTTTTTGCTCGCAGTGGAATACTAGAAACTTATCCGTTAATTTTGAATGTGTGAGAGAAAGCAGTGTTTAAGAACACATGCATTGTCACGCTTGCGCATTTCAGTACGTCTGCAACCCTGCAGTTTCCACCTTTATTAAGCATCCCAATATTTGCTAGCGGAAGGATGAAACGCACACAAAGTGAATGCTAGTAGTGTACGTCAGTGGTGATTATCACATCAACTTGTTGCTTACGGATGAATACTAGGAAAATAAGATATCCGTTAATTTCGAATGTGTGAGAAAAGGTTGTGTTTAATAAAACATACTCACATATATTGTCACGCATGCGCAACTCAGTACGTTTACAGTCAGGGTTGTACGTCTGTAACCCTCTAGTTTGTGCCGTAAAGAAGCTGCCCTATATTTACTAGCGGAAGAATGAAACGCACACAAGCTCAATGCTAGTAGTATACAGCCCTGCCACTTGGAGAGCTACGGTCAACTAAGAAATATTTTTCACTCCTGCCGAGCCATACTACGTCGCCATGTTGTCATCTGCGCTACGTTGCATAGAGGGAAAACATGTGGTGTTGGACTTGTGTAATTGTTTCAAACCCTTTATATTACGACTGAAAATACTTTTTTTTTTTAGGGGAAATAAGATTATATAAGACAAATCGAAATGGCCGGTATTAAAGGATTAGATGCAAAAAGAAGTGAATGCTACAAATCAGTGATACTGACGAACCAGGGAGTTTTCCCCACTTTGTTTTTAATTGGGAGGTAAAACTTGAATTTTTTTAAATTTTAAAACATTCAATCAAACCTTTTACCCAACATTTGTGGGTCTAGGTGAAGCTTGTAATTTTTAATCTTATAAAATTTCATATTATTGGACATTTTTTTATTTGTGATAATTCAAACTTTTTAAAATGATTAAATACAAATATTAATGCAGTTATTGTTTTTACTTACTAGTAGAAGGTATACTGAAGCCTAAATAGTGTTATATGAAACTCTCATGTTCCCCAAACATAACGTTACAGAAGCAACTGACATACTGGACAGATGAACGGTTCGTATTAAACTTACCCTTATTTATTTAGGCCTATCTTAGGCAGAATAATCCTTTGGGAGTCTATGTGATGTTTGTCTGCATTAGAGAAAACACCTGTGTTTACATTTCTAATAAAATTATTAACCAAAATCAACCTTCATTGTTCGACTTTTACACTCCTAACACCAATTTTTCCCCCCTGTGCGTCGGCGTTGGTCCCATTTCAAATACTTCATACAAGGTAATAACTGCATTTTGAAACGCATAAACCCAATAATAAAATTTCGAGTCAATCATTACGGCCATAAATAAGAACTAATGGTTTTCTTAATGAGGTTGAATAATTGGACTACTAAATCGCTCCGATGTTTGTTAAATATGCTATACATAAACTATAGGGGACCCTGCTCGCTACGCTCATCCACCCCGGCGGTGACTCATGGCGAAGCCAATGCAAACAGATAATTGTATACTCTGATATTTTATTGAGTGGTGACCTATACATAGCGAATGAAAGACAGAGGACGAAATAGACACGACGAACCCCAATAATTCGAATTGCTGCATGCGTTGTCATTTTGCCATTACATTTAAATAATCCATACTCGACATTTCAAACAAATTTTGATATTACCAACTAAAGGAAACGATAGAATATGTAACTCCAAATGTTTGACTTATAATGCAGTAAGCCTTTTATTTGCTATTACCTAATCTAAAAAAGTGTTATTTGATAAGAATAATTACCTGATTCTAAATTTTCCAAATTGATTGCAAATAAACGCGCTTTGGTTAATTCTAAGCCTAACATAAAATGATGTTAAGTTTTTTTTATCCTAGTCAGCCGTTTTATTAACAATATCCAACAACAGACGTTTGAATTAAATTATAATACAGTAAGCGTAATTCGTAGATTTTTTGCTTTTGGTTTGTTAATATAACCTAAAAAAGCTGTTGGTTTTGAATAATAATAAACTGATTCTAAATTTGGAAAGTTGGTTGCTATTGCAATAAATGTATTCAATCATGTATTTCTGAGCTTGTGATCTGAACAGCTCTTTTATGTGTTAAAGCGCTGAGAGTGAACCCTTAAATGTACACTATGTGTACGCTTTAAAATGACAATTTTGCAAAATCCGTTCTAGTGTATTTTTATGACCCCATACAAATTTACCTTTAAATTTTCGTATTTATATCTTTAAGTTTTTTCTTCTATGTTGATTCTATATTAGTGAGTCAGTGATTCAGTCAGGACAAATCCTCTTATAGTCCTACATATAGATTTGCGTGAACGTTTTGTATTTAATACAAACTGTTATTTTCGAATTTATATTAATTCCAACCTACATTATTTTAAAACGCAATCTAGTATGAACAACAAAATAATATTTGTCTTCATTTAGATCGCATTTGTTACCTACAGTTTGTTGAAAATTCAGGGATTAAGTACGCCTTTTTGCCAGCAATGAAACAAGGACAATGTTCTAATTAACGGGTACATGTGTGTCGCTTCTTCAACTGTTAATGGATAAACCTGAATCCACTCAGTAACAGAGAACAAGATTAAATACGTCGGACTTTGCAGAACCGAAACTGTAAAGGCGAACTTTAACTCGTCTGTGATCACGTTTAGGGCTCCTTACTTAAAAGAAAAAAGTAATCCTTATAAGTTCTCTGTATCATTGTGAAGTTTTGGATAATTATACAGGAAGTTTGGAAGTTTCGTAACTTTCGGTACCTTGGGCCGAGGCAATCGTAAAATCAGGGGCGGATCCACCAGGGAGACCACGCAGGCCCCGGGCTTAGCGGGGCCCCATGCCTTAGAAAAAAATTCGAAATGAGTTGAAATCACAATAATTAGCAAGAAATAGAGAAACACATTTTTCTCGCGTTCCAGCCTCCATCTTGTGAAGAGTCAGCTCTGTTTGCGTTCTGCTGTTACAATGACAGCAAGTGCGCGCGGATTCTCTGTTTACTTCTAACCCTAATTATTTCCTAGTTGGTTAATATTTAAGAAACATTTTTGTAATAAAAGTAAATGACTATTGTTTAAATATTGTAGGCCTATACAAATTTATTTTTGAACAAAAATCATAAAAAGGGAAGGTTTTTCTTTACTTATCAAATTATAAAAATCGTAATAAAATGCAAAATTATCGCCTTGATACACGAGTTTTGAGAATTCATTTAAATCGTTTAAACTGTATAAAATGCTGCCATTTTGGCTAAAAATTTTCAAAAGCGCCCAATTTTCTTAATGGGTATTCCTTACCTCCGAAACTTCCGGTAGTCCCCCGCCCTAACCGAGGGAGGTCCCGAAATATCGTATCATGCCGGACCTCGCAAGGTCTAGATCCGACACTGAGTAAATTACTATAGAAAACTATAGTGTAAGAAATAGTAAGTTTTCCTTATGTCCGCCATTTTCTATTTTACTAAACGAAAACAACTCTAGAACGGATTGAAATAGTTTTACAGAACTTAATTAGTTTTTGAACAAATTTTATAATTTTTAATTTGATTTTTTGGAAATGGTGCCCATTTTAATGTTGTTAAGGTTAACATTAAAACAGCATCCAACTTAGTTAATCGGTATGGCAAATGAATTATTACCTACGCTTTGTTCGTATGGTTGCTGAACCCGTCAAACTAATTGACACAGTTTCACTGTTACCCTTTGTTCGATAGTTTTGACAGTTATACCAATCCATAAAATTAAACGCGCTACAATCGTTCACTCTTGATGTTGTTTATACAAATTTTATGTTTTTGGAGTGACGTGCAAAATTTCAACTAAACCGGTTCAGCCGTTCTAGAGAGATATAAATTATTTAGTAAAAAAAAAAAACGGATAGCTAGTAAAAGATTGTTTCCGGACCTAAAAAGATGAAAGACGTTTTTCCTTTATTTTGACCCATTTAACCGCCCCCTGAATTATCTCTGCACATGACAGAATCAACCTATAGAGGCTATTACAGATTTATTTGAAATTTACTTCGATGTAGGCCTACATGTTTACCACGGATTATGATTTATTTATTAAAAGGTATTATGAAGCACAGTTGTGTGTAACAAGTGGCGAAGAAGGAAAGGGATTGGCGTGCGAAGCACGCAGAGACTCCCACAGTTGATATATTTTAATTCTTCCTATAGTCGTAATATAAATTTGATCAATTTTCAAAATGGTATACTTAAAACTTAAAAATAACTCTATTGGAACTGATTCGTTGCATTAGCTATTCTCGTATTTTCTAAAACCGGGTTTGCATGTCATTAAATATGAATATTTGATTAAATATGCGTGTGTTGAATTTTCTTACGTAAGAGTTCATTTGCCTCTAACCTAACCTGACATTATTACGGCTTCAATCTAACCCAATAGAAGTAACGATTTCTACACCGGGGCGTTTGGTGTAAACCTGCAAGTATATTCTTCTAAGGAATTTCCTTCCTTTCGAAACACAAGTTGTAATTTTCTGCTCAACCGAGAAAGTAGATTGCTAAATAGTTAATTTTAAGATTAAAAGAAATTAATGTTTAATTAGATCTGAAGCGCGAAGGAAACTTTCTATTGTGGATAACTGTTTTAGTTTAGTTTGTAAGATCCGTAGTTGAATTTGTAAGCCTTGAAATAGTGTTTCAAGTAATTATGTAACGTTCGGACCCTGAGGGGCATATATTTAACAACATAATGAAACCTATAGGCTAGGAATCTTTTCATTTAACATTTACAATCCACCTGACTTGACATCCGCTCTCAGAGAACCAGCTTTGGCAAACTATTATTCAATAAAAATACGGCAATTAACGTGATTCCCTAGACTGCAAAATGTAACTACTAGGCATAAATTGGCTTTGAATCAGCTGGACTCCGCACACCTAATTTAGCCATAATTTAAAAGTAAGGGCTGTACATGTCTTACCTAACACCGCCGGACATTCTCGGACGCCTTGAATTTCCAAAGGAAAGATGAGCTATTGTGGTGACTCTTTTGGTGAGATCTACGTTCGAGAATGGTCAATGAGCAGGTCTTCAGAACACGTTTTGGGGTGTCATTAAAATGTTTATATGTATGTATACAAGTGTTCGCGCTCTAACGGCCGCATTTTACGTCCGACCGGTCCAAATTTGGTACACACGTTGGTTTTATAAGCCGCTCGGACGAATTCATTAGCCAAACAATTCAAACTCAGAAAGCACTTTTTTGACTAGAAGTTACATTGATTGAGATTTTTTGTACTAGAATAAAACTTGTTTGAGTATTATCTGAAGAAATAAGTATATGATATTATTCTGCACATTTTGTTTTTTACAAGACCTTATAGCACGTCTGGTTCCCCCAAAATTGGTCAAAAACTAACATACCATAAAAGTACCATAAATGTACTGTAAAAAGCGAGTTTGTCTGCTGCGAGCTAAGCGAAGCTAGTTTTTCCGCTGCGTGAGGAACGAAGCTACGCGTGAGTCGGGGAAGGAGTATGAAGTGCAAACAAATTCTACTAATATGTTTCGCTATTCTGCGCCTTCGTGAGTAGACCATTTTCGCAAATAGTTGGTTGAAACCCTAAAACATATAAACTTAATTTTTGAAGTTCGCTCAACTGATGTCAGAGGTTCAGCTGCGTGATCGAATTATTTTATTTGAATACTCGAAACTCGCTTCAGAGGTTTAGCGCCCAGAAAACCCCTACATAGAATCATATTCTTTGGGCACGTGTAGGAGCAGACTACATTCCCACTTTGACTTTCTTAAATAGGTGGCCCGTCTGTGAGCCCACTTTCGTCACATTTTCACTTTCTCACTCACAATTGATGAGGCGGTAGAACGCATTATCTTTTGTAGTTCGACTGGTATCAATTTGTCTTGAGCCAGCGTTTGATAAATACTCTCATTTATTTCAGTTCAGAGTTAACGCGGTAGTGAAGGAAAATGTTTGATTAGGCCTAGTTCGTAAAACTTGGATGTGCCTCACTACTTATAATATGGGATTGCCTTTTTCGACATCTTGCAAGAAGAACCACATTTTTCCTCTGATCCTTATCTATAAGCTTAATACTAATTGTATATTGCTCTTATTACTAATACTAATCTTGTATCTCTCGAAAATAATATTTTTGAAGCGTTTTTTATAAGAATCGACATATTAGATCTCTCACTCATAAAAGTACTGTAACTGTAATCATGATTTTGTCGTCAATAAAAAAATATTAGTTTTGAAAAAAAAACACTAGTAAAATGTGTTTTATTAAAAAATGATGCATGCCGGCAACTGAACGTAAATTTTACATTTTTTTTACAACAAAAATCAATTTGGATAAATACTATTCGGTTCTAATGTAGTATAATAATTAATTTTAACCTGTCAATTGCCATCCATTGCAACTGACACTGTTGTTTTTCAAGCCGTCTTGATCTTCAGATAGTCAGAGTTTCATTGCTTGGGCCTGAATTCTATAAATGAAACTGCCTATATAATAAATAGTTCTGTATGAACAGTAACTAGAATAAGTAAATTTCCATGAGCATAGACATTATTATCGATCTATTCTGTACAAATTAATTAACATAGACATTATTATCGATCTATTCTGTATTTAGTATTATGAGATTAAAAAATGTTGAATGAAATGCAAATGAACGTAAAAATCAAATTGGAGAAATACTATGCCGCTCTATTAAAACACTTATAGCCGGTTGCAAGAACATTCATTAAATCTCCCATTACGTAAAGGTCCGTTAAAATAAAGTTCAATTTAATAAAGTCATGTGTTGCAAGATCATTTTTAACGGTGCTTTACGTAATGAATGTTTAAAGCTAGTTTAAATATAACAACTCTTTAACAGTTGCCAACATGGCGGATTTTGAACATATGATTTCCTGTAGTCTTGTTTTTGAAGTTAGTCTATTTTGTTTACTTCCTCTTCTTGTTATTGTTGTGTCAATTTATTCTGGTTGTACTTAAAATTGAAAATAAACCCAAGAGAGTTAAAGGGAAAAACTTCACTGAAACTGAGAAGGAAATTCTTTTTCAAATTGTAATGAAATATAAAAACATAATTGAAAACAAACAAACAGACAGCATTTCAGTTTCAAAAAAGAATAAAGCTTGGTTGGAAATATTGCGGGAATATAATGCGCAGCAGTCGAGTGGCATCAGAGAAATTAAAAATTTAAAAACTCTGTATGAAAATTTTAAAATGAAAGCAAGAAAGGAAAAACATGAAGATAAGGTAAGCTAGCATTTCGTGTATCTACATTATGCTATTTATTTAATGATTAATCATTGAAGTAGGCTAGGCCTGGCCTGGACTAGGCTATATAACTATTTAAGGGCATAATGCAATATAGCAGTACCTTATGTACCTGGTTTAGGCAGCCTTTATTTTCAGAATTATTTTCAAAATATTTTGTTAGTATTTATTTCAGGACATTGAAGCCCAAAACAACAAAAATAGTTATTATTGACGTGGGTAACGTCTTAAATACATGTATTCGCTAACTTATCAACCTTACAACTGGGTCTATTTTGTTGGGGATTTTTATTTGTTGGACCCAAATATTTTGCGATTTAGGTTAAAATTTGTTTTCAGGTCCCCCAAGTACAAATAGGCCTATCTTTGTGTGGGTGTGTTCATGTTATCACACCTAAAGTCCAAATAATGACTTAGCTGTTTTTCATCAAATTTGGCATGTCATTGTAAGTGGCAAATATCTTGAAACATTTTTTTAATTCTAATTTAAAAGTAATTTTTTCCCAAAACATAGTAAAAAGTACTTTTTATAAAACTTCATTCAGTTTCGTTTAGATATGGACAAAAATACTTCTTTTTATGCCCAAAAATACTAGATCTCTAATAAATACATTGTTCATAAGATATATTTGTTGTTTGTATTAAATGGGAGCTTTTATACTTACCAGTTATGGTCATGAGGGGAAAACTGCCAATTTTTGGCATTATCTATCTTTCATTTTATATAGCCTAATGTCTACTATTTAATTTGACAAATAAATTAAACTTACTATTATTTACACCCTGTAACCTATATTTACTGTAAAAATATAATATTTATTGTAAAATTACTAAGATTATTTTTTACAAAATAAATTTACTACAAATTTTGAAGAAGGTCTATTCTTTACCAGGAGGTAATACATTTTTAAGTTGTATTCAATTTAATATTCAATCCCTTTTACTGTATGAAAATTTCTAAACTCATTAAAAGTTGGTAATTTATTTTCTTGATACTGAATATACAAAACTGTATATTCAGTTTGAATTAAATCAGGCTAAAAAGTGTTTCCTATTTGACTAGCTTATGATGCTGTCCAATTTTCTAGGTTGAACTTTACAAAACTGGAGGTGGACCTTATATAGAAAAAATGGGAGTGATCAGTAAAAAAATAATTGGTGAGCTTTCAGAGCAATATGAACCACTGATTAACCCATACGACAGTAGTTCGACATATTACAATGGTGAGTTTTATATTTTCCTTTTCTATGTTTGGTAGTATTAAAAGCTGGGTCATATATAATAATTAAAAATATTTTTCTAATAATATGCTTGCAAACACGGCTAATGTATATGTGAGTATACTGGCATGTCCTGTTTTCAATGTCTGCAAAACTTTGACAGTTAATACTAGTTCTTCCAAGATAACTAATATTCATAAAGTTTTTGCAAATTTACATAGTTTTGAGTATTTTAAGACTATATATTTGAAAACACTGCCATAAAATGTTGAAAATAATTTTAAAATATTTTTACAACCTTTTAAAAATATATAATATGTACTTACATACTGAGTTTGAGCACTATAATGCTGACAGTTATCAAAATAAACTATGATGTTTATGAAAAACAAACGAACAAACCAACGTTAGACAAAGCAAGATAGGAACCATGTTCATAGGAATTCATTTGCTTATTTTGACCCAAATATCTATAATATTAAGTTTAAAGACCAACTTTACAGACACCCTGAGTGTGTGTGTGTACAAGATATATACACATATATAATACAAAATTGTACATTTGAGAAAATAAAATATAACAGTAATAATTGACTATGAATTGATAGGTTTCATTTGAACTAGCAAATTTTGGTAGCAGCCACATTTTAGCATGCAATATCATACTTCTTTTTTGCATTCAATTTAACACCAGTAGCCTACTAGGCATCATAATGAGTGTATAAAATTTTACAAATTTTTTATTATTTTCACTGCTATACTTCACTAATAAGTACACTCAGAATAATGGACTTGCCCAATTTTACTGATTTTTACTAATTTTAAATGTGACTTTTAGAATGAAAACATTCTAAAAGTAACCATTCATAAACTTCATTAGATTTTTTCTATTGTGTTAAAAAAAATATTTCATCATTCAGATGTCTAAGTTTTACAGTAACTTAAACTTTTTTTTCAATTTTAACTCTAAAAAGTACCTAATTGCTTGTTGCAGAAAATGTACAAATGGATGAAGGTGAGATTATTTTGCTTCCCTCAGAATTTCAGCTACCTACTAATGAAACAACTGTTGAATTGGTACAACACGATGATTTCGTAGATGAAATGCAAGAGTCAAGAACTGAGGATTTAAATATTGTAAATGCCTCTCCATCTGAAGTGGTACCACAGATATCAGATGAAGAAGTTCAATATACTCCAAGACAGCCAAAACCAAAAAAGAGGGATGTTTTACAACACATAAGTGATTTTACAAATAAAAACGTAATGCTGTCAGAGGAAAAACAGTTGTTTTTTTAAAATAGAACATGAAAAAAGAATGAAAATATTACAAACAGAGCAGGATACTGCTAATATTTACAAAGAGTGTGCTTTGATTAAAAAGAAAATATTGTCATTAGAATTAAAGAAAATTAAAGAAAACATGTAACTTAAGTTGTAGTTTTTTTTTTAAGTTTGATCTATGCAAATTATAATGTATGTTTTAAGTTTAAGAATAAGTTTAATGTCACAATTAAAACAGTGTCCAATTATGCAAATACTGTATTTATTAAACTGTTCCTCACAGCAGTTTCATCGATTTCTCCAATTTCTTCGAGAACTTCATCTGGAAAATGCATTATCCCCTCCTCGTCAATGTCAGGTATTACATCATTCTGTTTGGAGGCGATATTGTGTAGAACCGCAGTAGCTACAATAAACGACAGTGTTGTTTTTACTTTGGTCCGTAAACCAACAGACAAGCAAGGAAATCGTCTTTTCCATACTCCAAACATTCTTTCCACTGTATTCCGAGTCCTTATGTGACTCTTGTTGTAACGTATTTCGGCTCTTGTGTTAGTTTCCAACAAAGGGGTTAACAAATATCTTAAACATGGGTAACCATTATCACCCAACAAATAGCAGTTTGGATATTTGTTATTCTCAAAATCAGCATGTACTTTAGAGCCGCGAAATATAGTACTGTCATGCACAGATCCTCTCCACCTAGCTGTTATATCCATAAACTCAAGTGAAGGACTAGTAACTGCTTGAACGTTAACTGAAAAAATCCTTTTCTATTTCTCCATAGTTCAGAATTTATGCCTCCAGGTGACTGAATTCTAATGTGGGTACAGTCAATGCAGCCTATGACATTAGGAAACTTTTGAAGTTTGTAAAATTCACTTTTTATGTTTGCTACATCTAAAGCATTTTCTGGCATACAGATAAATTTCTGGGACAAACTGGCCAACAAGTGTGAAATACTTCTAATCACCCTACAAACTGTTGACTTGTGTACCTTAATTAAATCACCAATGACAACTTGAAAGCTACCAGTAGCATACAATCTTAAAGCTAACAATAGCTGATCCATAGGTGATAAAGGTGTACCTCTGCTAGTAGTTCTTACAATTTTATTGTAAATAAGACTGAGAATGAATTGAATTGTATTTTTGTTAAATCTATACCTCATAATAAATTCTGTATCGGAATAGTAATTGAAAGCATCTAGTCTTGGTTGCAAACATCTGGTTGGTAAAAGTAAGACAATTTCATGTAAACCTTCATCGGAACTCTCGAGGTATTCAGGAATCACAGCACGGTCCATTGTGAAAATTAAAAGATGATATTATTATTATACATACAATTCAACACTAACTAAAAAAAAGGAAAACAAATGACACTGAATTAACTCAAGCTAAGTAATGTTGTTCAAGTTCAATTGTAAACATAACCTCAAATGCTGTTTTAATAAGGGTTTAATAAGGGTTTATTTTCTTCCTCACATTACTTTAACAGATGTATAACGGTTTGTTAAATTTTAATTGTTGTTCTTGCAACATACCATTTAAAGGTCCATTAAAATTTTAAAGCTTTATTATTTTAACAGACATTTATTTAAAATATGTTTCTGCAACACAATTTTATATTTAACGAGTCTTTAAAGAGAGATTAAATTTAAAGGTTTGTTAAATAATTTAATGAATGTTCTTTGCAACCGGCTATTAGTGTTAAATTGAGTATTTAAAATTTAAATTTAAAATTAGTGAGGTTGATGCAACAGAAAATGTTTAGCCTTTGTTTTAAATTTGTTTAAAAGGAAACAAACATGTATGAAAAGGATATTTCTTCCAAAACTTGATAAAGTCCTAAAAGAACAAAATACAAATTTTTTACTTACTTTTTAACCTAAGTTGTTACACTTCAAGCTATAAGAAATTCATTCTTTTTCTTTTAATTTGCGGGAAAAGATCAATATTTTTTTACTTGCTCTCTAGATTGCAACTGAGAATATTTTTCTACATTGAAAGCACTGCAAGCGCAGTTATTCTTTTCGAATTTATATTGCTTCTTCTAGAAAAGTTTTTGTTCTTTTCAATGTTTAAAAACAGTGTTCTGGCTCTGATGAACTCACAGGAACTAAAAATAGTAAAAAAAAACTCCTACCAGCGCGACAGTGCTCTCTCCTTCGGCGCCTCGTGTGCAGTTTCTTAAGTGCGCTTGTGCACAACAGCCTACCACTACGCCGCTGGAACTGTAAAGAGCAATTCATTATGGATTATATATTGAACAAGTATAAAGAGAGAATTAAGGAAATAAGGACTCATATTAAATGTTATCAGATCCACGGTGCCTATACGCGAGCCTTCGCTGCTCACGCTGATGTTTCCAAGCCATCTTCTTCTTCATGCTTAAATCTGAAATGGATATATTCTGTGCACATTAGCTTCAGAATTTTATAATAGACAATTCAGTCGAAGAGATATTCAGGAATCAACAAATTACTAATTGGAAACCAATAATTAATTGTTACTCGGAAAAATGTCGATAGGCCTACATATTATGTGAGGTCAGTATTTAATCATGCCTTCCAATTTTAGATCACTTAATATCCCGCTAATGAAATACTTGAAGCGTATTTAATATCTGGAGGCAGTTAACTTAATATCTAAACTATTTTATTACAAAACCTAAACTTAGATTTTTAAGAACTCTTTTAAGTTTCTTGCTTCATTTTTATTGAATCAACTACCTAATCGTCTAAATTCCTAAATTCATAAAAGCCTTAAACAATGTTCCTCTATAAAGTTCCAAGTGGGTTGTTGGGTTAGCACGATATTCAATAACTAACTCTTGAGAATTTCGGGTTAAATTTTTGAGGTGGTGAAGAAGTAATGTGTAATAGAAAAAGCTTTCGCAGGAAACATTCTATTTCATTATGTTTATAATTCTTTATCTCATTTTAGTGTTTTACACAAGATTTATTATTCTAACCCCTAAAATTTCATAGCGCCTTTCACAAGGCAGGACAGGACTGTGTTTCAGCAATGTTTTACATTTTATGATATACAGGATAATTTTTTTAAAACGTACTAACTCTATTGTAAAAAAAAAGAAAAAAATCGGAAAGAGAAATACAAAATCTGAACTCAGGTCATTTATTCACCGTCAAAGCCAGACTTCGAAAACCTATTTACAAAATCTTAAAAGCCCCGTCCCCTTGCTACCACCACTTCTCAAAACTTTGTAATGGACACATATTGCACACATTGCTTAACATTTAAGCCTTGTAAAAACTGTGAATTTCTGTGCTAAGAAAATAAAAATCGGGTTATGCATTCGGTCAAAGTTATTTTTATATATTTACATTATTTAAAAGACGGAAAGATTGTATGTAAAATCTGATCTCCGATCCAAAAAGCCCTCCCCCTCCTACCACTTCTGTGCATGTTAAAAATGGTGTAATGGTCGCATATATAAAACATTTTACAGGACTTCAATTTGATGTTCACAAGCAATATGTCTATTACACATTTTTGAGTTGGGGTGGTAGGAGAGGGAGGTGGTGTTGGGATTGTATAATTACGTTTTCTAAGGTTCCCCTGACGGTGAATGACTGTTCCGAGATCAGATTTTGTATATCTCTTTTTGTTTTTTAAGTAATGTAGGCCTAAGTGGTAACTTAAAAAAAAAACATGTATATTTATTAACTGTTGGTTATCAGTCATTTAAGAAATAAATAATTTTAATTTGCAAAAGTATATTTGTAATTCTTGTCATATAAATTAATAACAAATTTAAAACAAATAGTAAAAAATACTTTTATGTCCAGTTTTATTGTGCATTTCCAAAATTTCTTTAGAATCCTTCCAGTGCGAAATGGTAACAATTTATGTTTACAAATACAAATATAAGTCGAAGTACGCAACTTTTCGTGTTACGCTTAGTAGGTCGGTCAGGGATTGGAGGGTGTTCTGATAAATACACAAAAACGTTTTATTCTAGTACACAAATCTCAAAAATGTACTTCCTGTCAAAAAAAGCTCCTTCTGGTTATTGGATTTTGTTGGCTAACAAACTCGTCCGAGCCAATTAGAAAGCAACGTGTGAACCAAAGTTGGACCAAATCGGTCGTAAAATGCTCATTGTCCACTCCCGACCGTATTTCTCGCCTTAAGAGTCACCGTATAGCTCATCTTTCCTGTGAAAATTCGTTAATAATTAAATACCTTTTGTATTTAATGCAAATATTTCATATGAACATTACTCTTATGACAATTCAATATTTATGTTGGTGCCTTGTCGAATCACTTTTACACAAACTGTATATAAATAGCAAAATCACGGTATTGTGAAATGCTGTATTTATAGAAGGGTGCTAGTTGGCTTTGGTTGTAGATTAATTAATGCCAGTAGAGTGTGGTGTTAATTAGCTCCTGCAAGCTATTTGAATTTAATGGAATCGCTGTTAAATCAACGAAAGCTTTAAATTAATGTGGATTTTGTAGTTTGATTAAAATTTGTATTTTCTATTTAGTGACAAAACGGACAACAGTACTATTTTATTACTGTTTATGCAAGGGGATTCAGGAAAAAACGGAGAAACTTTCAGTACGTGTTCTACTAGTGGAAATACGAGTATAAACATAGGTTTGGAAATACTTCGTTTTCCAATTATCCACCTGTTTTCTTTCTACAAAATATTTATATTTTTGGGTGTAGGAAATATATTGATCGCAAATTTTGGATACATATTTGGTATTAAATCTTTTATCCATCTACTAAAAACCTAAACTTTTTCATGTACTTTCAAAACGGCGGCCGTTTAATATTTTTTATGTAAAGTATCTCGAAACCTGTTTAAAAAATTTTTTTTAATGACAAAAGTTTTGTTTTGTATTAATTCTGTAACTAAAAACATAACCGAGTTATTGGCTAGAAACTAAAAAAATGTTGTATCTTGGTAATTGTCCATAATAGAAATTTTTTAGTTTTAGTTTTTAGCCAATAACTCAGTAATCTTTTAAAGTTACAGAAATAATAAAAGAAAACGTTATGTTTGTGATTAAATAAGGACACTTTTTTATGTTATGTAATGTTGGTGGCTTTCGCGATATTTTATATTGAAAATGTTAAATTGTCGATATTTTGAAAACATTTTAAAAAACATTTTGGTTTTTGTACATGTTTAAAAGGTGTCATACCAAATATGTATCAAAAATTTGCGAACAATGTATTTCCTACATCCAAAGACACTAAGTATTTTGTAAAAATAAAACAAAAAGGTGGTTAATTGGAAAATTAAGCATTTCCAAACCTATGTTTATATATAGTATATTTCACAACTAGTGGGAAAAGTGTGATTTTTCCTGGTGCGAGTCGTAGACGAGCAATTTAAAGAGAACGAGCATCTGAAAAGAACATTTTCCCACGAGTTTTGAACACTATTTTTCACGATACTAAAGCAAAACATTATTTGATACAACAGTAAAAAATATGATTATTACAAATTGAAAAGTTTATTTACTCTTATTTACGACAAACAAACAAAAAAATTATGTTTTTACAAAATCAAAATGTTACTTCATTGAATAACAAATAGGATTATTTACTCCACAAGGTATTCGGTTTGACTAGTTTAGAAAGTTCCGATAAATACACAAGTACAACCTCATCGCATACTTCGCTAGGTTTTATGCATTGTGCATTTAACCACTTACAGAATGTGTTTTAGGATTCTTCATATTTACACTTAGATTTCGCCGGTAATAAGTCTTGACTTATTTCAGTAACTTTCTTCTTAAAAGCCTCTGGTAATTCTTCCATTTGTACATCAACTAAACACGAAGTAAAACAAACACAACAACACAATGTTTTAAACAGTTGGGCATTATTTCAATATTGTATTGTTGTAATCAGCTGATTTTTATTCTCAGTAGTGAGAATATAATTTATCCTCACTAGTGCGGATATGACGAACTTTACCTGGCAATATACGCAATAAAAAAGCAACTGATATTCCTGTAGTATCGTGAAAAACTTTTTTCTTTATTTTCAGGAGTAGAACACAACCTGAAAGTTCCTCAGTTTCTTCCTGAATCACTTTGTATTAGAATAAGTTGTAGTTTTGATCATTGTGGTTATTGTAAACCTATGTGTTGCGGTTGGGTAGAAGAGAGGATTGTAGTAGTCGTAACCCTGCTCGTTTAATCACTTGCTGGTTTGCGACGTAATATTACGTTACATATAGCACAGAAACAGATGTTAACGTACTATTCCGACGCAGCAAATTTGTCTGGTTTTATTGGCGAATTTCCGTAGTCAAGATGATTAATTGCCGTGACTTTTATGCTGATACTTAAGGTCAGGAGTAGTCAATGAGCACCGATCATGGTCCCCAGAACACGTTTTTATAGGCCTATAAATTTTATATATGTATATAAAAAAAAACAGAATACAGTTTCTCATAAAAAACGTTTAATACTTCAGATCTCTTTCTATATATATTCATGTTATTTTTTCCCTTTAGTCACTATCCCCATTACAATCATTAAGTTACTGTTCTCCATTACAATCATTAAGTTACTGTTCTCCCATTGGTCGTTACTTGTTTAGTTGACTCCCCCCCCCCCCCACTAAGACTCTGCCTATATAGTTAAGAACCATGTTACCAAATTAGTCTATATGTTTGTAACCATCACTGATGATGATGACCTGGTCATCGAAACACGATTGAAGTATTAAACGTTTTTTATGAGAAACTGTGTTGTTTTTTTTTTTTATTTATATAGTGTTATTTCTCATAACTTTCCAGTTCAAGTTTAAATTGTGTTATGTATATATGTGTTTGCATTCTAACGGCTGCATTTTACGCCCGATTTGGTCCACGTTGGTTTTCTAAGGAGCTCGGACGAGTTATCCAAGAATTCAACAACCGGAAGCACTCTTTTTTACCGGCAAAGTAAATTTTTCGTACTAGAATGAAACTTATTGAGGCTTTATGTAAAGAAATAAAATATAGGAGATTATTCTGCACATTTTCTTATTTTACACAACCTTATATTAATATATACATGGTTATAAATGTTCTTATATTAATAGCTCGTCTGGTTCCCCCAAAATTGATCAAAATGTAAAATTATCACCATAAAAGTACACGTTTCAACAATATATAGAATCCACCGCGCAGCGCAAAAATGTGTACGTACTTTAAATATGCAATAGCAAATATTTGTTAAAAAGCTTGACTAATGTGAGTTAGGAGTCAACATTTACGTCCTTTCGAGATTCCATCAGGTAGGAAAAAATAGGTTAGTAAAAATATATTCTAACAACATGTAAATATAAGCGATTTGTCCTGACTGACTAACAGAGAATCAAGGTAGAGCAAAAACTACTTAAGGTACAAATTCGAAAATTTAAAGGTGTAATTGATAGCCTATATACCTTAGATATGTTTTTCTAATGGGATCATAGACGCACATTAGGAAAGGATATTGCACAAATTTGATTTTAAAGCGTAAAAATAGGGAAAGTTATGGACTCCCAGCCCTAAATCAGATAAAACAGCTGTTCAGATCAAAAGCTTAGCAACACATGTTTGTGTACACTCATTACCATAGCAACCAAGTTAGTAAATTTAGAATCAGTTTATTATACTTCATAACCAAAAGATTTTTTAGGTTAGATTAACAAACTAAAAGTAAACAGAAACTAAAATAAATGAAAAATACTTTATATAATATAATTCATGTTATAGTATTGTTGTAATATAACATATTATACTGTTTCCTTTAGTTGGTAATATCAAAATTTGTTTGAAATTCTGATTATCGACTATTGAAATATTAATTGTGAGATTGCAACGTATGCTGTAATTCGAATTATTGGGGTTGGTCGTGTCTATTTCGATCTCTGTCTTACATTAGCTATGTATATTTTACCACTCAATCGTAATTTCCGTGGAAATATCAAAGTATGCAATAATCTGTTTGGATTTGCTTCGCCATCGGTCGTTCCTAGTTAGTAATATTATATTATCATGTTTCTGTCATTATTCTTAGGCCCATTATCAGCGTATTAGAATGAAACGGAATAAAAACAGTCAACAAATGTTAATTGTTTGGGAGGAGGGAATAAAACCGGTATGGGGTTAAAATAAAGTAATACCTCCATCTCTCAGCTACTCAAACATACTAAAATCTCTAAAACATAAAACTCTGTATGGAGAAAGTACAGTTCAAGCTTGTTGGATAAACTTTATAATTTAAACTTTAAAATTTATAAATGTATTAAATACATAATAAATATAACAGAAATTGATTGTGTCGATAGTTGTTTCCTATTTTAATACGTGGTTCTTTAATATCGGCTGTAAATGTTTATGTTGTCTGAGTTACGCCGTCGGAGTAAATAAAAATGTGTTTCCTGACAGCCTACCACAGCGCCAGCATGTAAGGATGTAGTGATCGTGTTACCGACCCACGGGCGCCCTTGCAACACTTTTTGTAAATGCTTTTCTTATCTTATGGTAATTTCTCGTTTCCCTGATCACCTTTTCCGAACTGCCAGGTCTACTTCCCTGTTAGTACTCGAGTATTAGAATCTTGGTTCTTGTTTTTATTAACAAAACTAATAATTCACAAAGTTGTTCATGGACTGGAATAAAGATCAAGGGTTGTATTCCCTGTTGCATTTATAAGAACATTATTTTTCCAACATTATTCAAGAACACCTCAATAATTATCGGTACCGTGCTGCATTAATTTACAGTTTATTTATATAAAATATGTTGCATTTAATCTCAAAAACCTACTTATTCCTAATATTTACAAATTAATAACCTGCTTTGACGTTATAATAAAAATATAATTTTCCAGAACTTCGATTCTCCATTACTTTAAAACGAAGCAAGATACTAAGCTGTAGTTTGCGCTATCTGTTTCTCTTTTAATAAGCTTTACAATAGAGTTTTACATGACCTACCTTTACGCTTGAAATTGTTAACTCCTTCCCGATCTCCCCAAAACCATAGAGCTTCATATATGTCAAAAAATGTGTCCTGTTATGCAAACCAAGATACATACAAAGTAATAATGAAGGGGTTAAAGAGACTGACTTTATGAAGATTTACCTTTCTATTAAAACAATAAAATAATACTTTCTCACTATGACGTGCCGCTATCTTTTACTAATTAATTCAAAACACTTTGCGTGTCTATTTACTACATCTTGATTCACAGGAAGAATGCATATTCTCACCACCTGTAACTGACCTGCCTCGCCTATTCTTTTATTTATAATCTTGTTCATTGTATTATTTTACTCGTGATACTTTCACTTTTCTTTATTATTAATGTGCTGTCTAAACTATTCTCATTAAAAAGAAACAGCTGACTTATAATTAAAGGTGGTTATAAGTTTAGTCTATATTCAATTGTTTTACGTATTCCTGTTTTATTTTACATCATCTCTTTTAAATCTAACTAAAATGCTGTCCTGAATTGGTAAGATTTTTAGATTATATTTTAATTTGTTGCATGTAGTCATAAAAACGTTATCGAAATCCGTTTTTTAATATTAGTACCCTCAATAACCTACTTATTCCTAATATTAACAAATTAAATACCTGCTTTAATATTATAATAAAAATATCATTTTCCAGAACTTTGAATGTCCGTTACTTTAAGCTTAGATACTAAGCTCAAATTTGCTAAATTCTGTTTTTCTTTTAAAAAGCTTTACATGACCTCCCTTTACATTTGCAAATATTGACTTCCTCCCCCCCCCCCAAGCCCCCACAAATCATAGAGGGTCAGATATGTACAAAAAAAATGTTGTGCAACACAAGGTATATTTATATAGAAATATATATACAGAGTGTACCACAAGGAAAGGTAGAGATTTTAGAAGGCGATTCTACTACTAGAAATCAGAAAAAAAGTTAAATAAACATAGGTCCGGAAATTATTAGTATTCGAATTATCCACTCATTTTTTTTACCAAACACTTAATATCTTTGGAAATATAAAAGGTATCGAGCTCAAATTTTGTGTACATATTTTTTACGTAACTTTTACCCTTATAAAAAAACTCCAGAACTTGTATATACTTCAATGAGTTCAATGTACACTTAAAATGTTTAATGTCAGATATTTCTAAAGCCGCTAGCTTTACCTTTAGCTTCACATTTAGGAAACAAAAAAGTTAATTTTTTAATAATAAACAAAACAGTTTATTTATTTCCCTCGTAGCTCAAAATATAACCGCGTTATCGATTAAATACTCAAAAATATTTTTTTTTATATTGTTAGACCTATTGTTTCTGTATTATTATAGACAGTAAAAAGAAATTATGTTTTAAATTTTTAGCCAATTAACTGCTAGGTTATCTTTTGAGCTGCTGAGAAAATTAAAATAAAATTTTTTGTTTGTTATTAAAAAAGTAACTTTTTTGGTTGTAAAGTTACCGGTTTTAGAGATATCCGACATTAAACATTTTAAATAGCCGCCATTTTTAAAGTATACAATAGAACGTTCTGGATTTGTGTATAAGGGCAAAAGGTTACGTAAAAAATATGTACACACAATTTGAGGTCAATGTCTTTTCTATTTCCAAAGATATTGAAATGCTGAATAATTTGAAAACCAAGCATTTCCGGACCTATGTTTATTATACTCTTTTTCTTATATTTAATAGTAGAAGCGCCTCCTAAAATCATTACCTTTCCTAGTACCCACTAAACAATAACTAACAAGTTTTGTTAACTTATTTTCAGTAACAAAAATAATGAAAGGGGTTAAAGGGGCTTGATGAACACTCTGTATTATATGCAGATGTGTACTTTAATTTTAAATAATTTAATTCAGTTTATTTTGAACATTAAAATTAATGTTTATGTTTTTCTTCCAGGTGAGTACGTGAACTACGTCTATTTAATGTTAAAGGTAGGCCTACATGATAACTAACTAGCGTTACAAATTTGAATATTTTATCTATCAGCTGGTCTGCCTGCTTAAGCTAAGTTGACGCAAAAATGGTTTATGTGTTTGTAGAATTCAATATATATAATTAATGTAAGCGTGGTTTGTTCCTGCATGACGTTATAACCCCGCAACCCACCCTTAGCCGCCATGGGGGTTCATGGAATGTTAGTCCTCCATCTCCCATCTATGAAGAACGTTCCTTTTTTAAACTTGGCAGAGGTTGGGTATGGATATATGGGTGTCAAAAGCACGCATTACACCAATGGAGTTATGGAAAGTCGGCGAAGAAGTTGGGAATCGAGAGCTGAAATGACCGAAACTGGCCAGAATGTTTCCGCAATGTTCTATAATTTTCCAGAATATTATAGAATCTTTCAGAAGGTTTGAGAACATTATAGAATCTTGCAGATGGTTCTGGACCATTGAAAGGATTTTCTATTTCTTACCGTTCGAGCATGTTCTAGACAGAATGTTATAGAATCTTCCAGGAAGTTCGAGAATGCTCTAGAATCTTCCAGACAGTTCTGGACCATCGAAAGGATTTTTGTTCCTTACCGTTCGAGAACGTTCTAGGATGTTCCAGAATGTTATAGTCTTTCAGAAAGTTCGAGAATGTTCTAGAGCCTTCCAGGCAGAATGCTATAGAACTTTCAGACGGTTCTGAACCATCGAAGGAATGTTCTGTCCCTTACCGTTCGAGAACGTTCTAGAATGTTCTAGAAACTGGAAACGTTCTATGGAGCTAGAGATCTAAAGCTTGGCACATATTACTCGTTATATACAGGAGAGAAGAAACATTTTTATTTCGATTATTTGCGCCCAAGGTGTAACATATTGTTCGAAGAAAATGTTAGGTAAACAAAACTCATAGACGTGAAATGCACCTCAAACTGGCGAAAATCGTGGTGTTTTCGCTTGCTGGCGCATAACAGATCATGTAAGCGTGAATGGAAAACATATTGATTCGGATGAAACTTACTATACGTTTTTCGGTCAGGGAACTATCAACATTAACCCAAAGTTACTTTCATTCATATCTGCCAGCAAAGCTACGGACACTTGCTAGTTTTTAATAAAACTTTAGAGAGGTAGGTATTTTGAACTATTTTTCAGTCAACTGTTGAATAATTTAGAAGCTGTGAATTAACATAAAAAATGTGTAAAACGTGACATTCTCAGATCTACGACATTGAAGTACTGTACCAGTTATGTAGGCCTAACCTTTAATTAAAATATGTTTGTTTACATGCAGTCATATATTTTTATAACCCTTTATTTTCAAAACCCTTTAGTTAAATTAGAGTATAAGAGCTAGCGTCAATTAAATCCTGAAGCAACTAAATTAAATTACGTGTGATGTGATCGCTTCAATTTGTTCTGCAGTGGAAATATTCGGACTTGTTAAACTTCAGTTTTACGGTTTAATTAGTGGAAAGTTAGATTTGGTATTTATCCGATTTCCCTTTATAATTAAATCATCTGTACGCTCATTCAAACCCAAGTCCAACTACTAAATGCCGCTATATTTTCGTTATTGAAAAGTAGTTGCAATTAAATAAAACTGTGTAGAAGTTGTTTTAAAATCAACAACATTTGTATTAAAAATATTCTTTGTCTATCCGGTTAAATATTATTGATGAACAGTTGTTTTAATTTCAATAGCCCGTAATATTTTCCATTTTGTCGCCAAAGTTACGACATATTAGCCATGACAAAATAAGCCACCTGCCTTAACGAAGCATCTGAAAATAAAATGTATTGTTTAGAAATAATTTGATCACTCAGCTGAACTGCTGACGTGAGTTGAACGAATTTCCAAAATTAAGTTTATATGTTTTAGGGTTTCAACCAACTATTTGGGAAATTGGTCTACCCACGTGTACTAAATACATTAGTAACATTATTTTGTTTGCACCTCAGTTTCCAACCCGGCTCACGCGCTGGTTTATTTGCACCTCTGATTATGGACTGCGCTTTGCTAATTTGCACCTCGACCTTGCGGCCTCGGATCTTACAGCGAACAAACTCGCTTATTATGATGCTTTCGGTGTTATACGTTTTGATCATGGATTTAGTTTAAACCAGACGGGCTATAAGGTCGTGTAAAAAACAAAATGTGCAGAATAATTTCCTATATATTTCTTCTTTTCTTTTTATAAAAGTCTCTTATATATAAATGTCAACACTTCATTCATTAACCTTTCCTGCTTCTTCCTTCAGACATACTCATACCATCCGTTGTTCTTCTTTTATAAATCATTTTGTCATTTTTCTACCTTAAACTTTCAATAATTGTTTGTTTTATTTAGTGGTTAATTTTCTGTACAATAATTCGTACTAGTTTTGCAATCACCATAATTATCAATTCTCCTCATATGTCTTCCTTATGTTACTATATTCAGCCAAACAAATGAAAAGCAAATTTAATGTATCTAAATAACACTACCAGCAAAAAAAAAGAAGAAATTAATCTGACCAACTTCATTGTGAACGTAACATTATTTTTTTTCTGAAATAACTTTATAACCTAACCAAACGTAGGCGCATGCTTGTAAATTCACCGGGTGTTGTTTGCAGTCGCCAGTCGAGGACGTCTGTAGGCGAATTCAATGTGATTTATATCAGATAAAGCTATTTTTCTGCTTGAAAAACACCTTTGCAGACTGAGGAAGGCGATCAACTAGGAATGCATTTTTCAAAAGAGCGACGAAAGGGTGTTGTTCTGTATACCTTGTTTTGTGAATTATCGAGAAAGAAACTCGCTTGGATACTTCCGGCATTTGCGAGTACGAGTGATTTAGAATTCAGATAATTAACTGCCTCTACGTGGGAACACCTTGGTAAGTTGACACTTGAAAGACATGTTTTAGATTTTTAAATACATGTTTCGAGAGCGATTAGCTTTACACACGTTTAAATCGGTTCCAAGTTTCTACAGTTTACAACCCTGATTTCATCTATTCCTGTAGAGCAACGACCGTAGCCTTTGCTTGCCAGTCAGATCTGTCTCCATAAAAGCTGTCGTCTACTTTAACAACTTTACTATTTTCTATTTGAAGTTATCATTCATTAAGACTCGGCAGACCCAGCCACCATCTTGAATTGCAACTCCCATAAGAGCAATGTTAAACGCGTAACAAGATTACTGGAGTAATAATGATCAGGCAATTTTTCTGAATAAGTAATTTTAAAAGTTAGGACAGTTCGAATGTGGAAATCATTTAATTTGTTTTAACTAGATTTGTTCTTTGACTTAACTCAAAATCAATGTTTGCGATTTTTTTCTTATTCAATAATGCAGATATCAAAAATGTAAAAAGCTCTCCACATTTGAAGTTTTATTAGCTTTCAAATAAAAGTAATTGCAATGAATTTTTACAATTTATGACAAAATCTGCTTTATTGTGGAAGCATGTGCGCGCCGAATTTGTGTTCCTATTCGAATGTTTAGCCTGCAATCTGGTGATTATCACATCAACTTGTTGTTCGCTGAGGAATACTAGGAAAATAAAATATCCGTTAATTTTGAATGTACGAGAGAAGGCTGTGTTTAATAACACATACTCATGTACACATTGTCGAGCATGCGCAATCCAGTACGTTTACAGTCAGGGTTACGTCTCTTACCCTCTAGTTTATGCCTTTAAGAAGCTGCCATATATTTGCTAGCGGAAGAATGAAACGCACACAAACTGAGTGCTAGTAGTGTGTAGTTTTTCACTTGAACAGCTGCGGTCGACTCAGAAATATGTTTTAACTCTTGCTGAGCCTTAATGATGGATGTTCAATTTCATTATTATTGATAACTCGGACATTTGAGATCACTTAATTTGTGTGTAAAATCAATGCATGACGTTTCAGGAATACAAATCAACTCCCGTTATCAAACAGAAAACTAAGGGAACCCCGTTGTTATTCTGACCCCGGTTTGTTAACACGTATTTGCCGTCAGGTACACACGTGTGTTTTGTTTTCTGTTTGTCATGTTGTTGTTGTTTTTTCGACTTCTCAGTTTCAGCTCAGAGATGTACAACGTAGATGTTTAAGGTTAGTGGTATATTTTAGTTTCGCTGTTTTCTTTAACATACGCCTAGGTCTCTACACTCGATTCCACGTTCACCGTGCAGTACAGATCTTACGGGAGAATAGACATGCTACTATCATTACAGAGAACATTACGTTTATTGTCATGCGGGTTGCGTCAACTGACCAAGCGTTGCATGGGAGTTGATGTTTTTTAGTTGGCTACTATATTACCTTAGTTTTAGTCACTTTATAGCGGGAGTTGATTCATAATCCCGAAACACCGTGTATTGATTTTATCACACAAATGATGGCAAATGTTCGAATAATCAATAATTAAAACCGTTTATATAGTATACATGAATTCGTTTTTATTCACTGTGCACAAATTATATAGTCGTCGAAATCTTCTTTTCAAAGGTTTAATTTATTTCTACTGTCGGTACTTTGGATGCTGTTATTTCTGCCTTAACTTTATTCATAACTATTTCAAGTCCTTTGTGGACCATACGGTTTTAGAAAAAACACCCTTCCGTTAAAAAAAATGGGCCACTTAACACACACGAATTTGCTCTCCCAAGATACCTCTGCTCCCTTGAGATCTCCTAGTGATTCAAGGCATCCTCTGTTCGTCTCAAGGGATTACCGTCCAAGATCTGCCTAGCTATACTGATTGGATAATTTCATTCCTTTTTTACTTAATCAGCATATTTAAAATTACTTCATGATTTCATTATTTTTAGTCAAACTACTATTAAATTCCCTACAATGCTGTTCTTTGTGTTAATATCTAAAGATTTTGAAGTGGCTTTTTCTTTAGAAATAAAATTGTATTTTTTAAGTCCAATAAATACAGTAAAATATTTATAAATACTATTTGAATTACCAATTAAGATCCTAAAAATTCGAACCGACTGAAACAAACACGTTTCGTCAGTGAAGGGAGCGGTCAATATGTAATCGCGAAATCTACTCATAAATAGGGACCAGTTGTGTTATAAATATGGCCAATGTGGATTACAAAAATAATATAGGCCTACGTCCACAGAATATTGTTCAACAGATTTTAACCTGCATTCTACATAAAACGAGATGCTGAACTCAGAAGCACAAATCCTTAAAACCAAACTTGTACTTATCTTGACATACAAATTGAAAGTAATATAGAACATGCAGTAGGCTAGCCGACAATGACAGGTTAGGCAACCTGCAACAAATCCTACCAGGTTATATAGGGGAATGCGGACCAGCAGCCCCATATATAGTATAGACAGTAGAAGTTTGCAGTTATACCAACCTTACATTAATTATTTACACATTATGGCGTAAGCATTTTAATGCTTGTCATGCGAACCGACATATATATCATGCACACATTTAGCCTGACAATCGCCTAGTTTCACTAACAATAGCCAAGCTACTGACGCTGTAATTATAGAAGGCTGTTTTGAAAACAATAGTTATCGTACTGGATACAGCATCTGATTTGTGCAATTAGTCTCTCTCTATTATATATAAGCCGCTTTATCCTGACTGACTGACTAAATTACTGACTGAAGGACATATATTCAGGTAGAGCAAAAAGTACCTAAGATAAAAATATGCAAATTTAAAGGTATATTCCATGATAAAACAGCTAACAAAAGCTTAGCAACACATGTTTGTTAAATGTATTTACATTCATTACCATAACAACACACTTAGCAGATTTAAAATCAGTTTAATTTTGTTCACAACCACCAGCTATTTTAGGTTAGGTTAACAACAAAATAAACACAAACAAAAATCAATGAAAAATGCTTACTGTATTATAATTTAATTCAAACATCTATTGTTATAAAAACATCTATTGTCTATTTTTATAAAAGCAGCTGATTTGGATCAAAAAGTTAACATGATTTTGTGTTAGGTCTAAAATTAACCAAAACGCGTTAATTTGCAACCAATTTGGCAAATTTAGAATCAGGTAATTATTCTTCACAACTAGGGGTTTTTTTTAAATTAGCTAAAAACAAACACAAGGTTTACTGTATTATAAGTCTAACATCTGGTGTTGGTAGTAGTGTTTCATATTATATTGGGGTTCGAATTCTTGGGGTTGGTCGTGTCTATTTCGATATTTGTCCTACATTAGTTTTGAATTGAACACCGCTCAATCGGTATTTCCGTGAAAATATCAGAGTAATCAATTATCTGTTTGCATCGGCTTCGCAATAAGTCGCACGGGGTTGGTGAGCGAAGTGAGCAGAGGCGAAGCTCCTAGTGTATATATATCGAGTAGAATTGTATTGTGTAAAAAGGTAGTCAATGTTCTTTTGAAATTTATACGCTTTTAAAGTTATTCAAAGAGCAAGAATTGTCACAGAAAAGGCGTCTGAAAGTCCTTATAATTAAACTCGAGTGTTTCCGTCAGCATTGCATGACATGTAACTTCACCTTTTCAGAACGACTTTAATTGGTTTGGTTTAGTGTAGCTGCATTTTAGTTGTATGAAAATTGTATTTATTCATTTATCCATGCCGTTTTTTTTTTTGTATTTACATTGTAGAAGAAAACATAATTATAGTTATATTTATACTCTATTAAAATAGTCTTGTCACTTTCTCCCAACTTAGTTTCAAAGCTTTTCTTTAACCTATGATTTCCAACAAGCAAAACAAAAGAAAAATCAAAATTTAGTCAGAATTTAACACAAAATTCCCGAACTTTTAAAGAGTAGCCGGATTGAACCTAAGGCAATCAGAACAGTGGTATATTGAAACGCCGCCCCACCAACTGAGCTCCACCGCTCCCTTTTTTCTGAGTGTTGAGCGGTGTTAGTTTAGGCTCGGTACACACTGCAAATTTTCTGGATGCTGCGTTTCAATCTGCGCCCCATGTTGATTGTCTCTCATTCGCCTCCAACGGAGATCGTAAGCGCGCTCAAATATAAAAAACTTGAGTTTCATATTTAGTGTAGAATTACGTAAATAGAGAGAGGAATCAAACAAAGGAAGTACTTTATTCATCCATGAAACAGCGAGATGTGCATGAGGGGAGTTTTTAATGTATGTTTGATGAATCTCAGGGAAGATGATGACAAGTTTAAAAATGACAATTCGATCCTTTGACTAAGATGTTATACTATTTTTTTACTCAAGGCCGAACGGGCGTACTTTTAAAGGAGTTTGATAAAATTATATAAAATTGTACTTACTTGTTGCATTTTTTTTTGTTCCGTTTTTTGGACGAAGCTTTCAAAAAAGGATCCACCAATGTATTCTCACGACGACTGTTTCTTTAATCTATCCTTAGTTACTCACATCCCAAATTACTGGATGAATTTTAACTTCCTCAATGAAAAGTTTTCTGTCCATATTTTCATTAGGCGTGTTGAAATAATTAAAAATTTCACGATGCTGGATAGGACGCGGCGAGTTGAGTACCGCCGGGTATCGGGGTAGGGGAAAGTGACGCGTGTTTCTCAGGAACCTGCGATCTCAATAGCTGTCGGTAGTGACGCCGGCGCGCGGCGTCAGATAGATATCTGCTTCACGTGTGAATCCCAACAGCAGTTCCTCTGTATTTCTTCTTATCCGATTGAAAATGACACAGCCTCCTTTTTCAGCAAGTGTGCACCGGGTATTTTTAATATATATATACTGGCTAAATTGCTGAAGATATATACCTACAAATAGTTTTTTATTTATTATTCTCCTTATACATAATCATGAAAGTAACATAATTATAATAACATTAAATAATAATAAACACTACATACAAAACTAAAATACAATTTTTACTAAGCCTGTTTTGAAAGTACCCTCATTTGAAACAAGAAACGTTAATTACTTGGTAAACCTGGATTTAAAAAACCGGGCTGTGAAATCTTATATAAAATTAACGACGTAATAATTACAAAATTTAGCACAAAAGGTTGAGTCTGTTAAAAAAAGCAGACAAAGTTTAGTACGAAAAATATGTACACAATAGTAATACTAACAACTAATTTAACATATCCTTAAATTAGCACAAAAACAAACACACTCTACATACATTCACACGCGATAGTCCCAAAACATCGTTAACATGTTAAGTTGTAATATTTAAAATGCTCGTTGTATCGTCTATACCTCAAAAAGGTTTTAGAATTTGTATGTTTTTAAATAAATTTAGGTATATTGTTAAAACGTTTCGGGGCTACGAATTAATATTTTATATATTCTTAAAAATGTCTTACTTTCCGTTGATACAGAATGTTGCGGACCACTCCTAAGTGTCATTCTATCTGGGTTATGTACTAATGCTGTACTTCCACTCAGTATGTAAAACATCTTTAGGAACTTGTATACATATAGATATTGCGGTAGAGCTATTTATAGAAAAAAATGTCAGTATCAGAACTTACGAGGCAACGGACCGTAGCGAATGAAACGCCACACTACCAGCTGAGCTATCATCTCTCCTTGAATTGTCTTTAATGTAACAGTGATGACAGTGATCGACGTTGAAAGATGAAGTTTGCAAATAAATATATAATGTAATATTTTGCAGACTCAGTCAGACAGGTTGGACGTGACTTTCTTTACGAGATACAATTTAGTTTCCGTAAATATTTGAATTATTACGGTTGTGTTTCCCCTTAAATGTAAGAGAGATAAGTGTAGATAGGTTTCTGCGATTATAATGCATTTTTTACGAGTGATAAATATATAGGCCTAAGGCCTACATAACTCAACACTAATCAGCTGTTTTAATTAATATAAATAATATTATGATGTACCGCAATCAATATCATAACTCTTAAATTTGTACCACGTGTTAGCCGATTAAAAAAATTATATAAAGAATAATGCGGATTGTTTTTGAGAATCCTAATTATTATACGTTAGAGACTTGAGATCTCCAAAATATTTGATTGGTAAGTTATTCAACTTTTTTCTATTGTGTCCACTTTTGAAAGCTTCTACATTTTTGAAGCCAAGAAAAAGTACGAATTTAACTGTTTTAAATCCAAAAAGGTAAGAGAAATGGCAAACAGAATTTATCATGAAATGCTAGAAAGGATGTGTTAGAAATTTTAAGAGTCTGTTTGAAAAAAAAACGGGAAAATCTATAACAAATAAATTTAAAAAAAAACGAAAGGCTGAACAGATTTTCTTGAATCATAGCTAAGAACACTCTCGATCAAGTCACCTTTAAAAAAAAAAATAGGTTAATCCGTTTGGGCGCTGCGATACACAGACACACAGATACACACGTTAAACTTATAACACCCGTCTGTTTGAGTCGGGGTTCCAACATCAAAACTGCGTAAGCTCTTAGATAATCGGTTTGCAATTCCAATCAGAACATAACCGACTCTAGTTTTGTGAAGTTAGATTTTTAGCGAATTTCCATAGGAAAGATGGAGCAGACAGTGACTCTTGTGGTGAGACCTAAGTTCGGGAGTGGTCACCTTTCACTGTGTATTTCTAGTAACTTGTTTTTCGATTCGGTTGTTTACGTTTCTTTTTAGACTGGGTATTAGACATCCTACAGGGCATAGCTAGTATTTTTGTACTCAACAGTTTGATCAGACATGCAAACTTAACATCTCTTCTGTCTTAGAAATGTTTTGTTGATGTTTAACAAACGTATAATCATTATAAAATTAGACGCTTGTATTTCGTTTAGCTGAATTCCTTCTGTAGCGTCTCACGCACGGTTCTAAAACTCACGAATATTCGTTTTGTTTTTACTTTCACGTCCTGTATCTTTTTGATGCCAACCTTTTTAGCGAACTTACATAGGAAAGATGAGCAGTTGCAGTGACTGTTATGGTAAGACTTAGTGTAGATTTACAGTTTATATCATCCGTTTTTTTATCATTTGTGTGACCTTCCGGTTAGTGATTATTGACAACATCCCAATGGGCATGTTGGAATTTACCAGTTGTGTTTCCTTCAAGTTTTCCCTCCGTTGTTCGCTACCGCACCATGCGTCCGGAGAAACGGAAGCCGGGTCCGTCAGAAAGAGGGAAGGATTAGATACAACAGGTAGTCACCCATAGTGTTGTTGCCTCCTCCCGGTTGCGTTTCTCCGTTTTCTCTCGAAGCTATTTTATTTTTTCCGACTTTTTTTCACAATCATGGACGTAGAATAAGGTAATTTGCCTCATCCATGGGTAGCCCAGCCTTATCAAGTAATTAATTAAATGAGCTGATTGACATACGATAATACTTGAAGAATTTATCATGGTAGTTTCGAATGGTATTGAACCACGACGAGTCGAAATTGTGAGCTTCATCTCGCTGTTCGTGATACGGGTGCACCCAATATTTTCCTTTTTTCGGTGGGGAGAAAGCACACACTCACTTTCCATAGCAGCACATATATATCTAGCCTTCTCCTTTTCAATGCTTCTCATATCTTAAACTCTCCCGCAGATCAACTAATCGGTAGACTTTCCTTGGCGGTACTAACGGTCAGACTGCGGGATGACAAATCGGACAGTACAAACAACCTATCCCTCTCCTTCCGTTTCTAGAAGAACGGATGATGTAAACATGCGCTTAAGGTCAGAAGTGGTCAATGAGCTCCGATCATGGCCCCCCCACAACACATTTTTGGGTGTCATTAAAAATGTTATATATATATATGTATACGTATATGTGTTCGCACTCTAACGCCCTCATATTACGTCCGATTTGGATGGAATTTGATACACACGTTGGCCAACAACTGGAAGCACGTTTGTTTGATCGGAAGTAAATTTTTTTCAGTTTTTCGTACTGCAATGAATCATGTTTAGGATTTTATCTAACAGAATAAATATAGGAGATTATTCTGCACATTTTATCTAGTTCCCTCAAAATCTATCAAAACGTAAAATACCACAGAAGTAGGGACCTACTCGGTTCAAATAAACGTTAGGATTTTACTTCCACGTGGGGCAGCTTTTGGCCGAGGTCGCGCGAGCGATTGAAGCAGTCCAAAATCCGAGGCCGAAATGTCAAAGTGCAAACTTGCAAAGCGCAGTAGGTAATCCGAGGACGAAGATCGAGGTGCAAACTCGCAAAGCAAGTTATCCGCTGCGGGTGGCCTAATCAGCGCGTGAGCGTGGGTCGAAGGCTGAGGTTTTTACAAACCAATTAACCAATTCTACTAATATATTTCTTAAATACAGGCTGCCTTTGTGAGTAGATCAATTTCCCAAATGGTTAAAACCCTAAAATATATAAACTTTTTTTAAAATTCGTTCAACTTACCAGCGGTTCTGCTGCGTGATCGAATTATTTTCTTGTTGTCTTTACTTTATGCTAGTTAAACTAATGTTGAGGACGGAATAGCTTAACGCACGTACTATAGGCTCGAACCTGCGCACTCGGGCTAGATTGATTAGCAAACGTGAATACCGTTTATAGCCGATTAGATTTTCAGCTGTTTGAAATGTGTACGAGGGGTAAACATAATATGTAACACGTTATAAACGACACCCCTGATCCTATCCTTTCCGCGAGTCATCCTGTTTCATTCCGTGAATTATTCTCTTCACTCACAGTAGCTGCGAACATAAAGAGGCCATTTTATTGCCTTATCTTCTACATCCCGGTTTTACGATCCCTCTGAAAACCGATAATTCATAGAAACCGAGTTTAAAGTCAACGTAAACAATTGATAGGGCAATAAATGTTCAGTATTTGTAGGGTTCAGTTTGAGCGGAAGTCATTGAACCTGGTCAAGCTGTTAAACGAACGGGAAGGTAATAAAACAAAATACTTTAAACGTCTACGACTGGGGTTAGTTCAAGCGTAAGGGGTACAATTTGCTTCTGTCAAAGCTGCAGTGTTTGTATTGCGTTTAAATATAATTAACAGACAACCGACCGACTGTTTGCTTGTTTGCTAATCTGTTAGCGGAAATGGGTAATGATTCTTTTCTTAACAGGACTGAATTTTATAAGTAACCAGATCTTAAATTTTATTGATAACTAGTGGACCCGGCAATGCTTCGCTATTGCTTGATATTAGTATATCATATACTAAGATATATTCTTAGATTAAATTAGCAAACAACATTTTGTGAGTGTATTGAAAAATTAATTTCAATACAAGAAATACTATAAGAAATATAGAGTGTATGGTTATTAAATTTGAAGAGTAGTTACATTAATTTGTAAAATGTTTATCGGAAATAAAGCAAATCATCCTCCTTTTATTTGTCTCTAAAAATGAAAAATGGTTGCAGGTTGTTTAGGTATTCACGATTCATTCGGAGTTTTCGGATTTTTTCTAAATTCTCATACTTTTTCATATTTAGATTTGACTATATTTAATTTGCCACCTCATTTGAGACGTTTTGTTACATTTCTTTACAAAATAGCAAACACTGTTTCTTCATCTCAACAATTAACATCCTGTGTTCCGAGCTAGTAACCCATTGCCGGCCAGCGTCTAGCGCGTCAGCACAACCCAAGATCTGAAGGGGGTTGAGCGTGCATGGAAAGCCTGACGCAATTTTATTTCTGATTATTGTAACAGGCACTATAGTGATCATGAAAAGCCATGTCATCGCCCCCAGCGTGGTCGACATCACCAGGGGGAGGGGGGAATATGGTGGGGGCGCCGTTTACTAAAACGCTTATAACTTGAAAAAGCGAAAATATACTCCGTAAAATATGAGCTTTAAAAGAGGTTATTACGTTTATAGACGTATAGTTGTTGGTTTATAAGTAAAGAGCATTTTTATTGGTAAATGAACAAAAATGGTGATTAAAATAAGCAAAATCAATAGTTTTGTACTAAGAAAATCACTAAATAGGCCAAATATATGCAGTTAAGTTATTAAAAGTGCTAAATAAATTTAAGAAAGCATGTTGAACAGTTAATGCTAATGTAGAGGTGTTTTATACTGTACGTAGCACTAATATAATTATACATGTTCGTGTTGCCACGCAGAAAGTTGACCGGATTTTGTAGAGGATACACTATAGTTCAGTCAATCTTACATCCATAGATGCAAAAGTAAGTGCTGATTTTTTGGAATGTTGTACGTAGAGGGGTACTATTTAAAATTCCAAGTTTTCGTCCTCGACGGTGCTCCGCGCGTTCCACCGGCGACGAAAAACCGCTCCTTTTATTTACATTGATCTAGTTTTTTCTAATTCTTAGCATGAAGGACAGGTTTGAAAAAAAATCATTCAGTCCATTTTTAAAGAACAGTAAATTTACCACAATTTAAAATCAAAACCATCTTCCTGAGTATAATACTTTTCGAATTACAGCCATTCAAATTTCAAGAAAATTTTCAAAAATTGTTAGTTTTTAGATAGTATTTGTGTTTTTTTTTTCACCGTGAAACAAGGGTTTCGGGGAAAAAGCGACAATATACTCCATAAAATATGAGCTTTAAAAATAGTTTTTACGTTTATAGTCGTATAGTTGTTGGTTTGTGAGTAAAGAACATTTTTAATGGTAAATGAACAAACATGGTGAATAAAATAAGCAAAACGAATAGATGAGTACTAAGGAAATCCCTGCCAAATATAAACATATAAGATATTACAAGTGCTTCAATAAATTTAAAATTTCAATAAAATTGAACAACCGGAACCACGCTTTGTTACAGGAAGTAAATATTTTCGTACTAAATTAAACTTTTGGAGGTTTTATCTAAAAAAAACTAATATGGAGATTATTTTGCACATTTGGTTTTTTTAGACGACCTTGTAGCCCGTCTGGTTAAAAAAAACGATAAAAAGTAAACCTGGTATTATTTACCTTGTGAAGCTAGTTTTTCATATGCGAGCGGAAGGAAGCGAGCGTGGGAAGAAATAAATTCTACTAATATATTGCGTACACGTAGGCAGCTATTCAGCTCCCTCGTTAGTAGACCGATTTCGTAATTAGTTTGTCGAATCCGTGAAACATATAAAGTTAATTTTGGAAATTCGCTCAACTCACGTCAGCAGTTCAGCTGCGTGGTCGAATTATTTACAGATACATTCATATAAATATACAAAAAAATTAGATCATTCTATTACAACCTACTTTTTATATTGAATTTTTTACAACACAGTAATAGGCCTATTGCGCACAAAGGACAAGATTTACAAATGATTTTCGATAAATCGTCAAATAAATGTTTTGATTAATCGGTAGATATCACGTTAACTAACTAGTTTGGTTCACTATAAGACTACGGTTTTAGACGTCCGATTAATCAGACGCTGGCTCTTTTCGACTAAACCACAGACGTTCACGTGGTCGATATATCGGACGTTTGCCGTTAAAGGCCTTATTTTTAAAATCGATCCTGGGGGTTTAATAAATAGTAGAAAACACACATACATCAAATAAGGCCTCCATTTAACTTAATAGTCGAGTCAAATATAAATAAAGAAATACAATTTGGCATTTACTGTACTTTCGCTAAAGAAGATGATCCAGTATGGTTAAATGAACATAAATACAATGGTTTAAATTCAATAAATTCATTTAATACCAAGACACGGTTAAATTAAACGGAAACTACTTTTTTCATTTGAAACTTTGATCAATCGCCGAACTAAGTTAACTTTTATTTTCCGTCCGAATAAGTTCAGTTGATATTCGTATAAATTCATTTCGTACAAAGCAGTAACTTGTTAGTCGTTCAATTTTGTACTAAACTCTTCAGGTAGAAGTAACTCGAAGTGGTTTATTTATTAACAAGAAGGAACTTATTGCAAACCGTTTAATACTGCAAGATTTGCGTTTTCCATTACTATTATTACATGTCGTATTTGTTCATATCAGCTAGTGGTTCATCGGCTTATGCGTATCATAATGAAAATAAATAATCGCTTAAAATATCCGTTTTCCGTTTTTATACAATCTATATACATAAAGCGGCTTTCTCCTGACTTAATGACTGTCACAAAATTGTCATAGAACAAAAACTTCTTAAGATACAAATACGGAAATTTAAATGAAAAAATCTTATTTGGCGTAGACGCACACTAAGAAAGGGTTTTGAAAAGTTTTAATTTAAAACGTAAAAATAGTGAACATTCGGGGTTTGCTCCCAGCCCTACATCAGATAAAAGCTTAGCAACAAATGTTTGTTTATTTTGATTATTATTCACAACCAAAAGCTTTTTTAGGTTAGATTTACTAACTAAAAGCAAACAAAAACAAAATCTGTATTATATTATTATTAAAAAACACCTTATTTGGATCAAACAATTTTAGGTTTGGCCTACAATGAGCCGAAACAGGTTTATTTGCCACCAATTTGGCGAAAATAGTATCAGGTAATTATTCTTCATAAATAACAGTTTTTTTGATTAGGTAAAAGCAAACAAAAGTCTTACTGTATTATAAGTCAAGCATCTGTTGTTACATATTATATTGTTTCTTTTAGTTGGTAATATAAATATTTGTTTGGAATGTTGATTATTGATTATTTAAATTAATATATTAATGATGAAATTAAATGCATGTTGCAATTCGAATTATTGGGGTTGGTCATGTCTATTTCGATCTCTGTCTTTCATTAGCTATGTATTGGTCAATAGCTCGATCGTCAATTCCGAAAATATCGCAGTTTACAATAATCTGTTTGCAATGAGTCGCTGCCGGGGTCAGCGAGCAGGGACAGAGTCCCTAATACAGTTTATAACTTACAGTACACAAATTTCCAAACTTTTTATTCGAGTAACATTATAGGATAACTGTAATTCGCTATTGGCCGAAGGAAGTCTGTATCTCAGAGTTGAGGGAAAGTAAGATGTTTATACATCAGCTCACTTCAGTCAAGACATTCCCAGGTTCTACCCGGCTTCTCACGCACGGGAAGAAGAAGATGAAGAACGTAGAAAAACGCTTATTGTGTGCAGTTTTTCCTACATTATGCCGACGTTATTATTGAACGCATTTGTTTATGCATTATTTTGATATATTATGTATAATGGTTTAGTAAGGGTAAATAATAAAAGCTTCTCGAGGCAGCTGTTCTCTGTTTTATTTCACACTTACTGACATTGCAAGATCGTCATCTGAATTTTTTTTTCGTAGCTATGTCCCTCAAGGGAAAGTGTCAAAGTTTATCTTAATAGGATATGCACTTTTTGAATGAAAGACTTGTAAGCAACCGACACACTTTTCTTTTTCATGAAGTACAGATAAATATGTGAGTCTAAAATAAAACACGATTTCCAAAGTGTGCAATATATATGATGTTTCCATCGACGCACCGACAATGGGACCACTTGGCCGGAATACACGTGAGGTTGAAATCGGAACTGCATTACACAGGCTTTCGTGTTACGCCACCCGTAAGTTCGCTACCGGCTCCAAACATGTCCGTGCATCGAGCGTTCGACCGTGATGATTCAATCTTCGATACGCGCACTGTCCGAGATAAAAGTTTCTCGGCTGATGGTTTCGGGTTTAAACCTCGTCATCGATTCGTTCTATTTAGGCAGTTAGTTGGAAAATAATTTTTAATACCTGCCTGCGTGTACGAAATATATATAAGTCGAATTGGGTTTGCACCTTAGTCTCCCGCCCTGGTTTACGCGCTGCTTCGTTCCGCTCTCACCCCGACCTCGTATTATGGACTCGCAGTGGGTAAACACGCTTCTACGCATTTTACGTTCGATTTGGCACATTCGTTGGTTTTAGAAGTCGCTCGTACAAATTCGTTAGACAACAAAATCCAACAACTAAAAATTTTTAAATTTGTACTAGAATGAAATTTGTTTGGGGTTTTATATAAAAAAAACATAACGATAGGACATTATTCTGCATATTTTCATTTTTTAAACGACCTTGTAGCCAGTCTGATTCCCCCAAAATCGATCAAAACGTAAAATACCATAAACGTACCCGGAGCATCTAGTGATCCGAGGCTGACGGCCTACAAACTCACAAAGCGAGTTTTCCACTAGCGGACCTAAATGATATCCACTGTATGAAATTACCGTACTGTTTTAACTTCAATTACATTTACAGTTTAGTTTGGATATCATTTAGTTTTTTTAATTTGTTTTTAACTAAATTTGTTATTTAACTTAACTCAAAATCAAAGTTTGCATTTTTCTTATTCAATAATGCAAATATAAAAAACGTAAAAAGCTCAACACATTCAAAGTTTAATTATTTTTCAAATAAAAGTAATTTCATTAAATTTGAATGATTTATGGCGAAAAATCTACTTTATTTCGGAAGCATGTACTCGCCGAATTTGTGTTCCTACTCGAGTGTTTGGCCTGCACTCTGGTGGTTATCACATCAACTTGCTGCTTGCGGAGGATTGATAGAAAAATAATATATCCTTTAATTTTGAATGTATGAGAGAAAGCTGTGTTTAATAACACATACATTATCACGCATGCGCATTTCAGTACGATTATTGTACGCCTTTATGAAGCTGCTCTATATTTGCTAGCGGAAGAATGAAACGCACACAAACTCAATGCTAGTAGTAGCCTGTACATCTCTGTCACTCATGGGCATTTCAGTATATTTGCAGTCAGGGTTACGCCTGTAACCCTCTAGTTTCCGCCTTTATGATGCTATCCTATATTTGCTAGCGGAAGAACGAAACGCACACAAACATAATGCTAGTACTGTACAGCTCTGCCACTTGGAGAGCTGTGGTCGACTCAGAAATATTTGTTCACTCCTGCAGAGCCTTACCGTCTAACCCTTTTAAATGAATGTATAGTATATCTGTAGCTTTAAATATACATACAAATTATGTATGAAGGAATTGTAGGCATTTAAGTAAGCACACATTGTACATCTTCAATCCGTATAGTCTGCTGTTGAACTATAATCTGTTCAGTTAAAAATATATTTGGATCAGACTGTACTTTATATTAATTGTGAAACATTCCATGACAATAGTTAAACAATTAAAACAAGTTTGCAGGTGTAACTTCATTGTTTGCCAAAAGTATTTATCCCACACTGAACTCTACTCGGTCAGTAGGTGTCGACTACCACGCACTTTGACCCCACGTGACCTTTGCAAACTTTTAGTCTTCGAGTGTCCAACATGTGGCCAACACTATCTGTTGGCGTAACGCCAACTCGCATCTATCTCAACATTTGATTGATGTTTTCGTTTCCACTTGCTGCTTTCTAGATGTAAATAAATCGCGTAGAGTCGAACATTAATTGGTAGCTCTGAAAAGGCACGTCCGTTGCCAACTTCAGAACATTGAAAAAGTCGATTCTGATTGCGAATTGTTAGTTGTCGATCTAACAAGACTGTTAATTTAAATAACAGGACAGTTATTTTCGTCGCTTGTATTTGCCGTATATGGAAACGAAAGCGTTGTAATTTTAGCTTCGACCTTTGTGGACACAGTGTGCGGAGTGAATTATTAAATTTAGGCCCTAATCCTGTTTGCTTGTTTATCTCATGCGTGTTTTCAAAAGAATCGCTTCATTATTTAAATTTATTTTCATCGCATAGTTAATTTTACCCAAATTATTGTAAACAACGTTCCTTATTTGAACTTACATCATTGTCAAAACAAAATCGTGTTTACAATGGTCACCTCTTACAGATGACCAAGCAAGTGTAGAACTTTTTGTGAGACTATTTTCATTTAAAGGTTATGCTGTTCCGTATAGGACCACCTGTTTCAATCTTGGACAAAGTTCTCTTTTAATTTAAAACAATGACTTATAATAATATTTTTAACTATGTACAATTTTCATTTTCTGTCGTTTCCAAAACCAGATTTTGTTTTAGCTGCAAAGTTTCGTTACTAAACGAGCTCTACATAAACAAAATAATTTGTTAAAAGTGAATATGTTATAGGATAGTGTTCAATTCATTCAGTCTCGTTTCTTAAAAACCATTTTTAGGAATTTCCATAGGAATGATGTGTAATTGCAGTGACTATTATGGTAAGACCCAAGGTCGGAAGTAGTAAATGAGCACCGGTCATGGTCCCCAGAACACGTTTTCAGGTGTTATTAAAAACTGTAGCCTATATATTAGAAACTTTTTGATCGGAAGTAACAATTTTTTATACATTTTTATATTAATGAAAGGACATATTTACATAACCGTCCTATGTTAAGAAAGTCTCTTAAGTGTCTTCTAATATTTCCAATGTACGAAAAAAAATAAACAAAATCAGAATCATATATATAGCAATGAATTTGTAATTATTTTTATTTTACTCTTAGTATATGTTCACTGTTATATTGATTCTGATTTAGTTTCTTTGTTTTTTGCACTCGTTTGAAATCACTACTAGAATTACTGTAATTATGTATGTTATTGTGATCGTGCTAATTCAAATAAAATGCCAATAACAATTTTTAAGAAGTCAAATTTATGATTTTGTAACCTACTGACCGTAAAACCTCTTAGAGTTGTCACAATTGTACCATGTTTGGACTCATTTTGCGAGGAATAATATTTAGAGTGCAGTAATTAGAGTAAAAATTAAGTAAAGTTAACGATTAGAAAAATGCGATATTGTAGTACAAGGGCTAGTTGGTGATTAAAAGGAGAACCATTAAGCAGGTAGGCCTTGTGGGCTACGTACAAACTGCCCCGCTTTTTTTGGGTCATTTCAAACATACAAACTGCCCCACAAGGTACAGGTATAAAAACAAGGGATAGGCCGGGGTATCGGCGACATACAAACTGCCCTCTTTTCTACCTGACACAGGTACGGGATATTTCCCTCCGAATTCCCTCATACCAATAAATAGTTTGAACCAAGTTGAACAGCCAGTATATTCGTGTATTTATTTATCTGTTATTCTTATCTAATAGGAACCGTTGCGTGCTTACTAGCACTTATCTAATAATAACCGTTGCGTGCTTACACGCACTTATTTAATAGTAACCGTTGCGTGCTTACGTGCACTTATCTAATATAACCATTGCATGCTTACGCGCACTTATCTAATATAACCATTGCATGCTTACGCACACTTATCTAATATAACCATTGCGTGTTTACGCGCACTTATCTAATAGTAACCGCTGCTAATAGTAACATCTATAAAAACAATGTTAATTAATAATAAGGATAATATTTACACTTGTATATGCAATTCAATAATTTAATCTATATATCGGTTATAAATATAAAAAAATATATTATTATTGATATTGAATTGCTTTATTAATGTCAATAACGTCCATACAATATATATGTCACTTGCTGCAAATTTAAATCTACTACAAATTATCCTAACCTCAATAAATTTTTATATTTAAACCAATTATATTCCTATGTACCTAGATAGTTTATTGATTATTTCTCTACAGACTTATGTGTCTCATAAAATATAGAAACAATTAATTTTGTGTTTTTATTCAGGCGTTTTTTTTTTTTAGTCTTCAAGTTCACAACTTTTACGATACATTTTATATACAGTTTTAAATTGAAAAATACATTTTGTAGTAAAATGGTTTAGATAGTTAAGACAATTAACTATTTCTAAACGGATGCTTTTAGGTTGTATTAAACATAAAATATACTTTATTGGTTTTAAGCTATGGTATGGATTTAGAAGGTTATTTTTTCACTGAAATATATATGTTTTCAGTACAGTACCACTGGGGCATGTATGTCTCATAAAAGGAATATCAACAACAGATAACACATAGCATCCACATTTAACATTTATTGTGGGATAAATAAGATAATCCTTACGCCAAAGTTTATTAGGATTTGTCTCATTATAATAAAATTAATAATGTATTATAAAAGATTAATGTTAGTCAGTATTCGGGATGTATGTACAAAATACAACATAAAACAAAACTAACTTTCACGAAATTATGAAGTTTTGTAATCGTAAACACGCAACGGTTACTATTAGATAAGTGCGCGTAAACACGCAATGGTTATATTAGATAAGTGCGCGTAAGCATGCAATGGTTATATTAGATAAGTGCGCGTAAGCACGCAACGGTTACTATTAGATAAGTGCGTGTAAGCACGCAACGGTTATTATTAGATAAGTGCGTCTAAGCACGCAACGGTTATTATTAGATAAGTGCGAGTAAGCACGTTACTATTAGATAAGTGTGTGTAAGCACGCAACGGTTACTAGATATTAAATAAGTGCGTGTAAGCACGCAACGGTTATTATTAGATAAGTGCGCGTAAGCACGCAACGGTTACTATTAAATAAGTGCGTGTAAGCACGCAACGGTTATTATTAGATAAGTGCTAGTAAGCACGCAACGGTTCCCATTAGATAAGAATAACAGATAAATAAATACACGAATATACTGGCTGTTTCAACTTGGTTCAAACTATTTATTGGTATGAGGGAATTCGGAGGGAAATATCCCGTACCTGTGTCAGGTAGAAAAGAGGGCAGTTTGTATGTCGCCGATACCCCGGCCTATCCCTTGTTTTTATACCTGTACCTTGTGGGGCAGTTTGTATGTTTGAAATGACCCAAAAAAATCGGGGCAGTTTGTATGTGGCCGGCCTTGTGAGTGTGTCTGCACGTGTAGGAGCGAGGGTCGATTTTATGACCTAGAGGGCACTTCTGTTCGGACAAAGTATAATAACAATGACTACTGATAATAACTAGGGCCTCCGTTTTTTTTTTTTTTTTTTTTTTTTGGTGTTTAACGTCCTACTGTTTTGCACTTAAGGCTAATGAAGACGGGACCTACAGTTTTTACGTGGAATCCGAACCACAGCCAACGATGTCTGTTAAGAAACCATTTAGAAAATTATTCGGGGTCAATGGGAATTGAACCCGGAACCTTTCCATTGATGGTTGCCATGACGATTGATAAAGCAATGACGCTTTAACAATCACGGCCACCGTGGCTACAGTACTAGGGCCTCCGCTACTGAGTCGAAGGTTCGAACTGTAGAGACTGGTCGAGTCGCTTATTAGAATCTGTCCAGTAGTTTATGAGAAAAAATGTACATAAATATGTTGCACGTACTCACAATACTTTTTTCCGTTTTAGCTTAGTATTTAATACGTCCGGGTACACTTTAATTCTGATATTTTTATCAATTATGTTCGCTCAAGTGGCCAATAATGATAAAACAGAAACATCTTTTAAGAGGCATAGTGAAAGTGCCTAAAAATGTACATTCTTTGCCACTGTTTAATCAGTTAAAACTTCTTCCTTTAAGAAATCTTTATATTTTTGAAGTATTAAAATTATTTATTAAGTTCTTGTTTGAGGTCAGTAAATCTACGTCATTCGCTGAGTCTTGGGAGTGTTGCTTTTTAGTTAATTTAATAATATTAATATGCTCAAACAATTCGCGAACATTTTTTAATTTAATTTTATGTTTATGTTTTTATTCATATTGCATTCCATAGATTCTATCTTTTTATTTATGTAATTGCTCTATATTCTGTTTTTGTAGTCATGTTAGCACTTTAGGGTTTGCTAGTTCTTCTTTTGTTGGGAACCCGAAACAAGCTGAGCCTATAGGGTTTCAAACTTTTTAATGGAGATTATTGTTTTCTATTGTAGTTTTGTAAGTTTAACTTTAATTTATTTTTAGTAATTTTGTTTTATAAATGTAAAGATTAACTTTTATTATTGAATTGTATCTGAGAAATTTAAAAAATTGTCTTTCTGAAAATAAATAAAGATTTTATAATTAGCGACTCACAAATCGGCGTCGCTCGAAGCCGGAAGGCAGACATCACGTAGTAATTCCATTGACCCGACCTTTACCACTTATTATTACGATTCCAACACGTTCCGTGTGGCCATCTAGTGACCTCTGGGTCCGATGATGTCACGGATAATGTCATACTTTGTCACGGGAGTAAATGGATTCTACTAGTATAAAATGGTAATTTCTTGATCTAACGCTGAGTAACGATTCGGGAATCGAATACCGGATTAAGAGATCGCACGATCGGGAACTGCACGACTGCGCTCCTGTCTGGTCTTGTTTGGATACTCAGGATTGATTTATTCCAAATAGTCGAAGCAATGTGTCAGTTACTTTAAAACATTTAATGTGGAGTTTTCTGATAAATGTTCGTCATAAATGAGGTTACATATAGGATTGGGCAAGGATCCCGCATACATTGTAATATCTCCGCTTCTTCGTATGGTGAATAGACACCATACGTAAATTTCTTGATAGGGACTATCTACAGTTGTTTTGAAAAAATATAGGCCTATAATGATTTCCCCCCTCTTTTAAGTATAAATATATCAATGACCTCCAATTTACTACTACAAAGTTCCTATGCATAACTCCTACTGATCGTTGGCATTCGTACTGAGTGCACCTCTAAATGTGAAAGTCATGCTAACAAAGCATGTTATAAAAAAACCAATGACAATTGGGTGGAAGTATATTTGCTAAAGATATTGTATTGTTTTCCTTAGCGGTCAAAGATGCGGTAGACACTTTCAATTATAAACGATCGCCTAAGAGTGTGCAATACCACTCGAGTAAATACATTGAATTCAGCGAGTATAGCCAACCTTGAGCAGGCTAGCCTATGATATTACATTGATAAGGTGTTCGAGCTTGACTACAATATCACTTGTATACATTATCGTTTTTACTAACGCCGGTCTTATTTTTAGTGTCCGCCATGTGCACACACGACATTTACATATTCTCAGAAAGCTTCAATGTAAGTATTGGTAGATAGCAAAATTCGATTGTTTTCAAGTGACTCGACAGAAAATCATGTTTTTCGTCTTGTTTATAATCAAACATATTTAATATAAATTGATACAATTTCTGCCATCTACGAATTATAATGTAGATGTTCATGCACGATTTCTTGCAAATTACAAAATACTATCTTCAAAATTCGATAAAAGATAAGTAATATTGAAAAGGACTACACGGGACTGTTTTGTCCTAGTATTGCACGCCCATAAGAGAGGGGACAAATATTTATGATAGTAGTGCAAATATTCAGTTGATATAAAGGGACTGTACTTGATTAGTCATATCTTCTACTACCAGATCCTGATTCAACTTAATGTCAATCTTTGTAATTAGTAATTCCAGTTATATAACACCCTACCTCTATCAGTCCTCCTCTATTTATTGAAGTAGTGAGTCATCCAAGTAATTGAATAGCTCAGTCCTCTCTTTGTTACTCCTTGTACGTTTTGGTATACTACTTTCCGTCTTCAAAATCTTGTAAGCTTTTTAAACAGTTTATTTTCTCGCGTCCTAACTCTTTCGTAAGTGTCATTTAATATTATTAATTTGTCATGCTCAGTGTACTGAAGTAACCAATAACAATAACCATGGCTGGATAAATTATATATAGGTTTTGAGCACCAGTGAAAGGAACAGACAGCTCCCAAACACTACTACCGCATATCATTCATCTGTTTTCCAAAAATGTAAAAAATTCTAGACTCATATAAATTGTATAAGTCACATTAAATATAGTTTCTGGAATATTTAGCTACAAGTACTTTCTGAAATAAAGGAGAATACTATGATTGCCATTTTTTCGAATATCTTTAGAACTACAAGTTCTTACAAGTAAGAGAGTATTTTAAATTAAAATTTGTTTGTGTACCAAAGTTTAGTCTCATGATTTTGTTTTTAGTTCTGATACTTTTGCATTGATTATTATATTGTTCTAACCTTACTCGCTTCACAGAAAATCGATTGTACAAGTCGGACATGCTAAAGATACAGATTCAGTACCCGATAAAAAACATCAAGATTAGGCCTTGAGTAGAAAACGTCAAATTCGAGCCTCAAGTAAAAATATGGAGGTTGGGCCTCGATTAGAAAACATCGAGGTTGTACCTCGTTCAGAAAACATCGAGGTTAGCCCTTGATTAGAAAATACCAAGGTTGTACCTCGTTCAGAAAACATTGAGGTTGTACCTCGTACAGAAAACATCGAGGTTGGCTCTTGATTAGAAAACTGCGAGGTTGTACCTCGTTCAGAAAATACTGTAGGACTTAGCACCTGTAACAGAAGTAGAGACAGGGGTAGGAGGCTTAGGCTGGACGGTCAGAGCTTTGGTCAAAGACTGAGTAGCTGCCCAGCAAACGTAGTGGCAACAGCCAGTGGAATAACCATGAGACTAGGCCCTGCTGACCGCCAGAGGGAGCCGCAGCAAACGGCGTGAGATGCCGAGTTAGGGTGGGCCGAAGCCGTCACTTCCCAAACGGCCCCGGCCTGCTGCATGCCAGTTCCGCCTGCTGATGGGCCTGGCAGGCCTGGTTACTACCGCAGTTGCAGCATTTTGCTGGTTCCTCGATTCCTTGCGGGCAATCTCGGCCTGTAATACACCACAAAACGTATATATATACAAAATTTGGTTGATTTATTTAACCAATAAAAAAGTTAATAGTTCTTAAACATTGTTTGTACTATAGTATGTACCATAATCCGTCGGTATATTTAAACATTAGCTATACTGTAAACTCATTACAATGTACTATCACAACATGGCCGCCATGTTATAACAGCCTTCTAAACGTAATTGTCTCAAATGGCCAAACAAATCATTAAGGTTCGCTGCATCAGTTTATATTACGCGAAGCATTCGCTACTGTGGCTGCGTTTGGTTTTAATAATGTGGGAAATCAATCAACCTAAACAGAAATTAATCAATTGTTGGGTTGAGGCAATCATCACAGAGGAGGGAACAACGAGGGGAGAAAAGCTGAAAAATGGTACTCATACATTTTGTAATTGCAGTGATACTGCGTACCTTATTCGTTGAAAAAAACGCTTGATGAATTGTGAGGAGAAGTGATGATTTTATAATTGAAAGTGAATGGTTTTTGAAGTAAAAATTCTTTACGCAGGGTAGAGAAAATTTTCGTTAGACGTTCGCCTTAAACGTAAGGTGGTCATATATTGTAAGGTGGTGCGTGTGTGTATCTGCCAGTATTTAGTAGTATACCAAAATAAGTAAATGTACAACTAAGATTAGATACTACGGAACGTATTTGGTTACGTGAAACCAGATTTTGATGTAGAAAGATCGCAGTATCATTTTATAAATTTTTGGGTACGGAAAACCCGATTTTGACAGTTAAGGACTTGTAGCGCTAGGTGCTCGATTTCGGGGACACAATTTTGAAAATACCGTGTGAGATATCGTTTTATATGTTTTTTTTTTTTTTTTTTTTACAAGAAACCCGATTTTTACAGTTAAAGAGTCGTAGTGCGTCGGGGTTATGATTTTGTGGTCAACATTTTTAAAATACCGTGTGGGGTATCGTTTTATAAAGAAGTTTCACTTCTTCCACGTGTACACACTTACTGATATATGCACCTTTTTTATTTATTTTTTGTGTGTAGTGGGACAAAGAAGACAAATCTGGGAGTCTCTTTAGTTGTCCGTTTATCACAAACACAAACATTATGAATTATCTTGTATTGGGATAAATGTAACGAAACAGCAAAACACTAAATTTCCAAATTTCTGTAGGCTCTAAACGAAAACAATAAATACTAATGAAAAGTGGTTGGTATAATTTCAAGAAATAGTAACACCTGATTACATTCCAACTTATGTGCTGAAAATTATGCAATAGTTTACTACGCGTGACGTCACAGCTTCTTTTTAATTTCTGTAAAACTATACACAATGTCATTCACACATATCGTGTGTTATTTAATCTTATCGATATAAACATAAAGTCTAAACGTTTACTAAATACTAAATGTATATACTATAAAAAGTTGCATACAAATAAAACATCATAAACCTAAACATACAATTTGTATATTTGCTGTTAATATACACGCTAAATAAATTATCAATTATATTACTACGCGTGACGTAACACCGGTCACTGCGTTTAGTTTCCAGTTCGTAAAGCTCCACAACTATCGCGTATTTAATAACTATGTACAAATTGCAAAAAATAAATAAATCATTATCCTAAACATAACACTTTTTAAACCTAAAAATGTTTTTTTTATTACAGTTAATAATAGAATTACTATAACACATCATAAAAAACGACCAACAGTAGGTTATTCATTAAATACTTGGATAGGAAAAGGTTAAACAAAACGTAATAATGAGTGCTGCTATTACAATATTTGAGTAGCCAGTCAGTAGGTATATTATAAAAATATATTTTAAAATTTTCAGTAGTGGGGAAGGGGTCTACACATCTACTCGTATCAACTCCCATAAAAGCGAGTGTATATACTTTGTTCATTAAGTAAAAATATTTAAAACAGAAACCTCTCACTAATGTAATCTGTACTTGGTAATAAACGCCGCTAATGCCTGACCAATAGTTTTCTTCACCTCTATTCTGTTGTCACCCTGTGCTCGCGCATCAATAAAATTCACTCTCATTATTTTTTCATTCGCCAAATAATAGTATCATTTAAAAACAAAACCTGTGACAATTTAACATTCAATCAGTTACAATGTGCTTAGGTTGGCAACACTACTATATTTTCTAAAAGAAATGACTTCGATTGCAAAGATATCACCAGGAAGGTGTGTTATAAACTTATCATTCAGCTGGAAAATAAATCGCATAACAGCTGGATTTTTACGTGTGTTGCCCTAGGTGTAAGTTACCTTAAGTAACACATGGGGGTGTCGGCATAGGGTGGGTTAAGTGTGTGAATGGAACAGCTGTAGGGCTGTATGGGGGACTTGAATGGTTCATTGTTGAAGGATACCAGCCATTAATAAATATAAATACAATATAATTTTATTCTGTTCATAATAAGCAAGTAATAGTATTACTTTCATTCTGTAGGTTGTATAGGTTTTACTTTTACAATTTATTTGTTTGCAACTATTTAACTCAAAACTGTTTCGATTTCGAAATTTTAAGAGAACTATGGAAAATGTAGAGATAAAATTAGTTGTGAAACATTAATTTAAATTTGCGGGTTGTTTATAGCCTATTTGACAAGATATAGCTCTTGCGTATCCGCCAATCTACTCCGTCTCTCTACACACATTTTATATATGGTGATTCACAATGATGGTAAAACATTTTTGCACATGATTTTACATGCAAAAACTAAGAAAAACGTTCAATGATACATAGGTCCGGAAAAACTTTGTTTTCGAGCTATCTGCCATTTTGTTTTTTACAAAGTATAATATCTTTTGAAGTATAAAAAAGGTATTGAGCTCAAACTTTGTAGCCTATAATTATTTATTGCATAACCGTTTATAACTGTACGAAAAATCAGAACGTTCTTTTGAATATTTTCGAAAAACGAAAACTAACCTTTCATCTTCATGTTTGTGTCAGATCCACACCCTTGTATCACACATTATTACTTTTGTTTGCCAATAACTCTGTTATCCTTTGAGGTACGGACAAAATAAAAAGCGTTATGTTTGTCATTAACAAAGTAAATATTTTGGTCTTTCGTAATTTTTTGAGAGATAGTTCGAATACAAAGCTTAGATTTAAAACTTAAAACAATTATTTGGATTTCTAACTTTTAAAATAAGGTGTTTGTGAACAAAGCCATCTGTTGAAGTAAAAACAACACACACTATCTATACTAATATTATAAAGAGGTAAAATTTGTTTGTTTTTATGTAGGGGATAATCTCTGGAAGTACTGAACCGATTAAAAAAAAAATAAAAAGCTTCACTATCTGAGTAACATACAAACAAACAAACTTGACCTCTTTATAATATTGTATAGACACATTCGATGCTCTGTTTGCACTTAGTTTTACTTTCCAGATCAAACACATACATAATGAATCAACCTTGTCACAAAGCACAAATTATTGGTACGTGTTTTAACAATAACGTGATATCTTTCGTAAATTAATTATCTTCTGGGAAAGATTTCGAATGATTGGTTTTTTAAACACAGTTGATGATCGATTCTACAAAGGTTGATAATTTTCAACAATTTATGCCTCGTAACATATTCAAACATTTCTGTAAACTACACAAACACAGATACAACCCATAGAATCACGCTTTGTACAACACTCTTCGCACGAAGAATGCTGTATATTAACCTAACCTAACTTAAATAATTTACACTTACGGTTTCGGTTGGGTCGCGCTGTTTAACGGCACTCCTATCTCTAGTCAAAGAACTCTTTATATCAACCGCGGAGTCGCCGTGGCCTTGCTCTTGGGCATCTTCTTAGAGGTCGTAGCCTTGAAATGAAATAACTGATATTGTAATGGCGATCAGTATTAATTGAGTTTATAAGGCTAAACAAGGGGAGATCAACGGTCTTTCAACTGATATAACTGATTGTTTTCTTTCTGGTAGTGTTAAAAAAATAAACTCTTCCAACTCTATAAAATGCAATGATTTGTAAACTTGAAACGTACTACTAAACGAAAAATAACTCTTATCTCGCAGTTGAACCGCTGACGGTGAGTTGAACGAATTTACAAAAGTTAGTTGTATAATTTTGGTTGGTCTTAGGGTTTCAACCAACTATTTGGGAAATTGGTCTACTCACGAAAGCGCTAAATAGCTGCCTGCGTGTACGAAATATATTAGTAGAATTTGTTTGCACCACAGCCTCCGCCATGGCTCACGCGTTGCTTTGTTCCTTTCGCAGCGGAAAACCCGCCCTTGCTCAGTTTGTGGACTGCACTTGTGGAGGTACTTTTAGGGTGTTTTATGTTCTGATCGATTTTGGGGGAACCAGACGAGCTATAAGGTCGTGTGAAATCATAACAGTTTCATTTTAGTACGAAAAATCTAAACAAAAAGTTACTTCCTGTCAAAAAGTTGCTTCCGGTTGTTGAAAGTTTTTGGCTAACGAACTTAGAAACCTAATGTGTGTACCAAACTTGGAACAAATCGGGAGTAAAATAATGCCGTTAGAATGCATATATATATATATATATATAGTTCTGGAGGCTATGATCGGTTCTCATTGACTCCTGACTTCATAAGAGTCACTGCAATAGCTCTAAACTATTGAAGTATTCGTATCTGGAAGATAGGAATATTAAAAAATAATCAAAACTGAATATTCGAAATTTTCAGTGAATACATTATTTTATATAATTTTCAAACAACAAAAACAGTTTGTCACGCCTTTAGGTTAATCGACGGAATTTGCAACTCGAGAGGAACTGAGACCACACTACATAACGGCCCAAATTTCTTTCGTATCATACTCAGAAACTTCTAAAACGAAAAGCTTTGATAAGAACAGTACTCAATGAGATCAACATAACAAGACGAACTGATAATATCTTTAACTTTGTTACTAAATCTGCCTCTTCTAAGAAACCTCCAAAAATGACGTTTTCCCAGGAAAGCACAATGGAGTGGAACACATTTTCCTGGTGAGTACGTAAGGAGAAATTACCTTTAATGTAAAAGGAATCAAATAGAATTGAATTCTTTGAGTCTTCTTGGAATACTTCGGAAAGAATAGGATTACATACATCCATGGTCGAGAAGTGCTCAAAACACGGAAAGTGAGGAAAGAATTCCCGCATGCGGTGAAAATATTACCTCTTATACATCTGTGTCCAATTTAATTTATTGAAATAATATTTTAAAATCTTTTTTCCTGAGTTGTAGGAATGTATTGATTTATTCATTCAAGTGATTTTACTTTGGGACTCGCTACAATAACCCAACAACGTTCAATTTGAGTATGTTTTTGATTGTTTTTATCACAGGACAATCGTGGTTTTTTTTAACAATCAATATAAATATATAATAAATGTAAGCGCGGCTTGTACGTGCGTGCCGATATAACACTATAACCCTCCCTCACAGCCCCATGGGAGTTATATGGTATAGTAGACCTTCATCCCATATCTATGATTAAGATTTCGGTTTGGAACTGCAGGGCTTGGGTTCGGAGATATGGATGTCAAAAAAGGTGCGCCAAACCAAAGGACTTCTTATGGAAAGTCGGCGAAGTAGGTGGGAATCGAGTGCCGAAGTGACCGGTCTGGCTAGAATGATCTAGAAGCTTCCAGAGTGTTCCCACTAGTCACAACTTCGAGGTCATCTGCATACCCAAATAGCCCCAATTCTGCAGGATATTTCAATCGGAATACTCCATCATAATAAATTAATGTATCATAGCAAGGATCCTAGCTGAGAGCCTTGCGGAACTTCGCACGACATGTCCATCTCTTCACTCTCTTAAACTAACAAACTTCTGCTGTCCAGATATCCTTATAAGATATTTCGGGACACCTACGTTACTTAACCTAACCTAACCTAACCTAACATATCTTAGAATGTTCCAGGCAGGTTATTTAAACACATGTAACACATTTATAAATAATAAATGTATTTAAATACTATCATTGATTCCATTGTTAATTATTTTTGTTTTTGTTTGCAGGTGAGTCTTATGCCGAGCAGTATGTAAGTAGTATCCTAAATAAATACAATTAAAAAAATTTGAGTTTCATATAAATAAAATACAGCCACCCAATTTTGTAAATATTATTTGGTTAACAAATTTTTGGTGCTTATTTCCATTGGTTTTAATTATATTTTAGCTTCTACTGAGCCGATTTAGAAACGGAAGCTTGCAAAACGGATTGCAAGTTACGTCTAAGTATTTACTTCAACATTGCATTTCTTTTATAATTTGAATATTCGTCAGTCTTAAAACGCGTCTTTTAAAAACCCGGTAAAAACTATCACTAGTACAGGTCGCTGTTGGAAAGAATGCGAGACTGTGACTGCGTCTATTCGGTTAAACTACTTATACAGACTGTTCATAAAGTCCTTTTAAACCCCCTCATTATTTTAGTTACTGAAAATAAGTTAACAAAACTTTGTACATATCTTGTGATGCATAACAGGACACATTTTTTGACGTATCTGGCCATCTATGATTTTGGTGGGTTAAATATTTCAAATATAAATGTAGGCCATGTAATACAGCATTGAAAAGCTTATACAAAAAGAAACACAACGGCGCAAACTAGAGCTTAATAACTTGCTTCGTTTCAAAGTAATGGGCAATCAAAGTTCTGGAAAATAACATACAACCTACTTATTCCTAATATTAACAAATTAATAACCTGCTTTGATGCTATGATAACAATATCATTTTCCAGAAATTTGATTGTCCATTACTTTGAAACGAAGCAAGATACTAAGCTAAAGTTTGCGCCATTCTGTTTCTCTTTTAATATGCTTTTAAGCTGAACTGCATGGCCTACCTTTATATTTTAACCCCCTAAGCCCCTCAAGCCTCCCAAAATCATAAAGGTTCAGATATGTCAAAAAATTTGTCCTGTTATGCAACTCAAGATATATACAAAGTTTTATAACAAAAATAATTGTTAACTTATTTTCAATAACAAAAATAATAAAGGGGGATAAAGGGACTTTATGAACACTCTGTATATCCCCAAAACATCGTTATTATTTCTGAATATCATTTCTGAATATGTATTTGTTTTGAAAATAAGAGTTTCAATTATATTTAGTTACATAATACTTTAAAGAAAATATGCAATTATCCTAACCAGAATTCTTTTATTCTATGGCACGAATAACACTTTCTTTTCCCTACTAGACCTTAGCAGCAGAGACGTGAACTTGACTCGCATTTTTAGCGAATATCCAAAGGAAAGATGAGCTATTGCAGTGACTCTTTAGGTGAGATCTAAGTTCGGGAGTGATCAATGAGCACCAATCGTGGTCTCCAGAACACGTTTTGGGGTGTCATTAAAATGTATATATGTATGTATACATGTGTTCGCGCTCTAACGGCCGCATTTTACGTCCGACTGGTCCAAATTTGGTACACACGTTGGTTTTATAAGCCTCTCGGACGAATTCATTAGCCAAACAATTGAAACACAGGACGCACTTTTTTGACTGGACGTTACATTGAGTTTTTTTGTACTAGAATAAAACTTGTTTGAGTATTATCTAAGACCTTATAGCACGTCTGGTTCCCCTAAAATCGATCAAATCGCAAAAAAACCTTTAAAGTACCCGGTTCAAATCCACGTGGATGTTTTACCGTGGGAGTCGCTTCTGATCCGAGGCCGACGACCAGGATTCTAATTTCCAAAGCGAGTTTGTCCGCTGCGTCTGAAGCAAAGCAGTCCAAAATACTTAGCCGCAAGGTCGAGGTCCAAACTCGCAGAGCAGCCACCAGTATACTAGCAGAGAATGAGCCGTGGCTGGACGCTGAAGTTGTCCGCTGCGAGAGAAGCGAAACAATCAATAATCCGAGACCGCAAAGTTAAGAAGCAAACTCTCAAAACGAATGAATGAAGCAGCGCGTTAGTCGGAGCTGGAGACTGAGGTGGAAAGAAATTATATTAATATATTTCATTCATAGGCAGCTATTCAGCGTCTCGTGAGCAGACCAATTTCCCGAATGGTTGGTTGAAACCCTAAAACATATAAACTTAATCTTGGAGATTCGCTCAACTCACGTCTACGGTTCAGCTGCGTGATCGAATTATTTGCATTAAACTAAACAACTAATTTAATACATCTGATACAAAGAAAATTATTAAGAGATTTTAATACGCATGCATAGTTAAATCTTAATTAGTTATTCCCATCTCAGCGGATAAAAACACATAACTCTGAATCGCTTTCAACAACAGAAAATGAAACCATAAACCTGTGACGTCTGTTTGGGGTGAATTTCAGCTGCATGCCGTATTATATTAAGTGCAGAGAGCACAATACATAAGAGAGTAAGGGATGGTAAATTCTACAATACAAATAACATTCATTAAAATATTTTCGTAAATGTAACGTCAACATACATTTCATACAAACTGCACGGCTTTACAATTTTATTTTCCTAATGCACGTACGTTCCTACGTACTGTAAAAGTTTTCAAGAAATGCTTATTTTTAGAAATGCAGGGTTTCTACAGTTGGTAATTCATTTCCCTGACTTTTTCCAATTTTTGTTAACTTACCTGATTAAGTCACGCCATATTTGAAATTATTTTACTACAACATTTGCATTACATTTTAGTAACACAAATTGTATTGCAAATATTTTTGCCTCCTCTACAGGAAAAATGAGCTGTTAAGTGTCCGCATTCTAACGGCCGCATTACGTCCGATTTAGTCCAAATTTGATACACACGTTGCTATTCCAAGTCGCTCGGAGAAGGTTTTTTAGCCGAGAAACGCTAACAACCGGAAGTACGTTTTTTTGACAGGAAATAAATTTGTTGTAGAACGATTTTTTTTAGCTTTTATCTAAAACATTAAATATAGGAGATTATTCTACACATTTTGTCTTTTTCACGATTTTATATCCCGTCTGGTTCACCCAAAATCGATAAAAACTTAAAATACCATAAAAGTACCCTTAATGTACCATTAAAAGTCTATAATACGAGGGCTAAAGGTCGAAATGTAAACTCGCAAAGCGTGTGTTTCGCTGCGAGATGTTTCGCCAGGGCGTAGGCTGAGGTGGAAACCAATAATAACAATATTGTTTCGTACACAGGCAGCTATTCTGCGCTTTCATTAGTAGACCAATTGCCCAAGTAGTTGAAACCCTAAAACACATAAACTTAATTTAGAAAATTCGCTCAAATTACGTCAGCGGTTCAGATAAGTGATCGAATTATGTTTAATGATTACTTTTGTAAGAAAACATGTTTAGGTTTAACAATCATGGCCGAAGGGCGTTTAATTAATTTTAAAAAGGAATATTTGTTTTTGTTCGACATTTGGTGTACGGATCCACAAATTATCTCCAGTAAAAGTGCATATTGATAGGGGGACGACAGCCGGACAGCTGCTGTATAACACCTGCCTTCGCCAACCGGAAACATACAGTTTGATTACAATTCTTCCGGTCGCTGTTGTGCAGCTTCCTTCGTTAGTGTCGAAGTAGGGTTGTTACTGATCACCAATAACTAAATCGATGTCAAAGGGTGAGTCATTATCTACGGATTACCGAAGTTACGTGTAGGCCTATGATGTAATAACCAGACCTGACGACTGGCATAGATTTTAAGACTTACATCTGCATAAAACGTTTAATTTAATTGTAATTTGTGATACAAAATTAAGTAAACTGTTCAGGAATCGGTTAGCGCTAACTGAAAATTCTATACCAACTGGCTTTCTGAGCGTTGATTTATAAAAAGTAAATTTAATTACTCTGTCATAAGTTATAAGTATCCAGACTAATTTTCTAATTTTTCTATACGACCAGGACCAGTTTCAAATAGGTTCTGTATTAGGCCAGAGCTACGATCGAAAAGGTGGTCTGTTAGAATGATACCGAGCGGCGAAGAGGGCTTCGATCCAAGCGGCCACATTGTCAGCCGCTGCTTATCCCGTGAAATTTTCCCCACTCTGCTCAGTGTTAGCGGAAATATTAAGTCAGAGGTCCCTTTTTCTATTGTTTAACCAAGTTAAGATTCCACATTTCCAACAAAGGAGTGGGGGCGTCCGCCCAATTAACCGAAATAAGTTAAGGTATTTACCACCTGTTTAGAGAATTGAGACCAGACGAAGAGCGATTCTTCCAGTATACTAGAATGTCTATATGTACATTTGATTACTTGTTACATAAAGTGAAGCATCGGTTATTAAAAAAGGCGTTCCTACTATCTCAGCAATCCGAGTAGCGCCTGGTCATAACTTTGTTATGTAAAATAATAAACTGTATGCAAAAGTAAAACAGTTGCATTACCAGTCAAATTTTACTCACTTCTCAGGCATTATTTACAACAAATGTATATTGAACACATCTGTGAACAATTTTTTTTAGGAACTTAAACATAACATGCACACAAAAATATATCCACAAGAGGCCTATAATCGAAATATAATAACATTGAGCTAAGTTTTCCATGGTTGACTGAACCTTATACTATAAATACATTAAAACGTTACATTACTTATTTTTAAACAAGTCTTGTCAACAATACATGTTATTTAAATAATAAATAAACCGTCGAACAAAATGCAAAACTCCAAAAGTATACCCGCAAAAAGTATAACTTTTTTAATTACCGTCGTGGTTTCTTGAAATATTGTAATCAAGTTACCAAATTTCGTCGAGCGGCTTCCGAAATATTATCTGAGTTAACCCAAAGCGGCGGTCTGCGGCTAGCGGCTTCCCGACTCTTATTCACAGCTGGTATAATAGTAGCCACTCACCCGTGTTTAACAAGAAAACCTGATTGGTTAATAAAAGTTCAGCGCCGCTTGTCGCTCACCGCTCGCCGCGCAACCGCTCTAACGTAGCCGATGCTTAATCATCGCTCCGAAGAGAGGTTGTGCATTTAAATAATAGAGAAGGATTTTAGCACCCTCTTCCCGTAAACAAAATACTATTTTGAAAGTAGGAATCATACGCCGAATCTTTTGTCTGCAGTTTAATTTAGCATTGCTTTTTTTCGTTTCCAGACTATACTAGTATTTGATTCATGAGTATGCCAGCTTAAAAAATTTTATGTGTAAAACTATTACCAAATTGCATCCTTATTGTACTAGATAAAATCAGTCTAGTTTTTAAATACAGTGAACAACTTTAAAACGCATTGTGAATACTTTTACATTCACAATACTTTTTTTTATGTAAAACCACATTTTATATTTTATATTGCCAAGACAATGTATAATTAAATTTTCAACTTACAATGGAAAGTATGAAATTAACAGTAAAAAATGTACCAAAAGACAAATCATTGAAATATCGAGCACACGACTCCTAAATAAACACTCAGGGTTTATAAAAATGTCTTCAAATTTTATGCAGAATGCGTGAAAATGATATCAAGTAGGCCTACTTTTAAAATATACGAAACTAGATGGCCCCGCAATCTACCATTTTCTTTCACCGACTCTCGCAGCGACGTAAAAGCAAACAGATTAACGTATACTCTGATATTTTCACTAAAACAGATTAATTAGATCAGAAGCATTTGGATCAGGGTATAATGATGGTGATAGCAGTGACCTAGATGCTGACGCATACGCATTAGGGCCAAAGGTTTTGCGTCGTGAATGACAGGATTTTTATAATACAAAGATACTTTGAAGTAAAACAGCTGCGACAATTTTATCATATTGTGTACTGCATAACATATTATGTTGTGCTACATTTTCATAGACAGCTTTTTGACAGGTTTTCAATTACAATTGTTGTATAAAACTTTTGTTTCCTCCGTTTGTGTTTCTAATATAAAACTTTTAGGTGAAAAATCACAAATAATAGGTTATTTAAATCATTTTTAGACACTTTCACTAAATTTTTGTAACGGGGTATTGAATTTTGTAGTTGTATTTTACTATCTTGTATACAAATCTTGCTTACAACAATTAAAACACCGAAGCGAATGCCTTATTCAAATCATTATCACTCGAAAAATGCTAACAATAGCTTCTAATAGTTCAATAAACTTGCCGAATCCTATCACACCATCTCTGACGTGTATCTCGTTGCCTCCCGCTGTAAAAGGGCATCAAAATGACGTATGCCGTAGTCCCATGACAAGATATGGTAGTCCCCAAGGGTCCGATTCGGAGCCAACGCTTTTACAGCATAACAAGGGAAACCCATTACGGTGTGAAATGTAAAGCGCACTGAAATGGGCAAAACACGAGGGAACTCCTTACATGGTTTTCTGTTTTCTGTTTAACTAATGATCAGTGTGAAGATAATATGGGGGGAAATATTTCCGAAATTCCTTCTGAGAACAAATGTACATTTGTTAGAGGTGGTTGTTTAAATCTACGTCCAAAATATTGCCTTGTAAAATGGAGAATACATTAATATAATTTACTTACGAATACAGTATCTATGTGATTTCCTTTTTTGGTTAATGTATGGTTCTTCGACTTAGTGTTTAGTCAAGAACTTGTTGAAATACGAAAAATAAAGAAAACATTTTTTCCAAACCCATTCCTCAAACCCGTTAACCCTTAAGTGAGCGCGTGAAGAGTATTTTATTCCCTGCCGCCCTGCCCAGTATCTTCGTAGAGTTTTAGAACTCGCCTACTTGACATGTTTTCAGGTTTACTCTTTTCAGTCAGCAGTACAGTCGCTTCAAAGACTTCTGGGGTGTGTTTAACACCCCACCATTTTCAAGATTATCAGTAAAATATCAAAAAAATTAAGCGACTGTAAGATTAAAGCTTCTGCGATAAGAAAAAATTATTTGTTTCCTGTTTTTTGTCTGAAATGAAGTTCACACTGTTCTTTATATAAAACTCTTACTTAAAAAAAATTGTTCCATTATTTAGAACATAACATAAAAAGAGCAAAATTTTACCAAATATTTGCAAACTGCAAGGTAGATGCATTTAACTTTTAAATAAACTTTACCTTGATTTTCTAATCAATTAAAAAATTAATTAAAGCCTTTTCATTGGGTTCTTTTTTTAATTTCCGCGCGCACACTAGTGTTTTAAGTGTGCGTCTACTTAAGGGAGTTGTGAATTGCTTAACCGCATTTTTATTCGAGAGCATACAAGGGTTACGTAATACTACTTTCTAAGTATGAAATTCACGAGATATATGAGGTAATTTCATACATATAATGTGAAAGTAGTTGGTATTCGAAAACTTCTTCCTTTACGTTTTTATTGCACCCTTGTAAATTTTATCATCGGGTCTTTCAGTTTTGGTTTTCCGACATCAATGAATGAGTTTTACTTTGACATCAATGAATGCTTAATGTTTAGAAACGTGAAAAGGGTCAAACATAAATCACCTTTTGTGCCACTTGAATCAGTTTCGACCTATTAGGTCTAGAGTCTCCGTATGATAAACTGAATGAAGGAAATTTTACCCAGATGTCCGACTAGAATACGTTTGAGTAAAAAATCGATCACGCAGCTGAACCACTGAAGTGAGTCGAGTAAATTTTCAAAATTAAGTTTATATGCTATGTTTAAGGGTTTCAACCAACTAGGCTAATTAGACATATTTATATTGACACCCCAAAACTGGTTCTGGGGATCATGATCGGTGCTTATTGCCACGACTGGCCTTAGCTCTCACAATAAGAGTCACTGCAATAGCTTATCTTTTACCGCTAGTAAATGCTTGTCACAATGGTAAACACTCCACAACAAAGACTTGGCAAAACAACAAAGAGAAAACGCGACCATTTTTTAAAAACTACTTAATGATGGTGACAAACAATAACGCATAGATCAGTTTTACTAATTTCAAATAGCAGTTAAAATATTTGTTGAATACCAAAGGACTCACTAATTAAACGTTTACATAAAATGATTTCCGCATTTTTATTTAGTCTCGCAATTAAAATGTGCACAATGAATGGAGAACTAAACCTAATGTCTAGTGAGCTGATAATTGAGTTGAAATCATGTACAACTAGGAGAAAAAGCAAGGCTTAGGCAAAGAGAGATCTTTACGTACCCTACAAAATCTATGACACAACTATAGAGGGATCCGCCCCTGCAAGCTTCACTCGCCAACTCCCTTTGAAGTCTTTGAAATACAACTTCTAAATAAACACCTAGGGTTTATAAAAAATGACCTAAAAGTCCTCAAATTTTATGTAGAATCCTTAAAGACGATATCAAGAACTTTTAAAATATACGAAACTAGAGGACTCCGGGCCCCTGCTCGTTTCTGTTTTGTAAATAAACATCTTTTTTAACTTTTTGTCAGATACTTTTTATTTAAGAGTTTTTTCAGTTTAGGAACAGTAAATTTCTTTTAATAATAAATTTAACAATGTCTATAGGATCCAACTCGTTAACGTTTCAAAAACAAACAAATTCTCTGTAATAAAATAGAGCTAAGTAAACATTAAACTGGTTGCCTAATGTTTTTAAACATTTTCAGTTGTTTCCAAAACCAGATTTTATTGTAGCTGCAAAATTTCTTTACTAAATTAATTTTACATTCAATATTTTGTTTTTAAGTGAATGTGTTGGGCTAGTGTTCAATTAATCCACGCTCGTTTCTTATAAACCTTTATAAGCGAATGTGTTAGGATAGTGTTAAATACATCCAGGCTCGTTTCTTATAAAGCTTTATAAGCTAATGTGTTAGGCTAGTGTTAAATACATCCAGGCTCGTTTCTTATAAACCTTTATAAGCGAATGTGTTAGGCTAGTGTTAAATACATCCAGGCTCGTTTCTTATAAACCTTTATAAGTAAATGTGTTAGGCTAGTGTTAAATACATCCAGGCTCGTTTCTTATAAACCTTTATAAGCGAATGTGTTAGGCTAGTGTTAAATACATCCAGGCTCGTTTCTTATAAACCTTTATAAGTAAATGTGTTAGGCTAATGTTCAATTCATCCAGGAACGTTTCTTATAAACCTTTATAAGCTAAAGTGTTAGGCTATTGTTCAATTCATCCAGGCTAGTTTCTTATAAAGCGAATGTGTTAGGCCAGTTTTCAATTCATCCAGGCTTGTTTCTTTTACACCTTTATAAGTGAATGTGTTAGGCTAATGTTCAATTCATCCAGGTACGTTTTTATAAACCTTTATAAGCGAATGTGTTAGGCTAGTGTTCAATTCATCTAGGCTCGTTTCTTATAAACCTTTTTAAGTGAATGTGTTGGGCTAGTCTTCAATTCATCCAGGCTCGTTTCTTATAAACCTTTATAAGTGAATGTGTTAGGCTAGTGTTCAATTCATCCAGGCTCGTTTCTTATAAACCTTTATAAGTGAATGTGTTAGGCTAGTGTTCAATTCATCCAGGCTCGTTTCTTATAAACCTGTATAAGCGAATTTCCATAGGAAAGGTGAGCTATTACAGTGAGATTTAAAATCGGCAGTGGTCAGTGAGTACCTATCATCCCCAGGACACGTTTTGGGGTGCCATTAAAAATTGTAAATGTATGTATATAAGTGTTCACACTCTGACGGCCTCATTTTACGTTCGATTTAGTCCACATTTGGTACATACGTTGAACTTCTAAGTCGCTTGGACGAGTTCGTTTGCAAAAAAAAAAAAAAAAAAAAAATCGTACAAGCGGATGCATTTTTATGATCGGACGTAACATTTTTTGAGCTTCTTCGTATTAGAATGAAACTTTGTTGGGGTTCTAAGAAGTCGAAGCGAGCGAAGTGAGTTTGTCCGTTGCGATTGAAGCTGTTGCTGGAGGTTGAGGTGCAATCAAATTCTAAAAAAATTCGTACACGCTGGGAACTATTTAACATCTTCGTGAGTAGACCAGTTTACCAAATAGTCGGTTGAAAGCCTAGACCATATAAATTTAATTTTGAATAATTCTCTTCACTCACGGTGGTTCAGCTGCGTGATCGAATTATTTTCTGTATTGTAGAGAAATATTTGCTCATTTACCGAGCTTAAACTCCTGATTAGGCCGATTTAATGACGGATAAAACCATTAGGTAAACCGTGCATGAAATCCTAGTTGGAGGGAATAGATTGAAAAGTATAATTATACTAATTAAATATTTTAATCTGTTTTCTCTTTTATCTAAATAAGCTCATTCATTTACGCGAGAGGATTTTCAAACAAGTCATGCAATATTTATTACGTTTATAATTACTATTAATTTATTAAAAGTCACATAAATGTTGTATTTTTAGTTCATTAAATTCTCTTGGATGTTGAACTAACATGAAATATAAAGGTGATGATTGATATTATTCAGATAATACTAGTGTAGATTGCGGCACTTGAAATCCAACATGGCGGCCGGGTGTCATGGCGGAGGCACACAAATTAAACAATTGAAACACACATAAAGTTCAACAATTAATTCACAACACACTACTGAAACTAATTAAAAAAATAACTGGCTAAACATGTATCTCTAAATTTAATATTTCCAGTCACATTCAAACGATGCAGAAACGCTAACACCGTATCAATGGTCTGGGGATCATCACCCTGCATCGTCTGAATGCATTCGGTAGGCGAACAATCGTATGCATGTTTTTTGACCGGACGTGACATGTTTTCAGATTTTTCGTACTAGAAAGAAACTTTTTGGGGTTTTATCTAAATAAATTAATATAGGATATTATTCTGCACATTTTGTTTGTTTACACGACCTTATAGCCCGCCTGGTTCTCCCAAAATCTATCAAAACATAAAATACCATAAAAGTGGGGGCAACTTCTGCTAAGAGGCCAACGGCCGTGACGTATGTTTGTCGGATGCGAGCTAAGCGAAACAGTCTATAACCCTAATCCGCAAGGTCGAGGTGCAAACCCGCTGCGAACGGAACGAAGCAGGGCGTGACCCGATGCTGAGGTGCGAACAAATTCTACTAATATAATATAACAGCTATTTAGCGCCCTCGTGAGTATACCAATAAAATGTCCCAAAAAGTTTATTGAAACCCTAAAACATATAAACTTTATTTTGAAAATTCGCCCAACTCACGTTAGCGATTCAGCTGTGTGGTCGAATTATTTGTATTATATTACAGACGTTTCAAGGTTATGTTGTGTTCAACGATCTATCTTTGATCAAGCTTGCTTTCAGAACAAACCAAGCTTTGTTCCCCTAATTATTTGTCTAATTCCTTGATTATGGTTTTAACTAAACTGTGGGCGTTTATCATTGTGGTTATCTCAGTTCTGCATCAAAAATAAACATGAGTGATTACATTAAAATGTGGAAATCATTTAATGTAATCGAATGATTAGTAGGTCTGCTGATATATATTTGACATAAATAAACACTGTGCTCTAGATCATACTTGTTTGTCTCCATCATACCAAGTAGTTTTAAAAATGTCATCGTGGATAACTTATCTTTGAAAGTGCTACTTAATTATCTTATATTTTAATAATTATTTCCTGATATGTTTTCATGTAAATATCCTACATTTATCTTAAATCATATACATGGTACAATTAAATTTCCTGCTTAAAAAGGCGTAATGTTATATAAATTGATATAATTTTTTGTTCCAAGTTTTCCCTTTAAATCTTCTGGCTTTTTTTTAATGATAATATCTTTTGTGTTTTTATTGTAGTTACTTTTTTTGAAAGCACAAATGTATCCTCTGTAAGATTACATATTTTCGAATTACGTATTTACAGTGGGCGCACCGAGCATTTTTGGGATGAGATAGTCTAAAAGTGAGACGCTTTACGTTTTTGAGTTCTTCGATGATTTAATTTTCTTCATCTTTTTACACACGTTCTAATATAAACCAGAAGCTAAATTTAATAGCTGATTTAAAAAAAGAAGAAATCGACGAAATAAAATAGGCAGTGGTATATTCAATAGCTGTATGGGTTTAGTCACGTCACGCTATCGATGAAATGGACATTGTGCTTCCTAATTTTGTAAGTTGTGTTAAATTAGTCTATTTAGTGATACCTCTAAAATGGAGATAGTGCTTTCTCATTTTTTTTAAATGTCTAAATTTACTAACTTGGTTGCTATGGTAATGAATGTAAATGCATTAAAGAAACGTGTGTTGGTTCAGTATAGGCCTAACGTGTAACCTAAATTTATGTTTTTACTATAGGCTATCATGCTTACGTTATTTATTAAATTTAAATTTTAAGATTACTTATTTTTCTATTTTGTCTATTACAATCCTAAAATATCCTTATAATGTCCTAATGTATCTTCAACTTTCTTATTTCATCCTCAAATTCTCTTGGCACAATTTTAACTTTCAAATTCAAAAATTTACTATTTTTAACTATTTTTTTAGTGTCGTTTTTATTATTCTTTAAAGTAGTGTACTTCTTCAGTATATAGCCTAATTTTCAGTTACCTGTCCTTAAAATCTTTTTCGAGATAAGAAAAATATAAAAAGCAATGCTGAAAATATCGGTTAAGGAGAAACATCGTCATAAATATTATACCGTATAGTGACAGTTAGCTAATTTTTCAAATTAAACCAGCCTACTATGTAACCACCCCCATTCCTCTTAATCCAGCATCCATTGTTGCTTTATTAAACGGTCCGGAACCGCTTCCATTCAAACGCAACACGAGCCGTATTATTTGTTAATCAAGATAAATTCCCTCCAAGTTATTACAATAAACAGTGTTGTCACTCGTATCATAATGTATTGTAATTAATTCCCTTACGGCGTACTACATGTACCTTGTCAGTTCGAGGAAATAAAATACCCGTATGAATAAATAACGAGGTATGTATTCACGATTCCCTTTCGTTGCGCAAATGCTCATGTGCTGTAGCTTTCGGTGTTCGAACGAACGAGGGAAAAATTGTTTAGGTCAGAAGGCAAAGCGAGTGCGCATGTTGTTCGCCATACGATGAGAAATATAGCTCTGTAATGTCGGTAAATTGTTCTGTAGTCGATAAAGTAGAACTGAGGAACTAATTTGTTATTTTAATGCGATTGTTTAGACTTTACAAGAACTGAAAATATGATTTGTTATGAACTACGGTGAGTGAAAGTTATTTGTTAGTTGTGATCATTGTAAGTCCGACTTACAATAAGTTAACGGTTATTCAGATATATGACGTAGGAAATGTACACAATATCTGAAACTTGATGAAGTAAAATAAACTATCGATAACTTGGTCTTTACAACGTCTGATGTTTATTAGCGAATTTGCATAGTAAAGATGACCTAATACAGTGACTCTTATAGTGAAATTTAAGGTCGGGAGTGGTCATTGAGCAACGATCATGGTCCCTAGAACACGTTTTGGGGTATCCTTACAAATTAGTCTCTCTCTCTATATATATATATATATATATATATGTGTGTGTGTGTGTGGGTGTGTGTGTGTGTGTGTGTGTGTGTTCGCACTTTAACGGCCGCATTTTACGTCCGATTGGTCCAAATTTGGTACATACGTTAATATTGTAAGTGGCTAGGGCGAGTTCGTCAGCTACACAAAATCCAATAACCAGAAGCACGGTTTTTGACATGAAGTAAAACTTTTTTGAGGAATTTTATCTAAGGAAATAAATATAGGAGATTATTCTGCAAATTTACATGACGCTTTGTCGTCTGGTTCCCCTAAAATTGATCAAAACGTAAAATACAATAAAAGTACCCTGTTCAAATTCACGTGGGGGATTTGACCGTTTGGGCATCTAATGTAAACTTGTTAAAGGGATTGTCCGGTGCGAGCGAAGCAAAGCTGTCCATAATCCCATTCCGTAAGGTTGAGGTGCAAATTCTCGCTGAGAACGGAACGAATCAGTGCGTGAGAGGTGGGGCCTGGAGGCTGAGGTACACACAAATTCTACTAATATATTTCGTACACGCAGTGAGTATTCAGCGCCTTCGCCAGTAGACCAATTTCCTAAATAGTTGGTTGTAACCTTAAAACATATAAACTTAATTTGGGAAATTCGCTCAACTTACGTCAGCGGTTCAGCTGCGTGATTGAATTATTTGCTTTGAGACCTTCTAAGTTCTAAACATTAATTTTATAAGACGTAGGCCTACGACCGATTGAAAACTTATCACGAATCCGTGATGAAGAGCCGTTTACAAGATTCCATGGATCTTGGATTTATCCTACACGATTCCGTCTAGTAGAATAAACACATTCCGAGGCAGTAAATGATTCACAGCTGGGCGACATTTCGTCCAAATCTCGACAAATAACTCGGTCGACCACAAAGACGCCGAACCGCGGAATGTAAACTTGTGAGGCGCCATGTTATACGTCAATGAAACAATGCGGCCACCGCAGAAGATTACTGCTTTACTTTTACACCATTCTTCAAAGATTTGTCTTCACAGTGAATCCGTGATGAAAGGACCATTATAAAGGCTGAATGGTTTCGTCAATACGTGACGCTCTTATTTTAATAAATATCAAAATATCAAAGTTATTTATACGATAATTACCTATGGCAAAGGGCTGATATCTTCAACTACTAAGTAATGTGACAGTACTGTATATTCGCACTTTGGTGGTAAACTACCCATTTGCTTCGCACCGTGGCAGATCGTACTAGATTATTCTTTATATTCAAAATATCCAATATTATGCTGTAGTCAAATAAAATAATCTCTTAATTTCCATTTTAAAACAAACAAATTAATCTATCATCGGCATTTGTCAAGCTTATTTGAGATAAATATAATCGAGCTTGACTCGTGGGAAATATTATTTCTAAAAATAAAACACGGAACGCAATTCTAACAAAAATACGTTTAATGGTCAAAGGTGTGTAAATGTTAAATGTGCAGAATTTGTTTTTTAGATAAATTCTCAAAAAATGTATACTTCCTGTTAAAAAACGAGCTTCCGTTTTTTTTTATGACGAACTAGTCCGAGCGACTTGGAAAACCAATTTTGGACCAAATCGTGCGTAAAATGCGGCCGTCAGAGTCAGAACACATATAAATATAAACATTTTAATTACACCCTAAAAAGCGTTCTAGGGACCAAGGTCGTTGCTTATTGTCCACACCCGACCTTATGTCTCACTATAAGAATTACTTTCTAAACGAGATTCGCTAATAATGAGTATTTAATCACATTATATGTTACTCAGAGTCTTTAAGTAAGACTGTGTTTTAATCGGTTGATGTGTGCTCACCATCGATTTATGTAAACGTAGTTGTAGCATTTTCTACCACAATTCGTCTCTAAATTTTCCGAACAATGCAGCCCAAACAATGTTAAAACAATTCCAACCTCGCGAATATCGCTTCGTTAGTCATAGGTATTGGATGATGCATTCTAACAATATCAGTTTTCTATTAGTTTAAGTTTTGATGTAGTTTAAAAACAACATTGTACAAAGTAGTTAGATTGGTTATGTATATTTCGAATTTGTAAACTTACACATATAATTAGTTTCATGGTTTAAATGTTCTGATTATTTCTTGGTTCGAATTCTGGGAACAGCTCAATCGGCACAGTTCAGTCGAAAGTTTTATCTGAATTAGACTTGTGTTAAGCTCTCGCCTAGATCTTTTCATTGCTTATATTTATTCATCTTACTGTTTTAGTTTATCTTTGACGATTTAAGCAGTCTAATGCACAACACAGGATTGTTCGTCACTGTCCAATGACTGATTCGAAAAAGCAGATGAAACATTTGATAGAATAAAACTTGAGCACAAAATCTCACACAACTAATATGTTTATTAACTCACAAGTCAAACTCAATATTTATTTATTAGATAAAACATTGCTCGAAAGGAAATGCTTAAAACAAAAGTAAAATTTCATAAAAATCATATTGTTAGGTTAAACTTCATGCCAACTTCGAACTCAATCTGTCAAACCGTTCTCTAGATATGAACTATTTTGTGCATAGAGTTTGGAAACACCCTATATATGTTTTTTTTTAAGTGACCTTGATGACATTTACAGCTTATTGTTTGAAATGAAGGATAATTAAATGTGTTCTACTTTTTTATTTGCTGTCAATCTCAATCCGTCTTTGCAGTGGAACGTATTACTTAATAACGTCCTTTGATTTCTCCAGAGGTTTCGAGCACACAAACTACATAGATTTAATATCGAATCGAAAACGACGTGGCTTGCGTATTTGGATTTTAGTAATTGCGTTTCCTTCAGATATAAATCCGGAGAAACATATTAATATATTATTGTAATGAATCGATTATAAGTACTGTACTATCGTTTGTACTATAGATCAAAGGAATCAAATTTAGATTAGTAGTAAATCGATTTTTAAATTAGTGGGAAAGAAAGATTTTAAGTAGAATATTAAGATACTGGGAAATGTAGGCTGAAGAATATTTAATAATTCGATTTCGCAGCTGAACCGCTGACGTGAGTTAAGCGATTTTCTAAAATTAAGTTTAAATATGTTTTTTTAGGGTTTCAACCATTTGAGAAATTGGTCTACCTAAGCCACTCGCAGCGCGTTCAAAACGTAAAATAACATAAAAATACCCGGTTCAAATCCACGTGGGGGATTTTACCGAATGAGCAGCTTCTGTCGCGAGGCCAACGGTCGCGAAGCGAGTTTGTTCGCTGCATGTAAATCTAAAGAGTCCGTAGTCCGAGGCCGCAAGGTCGAGGTGTAAACTCTCAAAACGAGTTTTTTCGCTGCGATCAGAACGAAACAGCTCGTGGGCCGGGCCTGGAGGCTATAGTACAAAGAAATTCTACTAATATATTTCGTATACGCAGGCAGCTATTCACCTTCTTCGTGAGTAGACCAATTCCAAAATAGTTGTTGGAAATCCTAAAACATATAAACTTAATTTTGTAAATTCGCTCAACTCACGTCAGCGGTTCAGTTGCGTAATCGAATTATTTATAAATTATTACCAAATTGTAATCTTCGCTACTTACGTTAAGTCCAGCTACAGATGTGGTATATAACTCGTACAATATTATTATTTTGCCGGCAGGAGAAGTTACATCTGTGAGTGATTTACAGTGAGAATTTAGCTACAAAATCATTGACCTATGTTTAAACTTCATAGAAGTAGCCTAGAAAACTCAGACAAAAATCAATATACCAGACTCTGAACAAGAAGATACAAGGCTTTTTTCATTAACTGTTATGTCACACTGATGTTTTTCGGAAGGACAGTGTAGTTTCTGACGCGCAGGCGAACTATACCGGTGCAAACTTCTGTTTAATACACAACTTCTTTCGACGTCATAGTACTTTAAATGTCAATTGTCCTTTCGACATTATAAACAACTTCTGTATTAACAGTAGGCCTATAATTTCTACTCCAGCAGATTAATTTGCTCGAATGAAGACACTGGCATGACAAAGCAATATATTCCTCCAGACAAACAGTTTACATTACACAGAAATAATTGTTCCGACACAAATTAGACAATTCTAATGTGCCTCGTACTACGGCAACTACTTCTGAAACATTATCAATTAATAACGTATATTCTGATGTAAAATTACTAATAACCGATATATGAAGCTGAATTCCAAAGCATTATTTAAGAGTAACTATTTTGTCGATCGTTTAATCTAGAGAAAGTATTTCTTCCAGCAAAGCGTTAATTTTGTACTGTGGAATATTTTTAACTAGTATTAATTTATTCAGTCGTCAATCAATTTACATTTCACACAAACGAATTGGTTATAATAAAATATATAATACATTTTTTCGGTACGTCACACTAATCCACTGTTGATTTAATAAGATTATTGCAGTGTCGGACTGCGTGAGCCATCATCACATCATAGTAGGCGTTGAAATCGTTCCATAAGGAGCTCCTTAATGTCTAAAAACAATGGTGATTACAGTTTACATGTAAAAATACACAACAAAACACGTTTACACAAATACACACAAACAAGTTTACAAAGGTTATGAAACACAAGATATCGGTTACATGTCGGTCGGTGTGCACTCTTCAACGAACGGTCCACGACTCTAACAAGCTTCGTATGGAACGATTCCAACACCTACTAAGAAACCTTATATGATCTGATATTACTGCAGTAGTCAACAGTGGATAAGTGGGACGTACATAAAAAAGGTTCTATGTTAAAATTGGAATTGGTTATGTTTATTCTTATTGGCCTTGTGAGAAATATAAAGATGGGGACGTTGTTTCGAGTTAGTATTCGATTACTATTGAAATGAAGTTAACCGAATTTACGGTATTCAGGTTCAAGTGACAAAAAATTCAGTTATACCTTAGAAATTCAGTATACTTCTTTTGTCAGTTCAGTTGGTCAAACTCAAAAACTGTAGTTTTATAAAATATTAAACAGCAGCCATTTTGAAAAGAACCATTGAATTAAATCGATTATTTTCAAATTATGCCTTTTCTTTATTAAGTACCATTCCAAGTTTTAAAACAACCGGTTAAACCGTTCTTGAGATAGGCTGCTGCTTTCATATTTTGGTTATACTATAATATAACTTGAACATTTCTCTTCTATATAAAAAATAAAATCTCTATCCTAATCAATCGTCATTCCCGTGATAATAATCTGTGTGCATTTGTTCCACCACGGGGGTTGGTGAGCGAAGCCCTCTGGTATTCTATAAAACACCCTCTATACAGTAGTTGTTTACTTGCAGCTAGTCTTACAAGAGATGTCGGTCAGCACAATTTATGACGTGCGTTTTTATACGTCATATAATTTTATAGAGTGAGTGATTCAACAGCTGCATTCTGCAATAGAGACTTAAGTACTATCTGCCGTAATCTCATATCAGTATTGATGCATTTATTGCATTGCAGTGTAATTGAATAGGCCTCCGCTTTTACGATTCCTGTGCCGTCATTCAGTATGATTTGAAACGTTTCTTCCAGACAAATAAAAAGCAGTCGCAGGACTGCCAACAGACGGGAAAACTGTCAAGATTACAAATACAGTGGTTGGTTATATTGATTTAGTCCGAAATTTTATCAGACTATAGACAATCTTGTTTATGTTATGTTTAATAAAATAACCAACTAGTATTTATATTCGTGACAGGTTTGCCTACTGTCCTCAGTTCTACGTACGCTTTTTGTTTTTGTCTGCAGATATAATTTTAATATCTGTTGTTAAATATTATACTTGTATTAACAGTTAATTTGTATGAAAAGATTAACAATATTATTTTATGTTAGGCCTATACTGAACCAACACACGTTTCTTTAATGCATTTACTTGCATTTCTGTAGCAACCGAGTTAACAAATTTAAACATTTTAAAAGAAATGAGAAAGCACTATGTCCATTTTAGAGGTAACACCAAGTACACTAATTTAACATTACTTACAAAATAAGGAAGTGCAGTAAATTTCATCGGTAGCGTGACTCGACTGAACTCATACGGCTATTGAGTTTAAGCCATTTACCACTGGCCTGGTTTATATTAGTACGTGTGTAAAACAATAAAGAAGAAGAAATCATCGATAAAATAAAAAAAAACGCAAAGGGTCTTACTTTACAGTTCGTATATTGTACCTCATCCAAAAAGTGCTGGGTGCACCTAAAGAAGTTTTCACTTCAAAAACGTCAAACTTAATTTGTTTTTTAACGTCTTTACTTTATACTGACAAAGACGGGGGAACAGGGTATAAAGCAGGTAAATCGATATCCTTTACAAACTAGACTAGCTCCTTTAACATCTCGGCCACTCGCTTCCCAAAATTTCAAAACAGATACTTTTAAGTAGTAAAATACATGTTTCAACTAGTTAACCCTCTACTTTGTATCGTTTGTTGGATATTCTTGGCAAACTATTGTTTTGGCTTTGAGCAAAAATGTTGACCCATGATAGGCTACTACTAGTCTATCATGGGGTTTTAGGGGTCAGAGCTCTTTCCATTGAAAGAATGAAAATACGAAAGAATTATGCAACTATACCATAATATTTTCATGGCTCAATTTTAATAAGATAAATAGCCTAAGACTATAAACAAAAACCAAGAATCTTACAAAAGTTAAAGACTCAACAAAACGTGCGAGTGCTTCAAATGTTTAGGTTAATTTCATTGTGGATAAGGTCCCCGAATCACTATCTTAATACAAGGTTAATTTATATTACCTGTTTTTTCCGTCAAGTGATCCACTAGTATTAAAAACACTACCGCGGTTTCGGATTTATTCAATAGATGGACTTTTTTACACCAGAAGATGGACTATTGAATAAGTCCGAAACCGCGGTAGTGTTTTTAATACTAGTGGATCACTTGACGGAAAAAACAGGTAATATAAATTAACCTTGTGTTTAGGTTAACTCGAAATAACAGAAGCGCGCCAAGAAAACACTCCCCCAAAATGGATTTCCAAACAATGCTCTGTCAATAAATACGGAAGTTAAGATTTGTTTAACTAAAGGAATGTCATCATGGGTGGGCCTAATACCGGAGGCCAAAGATGGGTCAAGAAGACAAATTAGGGAACAAGGAAGGGCCTGTGATCTATAAATAGTTAAACTTCCAGCTGCGTGACCCCTAAACAGTGACAGATGTAGAATCGCTTCGGACATGTGCAGTTGAGGAACTGTCACTGTTCTATTTTAATCAAGAACTGATTGTACTTGACACGTCAGTCAGCGCAGCGTTTGGTTTTCTAAACATATTGAATTAGGTTAAGTCTATACTACATTCCGTATATAATAAAAACCGATGTGATGTATTTGTTTGTAAGGAAATAAATTATTAAGAAATACCCATCCTAATAATATAAAATCGTTACCAGTGTTTTGCTAAATCGTTAAAGATATATACAAACAACTAGAGTGCTTCGCTTAACAAACCCCGCGGCGACTCGCGACGAAGATTATGCAAACAGATTATATACTATGATATTTTCAAAGAAATTACGATTAATTATTTTTAATTTTTATATAGAAGAGAGGACATTTTCAGGTTATAAAATGTGACCAAAATGTGTTACGGTAAAGTGGAATTTCAAACTGGTAAAATAGGTTAAGTAAAAAATAAAGTTATAATTTTAATAGTGATAGGTGTTTGAATTATGATATAGAAAGCAGTTTTCTTTGTTTATGTTTGGTATTACTTAACCTAAAAACTGTTGACTGTGATGAGTAATTACCTGATTTGAAATTTACCAATTTGATGCTTTGCTAATAAAATCTAATCGCTTTCAAGAAACGTGTGGTGATTCAGTATAGTACAGTCCTAATCTGAAATTGTGAAGCTTATGATCCAAATCACCTGTTTTATTTGTAATGTGTAATATAATAATACAGTATAGTTTTTATTGTTGTAAATTATAATACAGTAAGCATTTTTCGTTTATTTTTTGATATGTTTGTTTTTATTTTGTTAAGCTTACCTAAAATATTGGTATGTCTGTTGTTATGGTAATGAATATAGATGCATTCAACAAACGTGTTGGTTCAGTATAGGCCACGCCTAGAATTTTGATGCTAAAATTTGATTCAAATCAGCTGTTTTATCTGTTATAGGGCTGGGAGTAATCCCCAGTATTTTGACCATTTCCATCCCTTGAAATCAACATTTGGCCAAATCCTTTCTTAGTGCACTTTTACAAGGCTCTAGCTATCATAGATGTGGATGGATGTTGATTATGAATCAGTCGGTCAGGACTTCTTCTTTTATATACACAAACATAAAATAAATTCCAGCAGTATACATTTACTCAAAAACTTAAGGGGATATCTTATGATAAGATTTTTTATCTTACCGGATGGGGTAAAACGCAGAACTTACGGAAAGATTTTTATAATCAAACCCTTTTTGTAAATGTATTGATTCAATGCAAGTACTTAAGTAGTCAAACAAATTCGTTTCCAATGTGTGATAAACCATGTAAACTTAAATATATATCCGATTTCATAATATAAATACCTTTTGTTCTGACAATATACTCGCCGCAAAGCATGGATTACAACAGTAGCCTGTAGGCTATAAAGATCAGCTATATCCAAGATTTTATTTGAGCGCATAAAATATCGTGAGAGTTAATTTCAATATATTTGTTCCATATTAATATGTAAAATGTTACATCGTTATTATTTTTGCAAAAGTTATTTAACCAATTCAGTTATGAATCGTGTTTAATTATATCCTGAATTATCTCTCCGAACAAGGCTTGTATATTTTTAATAGGTCACGTCTTCTAGTTTTTCACTACTGCTGTTTTCCAATAGTACTGTTTTCAACGACTACTGGTTTTTCAAGGCTACTACTATATCAAAAACTTCTAGTTTTTCACGAATAATATTTTTCCACTGCAACTATTTCTACAGAGACTAGTTTTATTTTTTATTACTTCTAGTACCTTATTGCTATTATTTTCAATGCAAATATTTTCCACATCTACGGTTTTACCAACTTCTGGAAAACAACTGGAAACAACTTCGGTGTTTATTACTGGAAAACAATTACTAGTTTTTACAGCAGCTACTTTTCATTTGCTTTTGTACTACTGTAGTTTCCACTACTAATATTTTTCTATGGCTACTATTTACTGTGACTACACTGCTCCACTGCTCCACTGCTCTAGTACTCCACTGCTGTTATTTCCAATTCTACTAGAGTTCCACTAAAGTTGATTTTCTAACTACTGCTAATCTAAAACTACTAATAATTTTCAAGGCTGCTATTTTTCGACTTCTACTATTTCTTCGACTATTGGATTTCCATTAATTACTATTTCTGCGAGGCTACTTGTAAAAGTACATTTCCACAAATTTTTTCACAACTACTGGTTTTCCACTGCTATTATTTGTATGGCTGCTTCTATTCCACTACTACTACTATTTATCAAAGTCCTCTAGTTATCTATCCACTACTAGTGTTCGATGGCTATTATCAATGAAGAAATATTAAGTACCCGGAAAATACGCTGGGATACTGAAAAGTGTTACGCTCAAATCTGTACGTTTTCTACAACTATGATGTGTTGCCAAGTAAGTGTTAAGAACGAGATAGGAAGGGAGTCGTCAACTCCCTGCGGAGTAGCCGATCAACGTGGTAATACCTTTTGGCTCAAACATACAACACTTTGTATACCAGTTAAGCATCAGTGTAGAATATTTATCTGTGCTAATAGTTTTCTTCATGCGAGTGAATACCTTAAGTAAGGAGATGTGAGACTTCACTTGACTTATTCAATATGCTGAGGTGTCATAAATTCGAATCCGACTGTTGGTACTAGCTTTTCTGTGTGTTATTACACTATCCGATCGATAGTATTATACGTAAACTTAAGGAGTTTAGCATTAAACAAACAAAACAAGATTAAGAACCAGATAAGGCGAGAAAATAATAATTATACTCTTTGAACCTTTTAGTTCTATTATACAATCTAGCAAGAGTATCTTACATAACAAGTTGACAAAGTATGAAGGCAACGTTTAGCAAAGATACCTAACAAGTGGAATAATCTTTGAGATCCTAACTAGGTTATTAACCCACCCTGACCATTACGTTAGCTTAGATAACACCAAACCTATTTCCTGTTAATAAACATGAAATATTAACGTTTGTTAAATGTTAAACATTTTAAGTCCAATATCATAAAAGGCGTCGACGTAAAGATCAGCTTTATATGGAGTGAAATCTCGGAAGCCACGGGACAATTAAGTATTAATTATTATACTTAGCGCAAAGTGCTCCCGTTGTTAGCTATATTATCGCTTTCATTTTGAAGAACTTTATCTTACGACAGGAGATGATAACGGTCCGACTTTCACTAGAAATTAAGATTTTATCGCCATTGAAACTAGTTTTGAAATCTTATCTGATTTTGATTACCATCTCGAATTGTTGATTAAGAAGAAAGTGTTGATAAGTTTCCGTGTTTCAGAGATTAGCGAAGTGTAGTTTTAGCTACTGATATTTTTTGTGCTCGAAATCGGAAGATTAGCTTTCAGCCTGGATTTAGTATTTCAGTCAAAATGTCTACACATTACTAATGATGCGATGGTACTTTTTATAGGACTTTGTAAAAGAAATGTCGAAAGTCATAATCGATTGTTAAATATTTTGAGCGGTGTCGGCGGCCATAAAAATAGTGGATTTGCTTTATCGCACTAACGGTTATTGTTGTGGCAAAACTAACTACTGTATGTATTTTTTAATGTATACCTCGTTAAATTTCTCATTGAATGTATTGATTTTTGTATCGACTTCGCTTGACGTTTGTACAATGTTGTAGAAGCAGCCTCTGGTAAGCCTTATCCAAAATAAGTTTCAGACTTATATTACTAATTCTTTTGGCTCGATCATGAGGTGCTGACTTAGGTCATACAAAAGCATGTTTCTGCATGGACCTAAAAATTGCATTTCAGTTGTAAGATATGAATGTTTTAACATGATCAAAAATAATCAGCTTTAGAACTTCGAGATATATTCTAGCCTTACCAGGCAATCTTTTTTGAACCCTTTTCCGTACTATAGGAATAAAACATGGCAAGGTAAGTGCTCTTTCTCTCAATTCCTCTCTTCTTCTTTCACTTCTTTTCCATATTGTATCTCTCTCCTCTTTATCTGTCTTCCGCTCCACTCTCTTTCGCTCACTTCCTCTCTTCTTTGCTTTCTACCTATCTGTTTTTATTTTTATCTTTTTCGTCTCCCTCACTTTTTCGCTCACTTCCTCCCTTGTTTCTCTTCTTTACTCTCTACATCTCTATTCACTTTCTCTTTCTCCACTATCTCTTTTGCTAAATTCCTCTCTTCTTGTTTCACCTCTTTCCCAAATTTGTCTCTTCCTTCCCTCTCTCTATGTCCCCTCTCTCCGTCTCTCCTCATTATCTCTCTTTCGCTCACTTCCTTTCACATGTTTCATATCTTTCTCTCTTTTGCTCTCCACCTCTACGTTCAGTTTTTCTTTCGCTCACTTTATCTCTTCTTCTTTCCCATTTGTCCTGTCTTTCTTTGTTCTTTGTCTCATTCTCTCTTTCACTCTTTTTCCTTATTGCGTTCTATCTCTCGCTCACATCTTCTCTTCTTTGTTCGCTAATTACCTCACGCACTTCATCTTTATCTATACCACCCTACTCCCTCTCTACCCTTCTCTTTTCACTCACTTTCTCTCTTTTACACACTTTTCCCCTTTCTATCTAAATTATCTTATCACACGTTTGTACAAACTATTACTCTACCAGTAAACCTCATCTACATATTTTCATTGTCCTCAATTTGTTCTAAGGTCACCCACACTCGTACATTTCCCTGCGGTTTTCCTAAGTGATCTGACCCCATTGCGGTACATTGTATGACAGCCAACAAATCGACAGATAGAATCGAAATAGTAAATTTATTCCCGACAATAGAGGAGTTATGAAGTACACGGCGATGTCTCCTTACTTACTTTATAACGGTGACATTTCAATCCCACAACGCCGTGAGAGCGAGCTCAGAGCTCCCGTTGTTGTCAGATTGTTGCCGATTGTATTCTTCGGGAAATTATTAGTCTATCGGTTACGTCAGAGTTGCAATGCGGATGTTTTCTTTTGTTTATCGACTCTGCGGTTTTAATCTACTCACGCCCTAAGGGCGAACTACTACTAGTTTATTTCATAACACAAGAACATTCATATTTCGTCATAAACTTTAAATTATTTTGTTATTATAAAATGTTTACTTACTTTCGTGAATATTTCTAAACATAGTTTTATAAATAAATTCGATTTTTCTTTATTTCTAAGAGCCTCAAATAATGCTAACGCGTAAAAAAAATGTTTCCGAAGATTTGTTTGCAGATGTTAACGTGTTTATGGTATATACAAAATCTTTTCGGTAAACATGAATTGGTGATAGCTCAGTTGGCTAGGTGAGAGCGTTTTGATAATATATGGTTCGTATGTCGTAGGTTCGTCCAGATATTGTCGTAGAGTTTTTAAGTAAGTTATTCCACTGACCTGCATCAGTCCTGCAGGCACAAAGCGAAGACTTTAACCCTTAAACGTATTACTCTAACACACATACGTTTGCGGTAAGAGGGCGGAAGTATACCAAACAGTGGTTGCCTCGCTTTATAGCTGACGCGAATTGAACGTGTAGGGTTCGTTATACCACAGTTAGAATAGAAATGCGTTTACGTACGGAGTACGTCATATAGGCTTTAGAGAAACAAAATCGATCTTAATCATGGTATGGGGGGGGGGGTTACAAAAATCAAATAGATCTTCATCTGGAGAAATGTAAAATACAGTTCAGTTTAAGAGGATTCACAAAACCCATCGGTCTATTAACAATCATATATTTTTAACTCACCTAATCTGTATGTACAGGATGTTCAATAGGCTGGTCCAATACTTTGGGAGTTTATAACCTCCCTTCGACAAATTCGAAACTCATGGGAAACAATGCAAATAAATATATCTCATCGGAATACACTAATTTACTGCCTAATTTTTTAAAAAATGTATTAAATAAACACAAGATTACTCTTGCGTTCCGCACAAGAAATAGCGTTGCATCATTTCTTAAACATAAAACGGATATCCCCTTGGAAAATAAGTCAGGGGTGTATAAGATAAGTTGTCCTGAATGTAGCAAATATTATATGGGTCAGACCGAGAGAACTTTTCTTCGCCGATATAAGCAGCATCTTCATAATAATAAAACAAATATAGCCAATTCCAATTATGCTAGTCACCTTTTTGAGAATAACCACAGATCTGGAGATTTCCAATCCAATATTTATGTGCGATAGGCAGAACAATGGACGCACAGGAAGAATTTGAAATTTACAAAGCGTACAAAAGTAAACCTGACGACATGTTGAATGATCAGTTATCTTTCAGATCGAATCAGTTGTACGATACTGCCCTAAAACATACATCGAAGGTCAATAGTGGTTAATATTTCGTTCCTATCAACAGTGCTCCACCGGTTATTATCGAGTGCACACCGGTGCTACTCATGACCATTTTAATTAGTGTTTGTGTATGTGTTGTGTGTTTTAACTATTTTTTAATATTTGACGATTCCTGCAGAAGGAATGAAAAAATAAAAACTAAGGAGAAGTTCTGATGATGAAGTTGCGACTTCGAAACTAGTTACAGACCAAAATTGAAGTCACAAGACGGACCTTTTAAGGTAATCTATTATATTATATTATTTTGACATGGTGCCATAAATAATGCATATCAAATGCAAATAAATCGTTGCTCGGGCATTTTCATTACATTGGTAAGGTTCGATGCAGAACAAAAGGGCAAATATTGTTTGTGTTTTGATAATTTTTTTGTAAATGCACCAAATTCAAGTTATTATTGGTCAAAGAATAGAAGCGAATGCATTTTTAAATAATTATGTCACGCAGCTGAACCGCTGACGTGATTTGAGCGATTTCCAAAATTGAGTTTATATTATGTTTTAAGATTTCTACCAACTATTTGGGCAATTGGTCTACTTATGAAGGCGCTGATATACGGAGGTACCTATATTGTTATTTGTAATTTGGTGAATATAAATATTTTAATTTCCTAGACTACATGCTTAAGAATTTGGAAAACGTGTGAAAAGAGCTGAAACTGTATATTGTTTGAAACTATATCTCCATCAATTATCTTTGTTAATAGTGAATAAAATTGTAAAAACCAAAACAATTCTTTGCTTTAGGACCACCTTCTATAAACGGGCAAACTAAGTCAAAAGATTTTATTTAAAAGAACTTTAAAATATGACATAGATCGTCTGTTTTAGTAAGTAAACTAAAAAAGACCTCTACATCACATAAAATCTTTAACTAAGAACACAAGCTGCAACTTGTTTTCGAAAGACTCGCCCATCTAGTTCTGCCTTTCCCCAGTAACAATGTTGGATACAAGTTTCTTAGAAGTTTTAATTAATATGTAACAGTTCTGAGGGCGGCACAATGAATGCTAACGCTACTCGAAGCTGTAGGTGAAGTTATTATTAAAACAAAACAAACAATGTTGTCTATTGTAAAGAGTGAATGTTATAGTTGCAAGGGGAAAACGGCGCCACTGGTTTAATGTGTGGAAAGAAACTATAAATCGTGCGAAAATATTCTAAAGCACACATACGTTAGTGGTAAGGTTTTGTCGATCGTTGTTTCGTAATTACTTCGTCTATGAATCATGAGAATATTGGGAGTAGTTCCTCGGCTGCTGTTACAAACAAATAATATAATACATATTTTAAATTGTTCATCAAACCACTTTGAATCCTTAAATACAAAGAACAGAGTAGGTAATTATCAATTTACAACATAGGTACTTTATTGTTAAAAAACTACAGCATATGCTCAATTTGTCTTCCGTGTTTGAACAAACCAATTATTACAATTATTAGTTGTAGGTAACAAACTATCATTCGATTTTTTTTTTTTTGCTACACCGTCCGATAGGGGATGCTACAAAAAAAGGTGTCTTGACAATGTGTGTTTTTTTTTTAGGTTAAACTTCATTCAAAGTTAGAACTCAATCGGTCAAACCGTTCTCCAGATTTAAATTACTTTTTAAAAATGGCAGATATCTGAAAATCAAGCGTTTTTGGGAAAATGTTATTCTTGATTTTCTCTTTATTTTTATCCATAGAACCATTTCCCGAAGTTTGGCACTTTACTAACGGGACACCCTGTACATCACGCTAACTAGGAAGAAAACGTTACTACCTTGTAAATATTACAAAACTACGAACAAATCTCACGCAGGTTGTGAAAATGAGGGGAGTTAAGTCCCATGCAGTTTCACTGTCCCTCTCCTCTCTACCCCCACTTTCATGTCTCTAGGCTACACAAACTCGTCATCTGTGCATCTTAACATCTTAATCTTAATTGCTGGAAATTAACTTTGTTCTATTATATGCATATATTTGCCAGGGAGACTGAATACACGCTGTTAGTGAAAACTGTATTCAGCATATGAATATATATATTCCATGTCCTTTTGCAAACGGATTCGCTTTATCATGCAATAAATCAATAACACAATAACGTTGCATTTAAACGAGTATTGCAACAAAAGCTCTTTTTCCTTATTAACAGCCAGACAAAGCTGGAGAGTGATGCGCACCCTTAGTTGCAGTTGTTGAAGCTTGTTGAATAAAATATCCTTTTGAAATATGCGCTTTAATTGGACTATAATGTAAGACAGTCGTAAAAAAATATTGCGTTTAGTGTGTGTGTGTGTGTGTGTGTGTGTGTGTCTGTGTGTGTGTGTTTTTTTTTAGGCTTCACAACTGTTATTGATTTACTCTTATAGCAGTAATTTTTCGCAAATATTGTATGTTGTAGGAGTGAGTTATACGATCGTGTTAAAGTGTTCTGAATTTGAAATAAAAACATTTTCCTGTCTGTTCCCTGATTGACATTACCTATTTAAATAATACAAGTTTTACAAAGATCACAATATCATACATCAATATTCTGAAATTGAAAAATTACAGTTCACATTGGTTACTTAATTTTGTGGTGTTTTTGTTATTTGTGTGTTTTAACGAATTTCCATTGGAAAGATTGCAGTGACCAAAGGTCGGAGTAATCAATGAGCGCCGATCACGGTTACCAGAGTACGTTTTGGGGTGTCATTAAAAATGTTACACGTATATATGTGTCCGCACTCTAACGGCTGCATTTTACGTCCGATTCGGTCCAAATTTGGTACACAGCTGGTTTTCTAAGTCACTCGGAGAGTTAGTTGGCAAAAATCCAACAACCGGGAAGCGTAAGTAGCAATTTGTATATTTTTCAATAGAATAAAACTTTTTGCGGCTTCATCTAAAATAATAAACATAGGCGATTATTCTGCACATTACCTTTTTTCTACACGACCTTGTAGCCCGTCTGGTTATCCCAAAATCGACGAAAACGTAAAATACCATAAAAGTACCCGGTTCAAATATACGTGAGGGATACCGTCAGGCCGACGGTCAGGACAACTCTCAAAGAAGTCCATAATCCGAGGCCGCAAAATTGGGGTGCAAACTCGCTCCACGGGAGCAGCTATTCAGCGCCTTCGTGAACAGACCAATTTCCCAAATAGTGTGTTGAAACCCTAAAACATATAGGTTATTCTTGATTTAGAAATTTTGCTGAACTCACGTCAGCGGTTTACTTGCGTGATCGAATTATTTAATTTTTGCATAAATTGTTTTATTTCTAGGGTTAATTGTAATTTAAAAATTGTTTTTATGGTACATAGATGGTCAGTACTAGTGGTCAAAATGTCTTCAGGAAAAAATTCAAAAACATTTGGTGAACACTAGCCTACTATCACTTTTCAACGTATTCCCATGAATAGGGCTACACACTCATATTTTCCCCAAAATAACCTACATGCTCCCGATCCAATTAAACGAAGATTGACGTGTTGTGATTTGCCATCAGCCTTCACAACTCACGTCACATCTTGTAAAGAGACGCAACTGTCAACTTTTACAACTCCCAACCCCCACATCCCACCATGCGCTACAAACACCTACAGCACGTAACGTTTTAGAAATTCATTTACAATTTTCAATGTTGTTTCTAATAAATAAGGTCGATAATTTGAAACGTGAATTGGCATTTTTGTAAATATTAGTTGAATGGTTTCCTTGCAAAGTAAATTGATGGATAATAATTTAGGAGCACACATTTTAAGCCGTGCAATAGCACTAGAGGTAATGCAATGAATTCAGTGAACGCCGTAAATGATGTCACATTAGTAAGGCACTCTTACGCGACTAGAATATCGCTTGTATAGCCTACACTTACTTTTTACTAATGGTGGTCTTATTTTTTAAAACTTCCATGTGCACAAAACATTTAAATTTGCAGAAAGCTCCAACAATTAGTAGATAACAAAATACGCTCCGATGTTTACTGTTTTTAAGGGTCTACACTGAAAATCATGTTTTACGTCTTGTTTATAAGTAAACGACTTTAATAAAAATTGATAATTTACAGTTTTGTTCACCTACTAATTATAATGAATGTTGGACGATTTCCTTGAAATTACGAAAGATTATCTTCAAAATTCAATGTAGGATAAGTTATATTTCAGAAAACTGTATGGGACTGTTTCTTCTTGGTATTGCACACCTTCAAGTGGACCTTGCAGTGCCAGTATTTCACTTGTTAAAAACGAGAACTTTATAAACTTATAAGTTTATAGAGCTTACATTTAGCATACACTTATTTTAACCGTTTTGAACAGTGTTAACATAATTTTTAAAAAAACCTTTTCAAAATCCACTCTGAACTGAGTTTGTTAGAAGCGTACTGAAATTTGGATTTTTATGTAAAAGCATATTTTTCGACATCCAATAAAGAACTTTTAACCAACAAATTTAGGTTAACATTGTAGATTACCGGCTAATTTACAATAATAAAAAATTCACCTTGACACCTCTAGAGGTTTGTTAGAAAAGTGTCCCTGTGTATCAGAAAATAAGATTTTTTTCAGTACAGATTGTTCTTCTTCGTCTTCACTTTTCATTTTTAGATTTAGTTTCCACTTTGTACAAGCCAAAACTGCTTTGTTGCTTGGTTTAGTAGACTATCACAACTCATTTGTTGCGTGGTATAGTAGAAAAGCACAATTGCTTTATTACGTGGTATAGTAGAAAATCACTATGCTTTGTTGCGTGGTATAGTAGAAAATCACAACTCCTTTGTTGCGTGGAAGAGCACATATCCTTTAAAAACAATTTAAGAGGTATCACATAATTAATTTTAAGTTAAAAAAAATACGTTAGTACGAATTGAATGTTTTCGTTGTTTTACGCAAGCTTAAGAAGTCCCTGAGCACCAGTACAAGTTTATTCAAAATATTTTTAAATTTAGAAACTTTGCAATTCTCACTTGAAGCTACTACTAGTAATTCAAATGCATTAAACTTTATCATCGTATTTTACCATTGTTTTGTTTTTGTAGTCTGTTCCTTACTACACCATCCATATCATACTGCATTCAGCGACCTACTGTATCATACCAAATTGTAATCATTCATTCACTTAATCCCATTTAATCACCTCCCACGTTCGTAGTCCGTACCGTACCCCACCATGCCATATTATATTCAGCACCGTACCACATCAAATCGTGTTTATTCATTCACTCAATCCCATTCACTCATTCACTTAATATAACACATGCATACACTAATTCACCACAAACGGTACTACTACATCGTGCACCAAAATTTCATATCGATTGAACGAGTGAAATAAGCTTAGAATCCCTCACCAATTTATCATAATTCTCTTTCATCAGACCCTGATCACCATCTATTTCTAACATAATATTCGTTGAGACTATTCAAATGAGCCCAAACACGATGCCTCTGCTGTAAGTTGGTGAGGAGTTGGGTATCCTGCAGATTCCAGGTGATGCTGCAGCATCAGGTCAAGGTTATAATGTTCTTGCAATATCAGTGAAGTAACAGGATACCAAGTATCGACTTGATCAGACCTGTGGAAGTTGCTCACATCCCTTCATCAACTAAAAAAGAGCTGATGATCTTCAAACGGCTGAACAGATTTTCTTGAATCCATAACTAAGAACACAAAAACTAAATCAAAATCGGTTCATCCGTTTGGGAGCTACGATGCCACGGACAGATACACCCCTTTGTTTACGTCGAGGGTTAAAAATTGAAATCATAGTTTAAGAATTAAATAGCAATAAAGAAGTTGCTCTTTATATAAAATATAGAAATAGATTTAAATATTAAACTACACGAACGTTATCTTTATTATTTTTAAACAATCAGTTAAAAAGTTCTTAAATCATACTTTGTCCGTTTGAACATTAATAATGATTAAACCGACATTTCTAACTTGTTTACAATTAAACGTTATTTAATACAATGCTAAACACAATCGACGATTCATGTTCGCGTTTTCGTCCTAATCCAGATGTTTCGAACCGGCTGACCTACTTTTCATAATGACAAGCTTCTTAACAAACCCAGAAGCTTCGGAAGACAATAGACATAATTTCTTTGGTGCCTTAGTTTACATACCTCGAGGCTCTAGCTCTTGCTAATGAACTGGCTTCTGTCCTACACCGGATTATTTATCCTACATTCCCGTTGTACAATCTTGTAGATATTATCTACAGTTTACTTCGTTGCAAAACTCGTGAATATATTAAACATTTGAATGTGAGGTAATTTTATGTGTAAAATGTTGCCGCAGTTTAAACGGGGACTGCCTTCCTGTCTTTCAATGAAATCTCTTTACCCGTTAGGTACCAGTCGACAATTCTTTATCATGTACCAACTCTATACAATATTATACAGGGTGTCCCGCAAGTAAAGTGCTAAACTTCGGGAAATCGTTCTAAGGGTCGAAATAAAGAGAAAATCAAGAATAATTTGTTTTCAAAAACTGTTATTTTTCTAGATATTTGCCATTTTGTTCCTTTTACAAAGTAATTAATATCTGTAGAACGGTTTTACTGGTTGAGTTAAAACTAGGCATGAAGTTTAAACTAACAATGATCTATTTTAGGAAATTAAGCGATTATATCTTATATGTTTCAAAATGGCTATTTGAAAGTTTCAAACCTGAATTACCGCAAAACCGTACATTATAACGTATGCTGTTATTAAAAACAAATAATGAAGGATAATACTTATTTTAAAACGTTCGTCAAACCACTTTTAATTCTTAAGTACAAAACACAGAGTAGTTATCAATTTACAGTATACGTACCCACCATATTGTTGTGTTCACTGTGTTGGTATTGGAAGCCGGGTTAAGCAAACAAATTAGTGAACATAACTTAACTATTATCCCCATCCGCTTGTTTTGACAGTTACACCATTCGATAGGGAATTAAAAGGGCTGCAAGAAAGGTATTTTGATTTTTTAAATGTTACGGTTTTGTGATAAGTCAGGTTTGAAACTTTCAAACAAGCGCCATTTTGAAACGAAATATTGGATATAATCGCTTATTTTTCTCAAAATACATTATTGTTAGGTTAAACTTCATACATAAGCGCCCTAGTTAGAACTCAATCGGTAAAACTGTTCTCTAAATATAAATTATTTTGTAAAAGAAACAAAATGGCAAATATCTGGAAAACTAAAAGTTTTTTTGGAAAACAAAATATTCTTGATATTCTCTTTATATTTTAACCCATAGAACTATTTCCCGAAGTTTGGTAATTTACTTACGGAACACCCTGTATAGAGGAAAGTTTTTATTTCTGTTTTAACTTTATTGACTAACGAGATTTAAACGAATCTTTTACTATTGCCGTTCTCGAGTAAATGGGCAGTGTTTTTCAAAATGGCAATTAGCTAAAAAACAAGTGTTTCGTTGACAATTTTAGTTTGATTGCTGTTACGTTTTCCCTGGCTAAACCGTTAATCATTTAGACATATGACCATAACAGAAGACGGACTGTGTTGGTAATAAAAAGATCTTCAAAAAAGACAGTCACCGCGTGTGCTCTATTGGGAGTTTTCTTAACAATACGTTTTAAACGAACATATAATAACTAAACTGTTAGATAGAATGATTTCATTCGAATGTGGTGCGCCTTTTACAAATGTTTGGATACTACTGGAAGTAACGGTGTAATAGGCATAAAACAAATTGACAATTAAAGAATTTTAAACGCCGATAAAACAGCTTTGGAATATACAAAGAGAAAAAGGAAACGAGAACGAAATCTAAAAAGAATGAAAGAGGAAGAAAAAAACCTATTCAGTATGGTTCTAGAATGTTTTAGTGTGACCGACTGACAGGACTTGATGTTGTTGAACTACATACACTAAGATCACTCAGTGTTAAGTGATCAAATACCACACTTGTGAAAATACACAATCTACCAACACAAGCAATTTCACAAACAAAACAAAACTGATGTTGCCGGTAGTCTAAAAAACTGTTGAGTGTTCTGCAGACAAGTGGAAAGGAAGGTAGAGGAGAGTCGCGCATGGGCAGTTCCATTTACTCGATCGTGTCTCGTCGTAAGACGAAGTTGGCTGCGACAGCGACGTTTGTCTTTCGACAAGGTATTCCTGTTTTCTGTCGTATCGAGTTGTGCGGCACTACCATTTGTTTACAATGGTTGAGGAGTCCCCGACAAGACGATTCCGGTGGGTGGCTGGCCTAAGACGGTTAATACGCAGCATAAGGTTATCTGCGATCTCGAGTTCGCAAGACGTGAGTCAGCAGTTACAGTGCAGTGGGCATTTCGTCTCCGATTCGGCATTGAACCACCAACTCGAAAAAACATAAACCATTGGTTTAATCAATTTTAACAAACTGGACATCTCTGCAAAGGAAAGGCCCGGGCCGACCGCGCATGTCATAGGATGACTGTTTTGTTCGTAGTCCAAGTAAGTAAACCAATAGAGTAGAGAACTAGGAATACCTCAACCAGCTGTATGGCGAGTTTTGAGATGGCTTTTAGTCCTACCGCTTTTAACTTATGCAGGCTCTCCTTGAGAATGACAAAGAAAAACGTTTTGAATTTTGTGATGATATAATAGAAATTATGAAGGATTTCTACCGCTCTTAATATTTAGCTATGAAGCGGTTCCATCTTAGTGGAAAAGTGAATAGACACAATGTTCGCATATGGGGTCTGCAATATCCCCGTCCAACATTGGGACATGAGAGAGACTCGGCGATGCTTCTTTATGTTTCTATCTTCGCGTGTGGGACGAGTTTGGCTACCGCTTAGATGTTTGCCGCAGACACATTGAACATTTATAACCTGTCTTAAAAAACTTAGAAACTTCCTCTTTTCATTACTATGTAGATTGTTCATGTCCAACTTATACTTCATTAAATACAAATTAATTAAATTGGGTCCATCTTTTGAATAACACTGTATATAGAAAACTAATCAAGTATCGAATTATAAAATGTCAACTCAAGTTTAACATAATCGCTTTAACTTCCTGTAATTATTTTTACACCTTAGCTCGCTCTTGACAGATAATCACCTTTACAAGTACCTGATAAATAAGTTATGAGTATTTGTGTAATATAATCATACCCACCACCGTGTATTGTCAACACTAGATTACGATAGTATTCAATAACAACAGTATTGACAGAATGTGATATTGCTGACTAACATTTTTATCTGTCTTTCGGCGTTCCAATCTGTGACAGGAAGTACAACAGATTGACTTATGTAAAAGAAAGAAACCTTTCAAATTACGTTCAGTTTTCGTAAATAGGATTCTAAGAATAATTAATTATAAAGAATAAAAATTACTCAGAAAAAGGTGCTAGTAACTTTAATTTTTATTACACGCCTATTTGCAATATAAATGTTATTGCCAAGACGTGAGGAGTCACGAAACTGCTGGTCGTAATGACGCAATACGCATGCTTCTACATTTTCTGAAAATATTATTAAACATAGTGCACGACCTGATAGCCCGTCTGGTTTCCCCAAAACGTACCATAAAAGTGCCTATTTCAAAACGGGAGATTTTACCGTTGGGCAGCGTCTGATTCAAGGCCGACGGCCGGGATGCAAATGCGTTGCGAGCGAAGCAGTCAATAATCCGAGGCGGCAAGGTCAGGGTGCAAAGTCATGTAATATACGTATTTTTTGTTTTATAAAATACTGTATTTCCTTTACTATTGCTGGTCTTTTGTATTTATCAAGAGACTGAAGTTTTTGAAATTTAAAACTCATTGTATTTGTATCCAAGTCACAAATTTGAATAAAAAGAATAATTTTTTCCGTCTGTGTGACTTTTATTTGTTTAAAGTAACTTACTTACTTGAACATGACGCGTTTCGGAATTTTATTTTATTCCATCCTCAGATTCTCGCTCTAGTGAGGTCGTTAGCACATTAAAATAAATAAACAATCAATACAACACAAACACATTTAAACGCGCACAATATCACATAAGATATACTCCGCGTGTGCACACGGACGAATATGACCGGACACTAAGTACTTCGGACCGCTAATATGAATAACTTTCAATGTTTGTTTTTCTTATCTATTACTATTGCCTTGTCGTAAATCAAGTTGGAATGGAAGTTCAAATGGTCATTTAACATAAGCCCCGGACTTGTTTTCTGCGCTTTGTAAATTTCATATTCTTCCAGCGCGTCCATTTGTTTGCTTTTCTTACATATGTGTAATGGCTGGAAATTGGTGTCAAAATTTGAATATGAGTGGTCGTGCTCCATAAAGTGACGTGCGTAATTAGATTTACTATTGGTACTTTTGTTACTAGGTAGATGTTCCTTGAATCGTTTTCAAATTGTCTTCCGGTTTGGCCTATATAGAAACAATCGCAATCGTTACAATTGATTCTGTATATTCCTGATTTCTGTTCTACTGGGATTGTTTTTTTGGTTTTAATTTTATTCCTAATGTTGTTAGAAGTACGGAACGACATGGTTATATCTATTTTGTCAATACGTTAGTTAAGATGTTAGGTAAAATTACCCCGTACTCCGTGGATCTGTATATTTTTCTATTTTGTACTTTCCGCGGTTTTTCTTTATTTTTTAGGTGTTTTTTAAGAATAGAGTCTACCTTGGAACTCCGGTAACCGTTCGCCACAGCTATGTATTTTATTGTGTTTAATTCGTTATGAAAATCTTGATCTTTGATTGGTAATGATATTAATCTGTGGATAAAGCTGTTGTAAGCAGCCATTTTTTGTGCAATGGGATGGTGCGACTCCGCATGAATAGTCGAGTTGGTTGTGGTGGATTTTCTATAAATTTTATACTGAAACTCGTCTGATCTGATTACTGTAAGATCTAGAAAATTGATCATTTTATCTGACTCTAATTCAAGGGTAAACTGGATATGCTTGTTGATACTGTTCATGTATTTTTTCAGATTTTCTATTTGTCTAACAGTTCCATTGAATAAAACAAAAGTATCATCTACATATCGAGAGTAACTTACTATGTTCTTATAGAAGTTATTATCTTTGGACAGGATGTACTTGTTTTCAAAATCGTTTAGGTATATGTCAGCTAACAATCCTGAAAGTGGTGATCCCATTGCTAGACCTTTATTTTGCATATAGAAACTGTCGTTATACATAAAATAATTCTGATTCAACAATACTTCCAGTAGCGAAATCAATTCATTAATTGCGTGAGGATCTAGTATTTTTGCTTCCACGAGTCGGTCATTTATTCTTTTTATTGAAGTTTTTGGTTATTTTTAGTTTTGTTATTATAATTTAAAGGTAATTTATTTAAAGTTGTTGTTTTTTACTTTGTTTTTGACATTCAAATAATGTATTCAGAATTTTGTGTAGTATGTATGGGTATGTATATATGTGTGTGTGGGAAGTGTGTATGAAACGTATATGTGGGGGGGGGGGGGGTGTATGTGTGTATTTTTCAGATCAGTTCATTTATAATTTATGTCTTCTATTTGTAGCCTAAGTCGTGTTAGTTTATATTTTTCTTTGTTTGTGTCTTTGTAATAATTGTTGAAAATTTGTAAATATTTATGTATTTTGTTGATGGGTACAGTTGAAGGGGCTTATAAAGGCGATCAAGCAATCAAACATACAAAGTAACCGCGCTGAGGCGTGGCGGGAAACTGAATAGAAACAAATTCTACTAACATATTTCGTACTCACAGGCAGCTATTAGCGCGGGAGTAGACCAATGTCTCAAATAGTTCGTTGAAACCCTACTATATGGTTTTGAAACATATAATCTTATTGTTTGAAATTCCCTCAAATCGCGTCAGCTTTTCAGCTGCGTGATCGAATTATTAATTAGTGAGAGGGTTGACACTGCAGTTTTTCACAAGTCTTTGGGTGTTTTTCCACTGTGTATCACGCTCTCAAAAAATTCTCCTGCAAAGACCCAAGGTGGTGCTTCCCACAGATTAAGAACACCTTGTCTAAGTTATCTATAATTGAAAGATTTTTTCAGTTATTTCTGAGATTACGTGAAAAACGTAAAAGAGAAACCAACAAACCATGTTTACCTCTTTACAAAATTAGTTAGCGAGAAGACTAAACAGATTTGCCCCGAACTAAATCAGTGCCAACTGAGTGACTTCATCAAAAGTTTTAGGAACTTTAAAGGACAACGCTTCAGTTAATATAGAATTGTAATATTAATAGCCAGTCGTTTAGATACATTACTAGAAACCCCAGTTTTAACGAGTGTATTATTGCACAAAACACATTTCCTTTCATCGTGAAAACAAAATGAAAGCTTTATTGCAACATCTGACGACAGAAATGCGTGACAAAATTAGAATTTCATTTGTAGGAAGCAAATGATCTCGTAAATAGTAAATAAGCAGAAGAAGAACTAACGAGGTTTGTGTAACAATCGTAAAAGTTGAAAGCATCCTTCCGTCTCTCTCAGTCAGCTGACAGCAATCACGTATTCTTATAACCGAGAGTGAAGGAAATAGATAAACGAAGACAGGAATATTTGAAACTGTTTTTAGAGGAAGGAAACTATTACTTTTGTTTTACTTTTTATCTTTGCAGTAGAGTGGGGAGAGGGAGGACAATTTGTATGCAATGTTATCGCTTAGTAATTTTCAAATTTGTTTCACTTTTGTTCCAATTTTATTGTATTTTGTCTCTTAGTAAGAACCCACTGAGAATCAGTAGCAAGCGAGCACAAAGTCAAATCTCTATAAACATGCTACAAATAACTACTCGAGTAATCGATTGTTTTGCCACTGAACACACTGACCTTTAAAACGTTTGATAATTAATTAACCGAAAGTAGTAAAAGGGAGATGGGTTTTTGAAATAGAATTTCAATTTATGAGGTTATTATTAAATTCATAAAAATAAACAATAACTAACATTAACTCTTTACTTGTCAATTCATCTCAATTGAATTGAAATTCAAGCAAAAATCTTATAATCTTCTGCTTATGCGTCAAGATTAGGTCACTGATGCCCCCACCACCCAAGTGCCTCTGTCTTAATCAGTCGTTATTAACGTTAAAATATCAGATTATACAATAATCTCTGCATTTTCTACGCCGTAAATCGCCGTGGAGGCTGTTGAGTGAACCAGCATGGGCAAAACCCTCTCGTTTTTATTTAAATAATTTTCCTTACAAAGAAATACTTAGATGAAAATTCAAATGTATAACTACAGATAATTGATAATCTAATTGATCTTACCTCGATGGATGATCTTATTTTCGTGGTAAAGCAAACAAAACTGGGATCGATGGAATGATCCCACCGTTGCTCAAGTTAAACTCAAAATAGGGTTTTAAATAATTAATTAATGTTTGTTATTTTTTCACATAATCATTATTACGTTACAATAGTTAACAGCCAATTAAAAAAGAAAAAAGAAAAAAAAAGCATCTTATGTGTTCTTTTAATTGAATGATATAGGCTCAAACTACACATAATAATAACATTTGCGAATTTTCATAGGAAAGATTTATTAAACAGTTCTGTTATTGTTTTTTGTTGCTTGTATTTGTGGTTCCGGGTTTATTTAAATCATTGGGAGATTATTCTGCACATTTTGTTTTTTACACGACCTCAAAACCCCGTCTGCTTCCCCACAAAAGCGTTCAAAACTAAAATACCATAAAAGTACAAACAATATCGTAAACAAGCGAATTTGTTCGCTGAGTGCGAAACAGTCCATACCATAATCTGAACCCGCTGCAAACGGAAAGAAGCAGCGCGTGAACAGGTGCTGGAGGCTGAGGTTTGCACAACAAACAAATTCTACTAATATATTTCAAACTCGCTGGCAGATATTTAGCTACATAACCCTTAAGAGTAGATAAATTTACCAAATAGTTGGTTAAAACCCAACAATATATAACTTGCTCAACTCACGACAGCAATTCAACTGCGCGATCGAATTATTTGCACGAAGAATAGATGGAACATGAAGGACAAAAAATATTCTGAAATTCCGACAGAAACTTTTCTGTAATACAATACAAGGAATTAAATAAAATCCACCTCGCTTTCAACAATGTATCTTCTACTGAAGACTGAACTTTGACTCCCATGTGACAGTCTCTTCACTCCAAATAAAGCGAAACTCTTGTAATTTACTGCCACATTTCGCCGCTTTCTACTCTCATACACAGTGTATTAAGTCAGCCATGTTTAATGGTCTCCTTATTTAGAGATATGTTTTATGTCTGTCAAAGATCTACAGTTCAGTAGCTGGGATCCTTCCTTACTGTCGAAGAGCTAACTTATTGACTTTGTGTACTTTAGTTGCTCCCAAGTTAGGTTTCGTGACGATCGGAGATTGTTCCGTCTTTATTCTTAGTAAGTCCATTCTCTTTGTCTACATGCTAGACGTTATTTTTATTTACGAAAATCTTAAATCGTTGGTCAAGCGTAGAATTTGTATTGCCTGTGTACAATCTTTTTTTAAATAAAGATGCTAGTACGTAGGACATAGGCTCCGACATTTAAGTGAAGAATGTCACCCTCCTGAACCGCTGACGTGAGTTGGGAGAATTTACAAAATAAAGTTTATAGGCCCATGTTTTAGTATTTCAACCAACTATTTGGGAAATTGGTCTACTCACGAAGGCGCTGAATAACTGCGTGCTTGTACGAAATATATTAATATAATTTGTTTGCACCTCAGCCTCCAGCCCCGGCTGACGCGCTGCTTCGTTCCGCTGTGCGAGTTTACACCTTAACCTTACGGCCTCGTTTTATGGACTATGTGTGCTTCGTGAGTTGGATGTCGGCCTCGCATCAGAAGCTGCTTGCACAGTAAAATCCCACAAGTGGGTTTGAATGGTATTTTAAATTGTAATCAATTTTGGTTGAACCAGACGAGCTATAAGGTCGTGTGAAAAACTAAATGTTCAGAAAAATCTCCTACATTTATCTTTTAGATAAAATCCCCAAAAAAGATTCATTCTAGTACGAAAAATCTCAAGAAAATGTTACTTCCGGTCAAAAAACGTGCTTCCTGTTGCAAAACTTCTTCTGGGGTCCATGATCGGTGTTAGCGGTTATGTAAGATGAGATGGTTTGTGCACTTTCCCCGGCCTTTGGCCGTGCTGCTGGCTAGCTAGCTAACCAACAATGCAGGTAGAATAATGGTAATAATGGGTGGTAATGGAAAGATTGTACGAACTTAGCAAAAACCAAAATTGGGTACCAGCAGTAAAGTGTTTAAAAGCTATATTTTATTTGTGCTCGAGTTTGTTACTAACTCAATAGCTTGCATAAGGTCAGTATTCTCAAGGTTGACCCCGCTCACAGAGTTAGATGCATAACTCGAGTAGTATTGCACACCCTTAAATGCGTATATCAGCAGTAGGAACCTCATACTTAGTTGGGTATATTCCATCCTAATTACTAAAAATCTGTTTACTTTGTTATACATTGTTCCCCTTTTTTCAACGTGCGGGCAGCTACGCTGCGAGTGAAGCGATGAGGGCCGTAAAACGAGGCCGCAAGTCCGAGGTGCAGACTTGCAAAGCGAGGTTATCTGCTCCGAGCGGAACGAAGCAGCGCGTGCACCGGGTGTGGGCTGAGGGACAAACAAATTCTACTTATATATTTCATACAAGTAGGCAGCTGTTTGGCGCCTACGAGAGTAGAGCAATTTCCCAAATAGTTGGTTGACACAATAAAACATAGAAACTTAGTTTTGGAAATTCCCTCAACTCACGTCAGCGGTTCAGCTACGTGATAGAATTATTTCCATCTACAATAGCGTTTTATATTAGTTGGTGTTTTTTTTCCAATATATAGCGCTAGAAACGCTCAATACAGTTATTTACGTGTTTTGTATCTAAACGCCTTTAGATGGCAGCATTAAACTGCGACGTTTTGTTGGTTTACCTATGGATTATGTACTTTTTATTGTTATGGATTACGTATAGCTAGTGTCACATTACAGACTGGACAAGTAGACCAGGAAAGACCACCAAAGCGACACATATTTCTTAGTGGGTCAACTGGAAAGTCGAAACAAAGACCTACGTGAGACGAAGGGCGGTAAGTCTAACAAACAAAACGTGGCAACCAAATAAACAAATAATTCCCATTGTCAAGTTGTAATAGATTCAATCCGTGCTTTGTGTAGGTCGTGGAGTCGTAGTTCTACCGCCGTGGTGTGAATAGGTAATTTGGGAACCTTACGGTCACAAAGGGGAAATGCTTGTAAGGTTCTGCTGTGGCGATGCAATGTGCTCTAATAAAAGTATATTTGATGAAAGGTCGATTTCTGGTGCAAAATCGCGTGAGGTGTTTTTTTAGAAATCGTATCAATCTAAATTTAAAAAAAATAAAGTCATCAAAATGAACTAGGTATGTTGTTTGAATAAAGAACGTTGCATTCTTAAAATTGAACGTTCATTGTTTAAAATACAAAAGAAAAGTTCACCAAAACTGATCACGACCCTCAGTTTCTATTTGAAAATAAGAAGTTATGCATTGTTGAAAATGCACCTTCTTACTGAATGATTTGAAACACCGAAACGCACTACAAAAGTGTAACATTCCTCTGAGGATAACAGCGATGGCGTCGAAATGTACATAACTTTATTTAACTTCAAATCATTTAAATACTAATTACTTATTCCTTGATATTATTTGCGAGTATACAGATGAGCTATTGTAGTGACTCTTATGGTGAGACTTAAAGTCGAGAATATTTAAATAAGCACTGATCATGGTCCCTTGAACACGATTTCGGGCGTCATAAAAACTTTAATATATATGTATATATGTGTTCGCCGTCTAAGGCCCTTTTTGTATGTCAAAATTGGTATAAATTTGGTCAATTTGGTACACACGTTGGTTTTCTAATGACTGCATTTTATGTCCGAGTTTGAGTTCGTTAGCCAAAAAATCCAACAACAGAAAGCACTAACGATGTTTTTTGACAAGAAGTAAAATTTGTTTGAGATTTCTCGTGCTAGAATTAAACTTTTTTAGAGTTTTATATAAAAAAATAAATGTAGGAGTGTATTTTGCACATATTGTTTTTATACACGAACTTATCTTATATTTACCTCGCGAAGCGAGTTAGTCCGTTGCGAGGAAGCGAAGCAGTCCATAATCCGAGACCGCAAGGTCGAGATGCAAACTCCCAAAGCGAGTTTTTTTCACGAGCAGCGAGCGAGCACTTGAACAGCTTGTGGAAGCTGAGGTGGAAACAAATTCTACTAATATATTTCGTAAAAACAGCACTTTAGTGATTACACCAATTTCTCAAATGGTTGGTTAAACCCTAAAAGAAATAAACTCAATTTTGGAAATTCGCTCAACTCATGCCAGAGGTTCAGCTGCCTGATCGATCTATTTTTCTTTCTTTTTATAATAATTCATTGTAATCCCGAAATGTTCCTAACACAACTAATACATTTAATGTATCACCTGCTCTTATTAAAATCCACAATTCACAGCAAAACTTTAAACATTTAAGAACCATAAAAAGTATAAGAAAGAAAGTTTCGTCTATTCAAAAAAATTTAAACAGAAACTGTCAAGTGTGAATCAGTCGGCAAAGAAATCTATTGTTGTATAAAGCAAGAAAATACTTCTTTTCAATGTTTTTATCCATTTGGGGAATCCAAAGGCAAGGACAATGTGTATCGAGATATGTAATCACTATTGTACTCGAGTTACGACAAAGGTGTTTATCTTTATTGCCTGGAAAATATTCTCGGTGGTTTATTTCAGGTTAGGTTAGGACTAATGCTGTTCTTCTATTCCATACAATTAACAAACCTAGGCCAAAGGTAATAAAATCTACCTCAAAGTAATTATTCAAATAGAAATTATAAACATGTTTCTCGTTATGCAACCAATTTGTTTACAGATTTTTGTGTCGAGAAGGGAGAGGAAGCCCCATGTTAATTAATTTTCAGAGTAGGCGAAGAAAGGCAAGAGCAAATTACCTGTGAAACTAATTGAGTGACTATCTAATTGTCAATATTGAGTTCATTATTTTAATGGTGAAATAGTGATTGTATACGCAATAAATGCGGACAGATCTCTTGATGAATTCTTTAATATTCTTGTTTAAAAAATGAATCAATTACAGTTTATGTAAGAAACACGACATTTGTTATTAAAAAACTGATTTTCTTATTTGACGTAGTAGGAAGGTACCCGCACATATGAATTAAATAAATATCGGGAAATATTGAGAGTTCACTTACCCAAAAACGTATAGTGTGTTTCGTACAAATCAACCCGTTTCCCAATTAAGCTTAATACATGATCCTCAAACTACGATTTTCGCCGGTTTGAGTGCATTTAACGTCTATGAGTAGGCCTACATTTTATCTAACATATTTTCTACGGACAATATTATACACCTTAGACGCAATTAATCAAAATGCAATGTTTTTTTCTTTAATGCCAGGTTTTTGGTCTCACTAGCTTTAGCTATATCCTGTTTCCTGTTTCTGCAACAGGATGTTCATTCGATGGCCCAGAACCGTCTGTCTCGAACATTCTGGAAGATTCTATAACATTCTGGAAGCTTTTAGACCATTCAGGTATATTCTGGCCAATCTCCAATCTCGGCCGCTTAGGCACTCGATTCCCGACTTCTTCACCGACTTCCTATAAGAAGGCCATTTCATCGAGGTGCTCTTTTGACACCAGTATCTCTGAACACAACCCCTGCAGTTCCAAACCGAAACCGTCTTTATGGATGGGGATGGAGGGCTAACGTACCATCCACATACAACCGCCATAGGGCTGCGGCTTACAATTTACAAACCACACATACATTTATATATTGGTTTTTAGTTTGTATGTGGGTAATAAACCCTTGAAGTTTTTGTTAACTGCTTTTTGGAACACTGTGCATAGGACTAAACATAATAACATTCTCTTTGCAAGAGTGATTAAAAATGTACGTACCAAAACACGTAAACTACCCTCAGACTAGCAATGCGTCTGGCCTAGTGGGCGTGTCATCCCTTCTACTTTCTTCCCGAACGTACCAATTCCCGCCTTGGCGGTACAACCAATTCCACGAAAACTAGGTTCACAAATTACAATTAACTAAGAAAGTTACAACTCTTACAGCGTCTTACTTTCTTATAATTTTACCTACTTGCGTACAATATTTATTAAAAAAAAGTATTTTACCTTTTAGAGAAGACTATGGCAAATATAAATAAGCAAGATTTTGTTTCATAAAAATATTTTTCGTTTCCGGTTTCTAGAAAATTCTAAGACTTTTATAACATTCAGAAACATTTTCTCCAGTCAAAGCTGAATGATGCTCATGTAACAATCAACCTAAATTTGAATCTTTTAGCTGTTTATTTATACGGTGCTATGGTGACCACAACTAATTACTAAACTTCTCCTACAATAACAGATGTTTATTGTATGCCTACTGATACTGGACATCTTTTATCGGCTGAGTTGTGTATTTTGACAATTTCCCTCCACATTATTATTGGCCTTGGATGAATTTTCTTAAAGATGGGACCCAAACTGAAGGGTTCTGTTACAAAAAAATCGTCAAGTCTATGTTTCTTACCGTCATCCTCATCCAATTCTTAGTTTAAGAAACGTGTTACAGCTGTTTACTATTAATCGCATTTTCAAAACACTGCACACGAAACACATTAAAATACAAAACACACACAGTTGACACACAATAATTCTACGTCCATTAGGACGTCGTCAAAAATAAAACAGCACACAAAAATACACAAAACGTCCGACATATTTATAACTTGTTGGCCAACCAGAATAAGAATACATTACAATTAATTATTTAAAATGTTGGACAGCTTGATAATCAGGGTTGCCAACTGCGAAGAACAGGTTATCCCTACAACGACTAATTCCATAAAGCCTACTTGATTATTTCTTCATATATAGGGTTTGCTGTAAAATTTACTTGGGAATTTAAAATTTTAGTAGGTTCTTTTCTTAAGCTGTTATAAATTTCTATTTCTTCTTATCTGTCCATATGTTTATCTTTTCTACAGGTGTGTACAATTTCCAGGGTATTGATGTCACTGTATTTGTGGTCAGTATTAACTATATGGTCGGCGTATAGGGAGTTCGTCGGATATTTATTGAGGTATTTTATATGCTCTTTATATCTTTTCGCAAAGCTGCGTCCTGTTTGGCCTATGTAAAATGATTCGCAATCGCCACACTTAAGTTTGTATACGCCAGTCTTGTCTAAAGCTGGGATGGTACGCAGACTTTTAAATACACCACTAAACAAAGAGAATTACTATATTGAATTCAACACTATTAATATCATTGCTCAGGAAAATGGTTACAGTATAGATCCCATCTATAAATTTCACCGAAAGCTTAAAAGCAGGTCGGACGTGATTAAGAAACCTATCGACATTAAGTATGTATCATTAGAGTATAATAAACTTGCTGAAACAACAGTCCATTCCACCTTTAGTAAACAAGGTTATATTGTAGCATTCAAATCTAATAATAGTCTTAAAAACAACTCTCGGTTAATAATACAAAGGTTCCTAACATCCCAGCTTTAGACAAGACTGGAGTTTACAAACTCAAGTGTGGCGAGTGCGAATCATTTTACATAGCCCAAACAGGACGCAGCTTTGCGAAAAGATATAAGTAGCATATAAAGACGTAGAATTATTGTGTGTGTTTTGTATTTTAATGTGTTTCGTGTGCAGTGTTTTGAAAATGCGATTAATCGTGAAACGGCTGTAACGCGTTTCTTAAACTAAGAATTGGATTAAGATAATTATTACTTGAATCGTCCAGAAAGTAAAGAACGTTTTTTCATAAGTTAATAAAAATGAAAGATATTAATATAAACTTTATTTACATAGTCACTATACCTTACTCTACTTTTCATTGTAGTTGCCATACTGTCAAGACACTTATTGTAACGTGGCACTGTTTATCATTCCGATGTTGAACTACTCCACCGCTAAAAATTTGAGCCAGGAATAACACTTCTTAATTGAGGTCTTCAGCGATTGCGAACTGTTTTCCTCCCAAAAATTCCTTTACTTTCGGAAATGATAATCACTTGGTACCAAGTCAGGGCTGTAGGTAGATGTTCACGCATTTCCCACTTAAGGCGCTCAAGTTCTCGCTGTGTTCTTGCTGATGCATGAGGCCGTGCATTGTCATGAATCAAAACAACAAAGTCGTTGGAGAGTTACACAATAGTCGTCTGATTTTGTTGTGCCTCCTCTTGGCATAAACTCTACGTGGAGCAAACCATTTTGGTCCTAAAAAAATAGTTCCCATCGCCTTTTTGGTGTTCAAATTCGGTTTATCTTTTCTGGGTTTTGTGGGTGAGTTTGAGTGGTGCCACTCAATAGACTGACGCTTGTTTTCCGGAGTGTTGCATGAAACCCAAGTTCCATCTTCCTTTACAATGCGGTTAAGAAATTTGACACCCTTATTGTGATAGTAGATCAAAAAATCAAGGCCTGCTCCCATCCGTTTTGTCTTATGGACATCATTCAAATTATTATGCACCCACCGATCAAACAGTTTTTTGTGTGTATTTCTCTTTACCTACATATTTTCTCTTGTTTATGGATTGTATAATAAAGACATCATGAAAGGTGTCTTCATAAAATGTGATAGTGATTTTATTTGTAATAAAAGTCTAGGGGTGTTTTATCGTTTTGTGCTACTTCTGGGGGTTATGCTGTTGTCGTTATTGGTCGTTTCGATTATTTTGTTGCTTGTTGCTTCAGTTTTACTATCGATGGCCGTGTTCGATATAACACAATGGTTTATTTATGATTTTTTCGCTCAACATTGTGATATCTATCCTAAGCGTTCTGAAGTAATACATTTTATAATGTAAAGCAATTTCAATAAAGTAAAACAATAAGTATAAGAGATTATTCGGCACATTTCGTTTTTTTTACACAACCTTATAGCCCTTCTGGTCCCTACAAAATCGATCAAAATGTAAAATAGAATAAAATAATTCGGTTCAAATACACGTGGATGATTTTAGCGTGGGGCAGTTTCTGATCCGAGGAAGACGGCCGGGATGAACACTCGCGAAGCATGTTTGTCCGCTTCAAGTGAAGCAATCCTAAATCCGGGGCCTCAAGTTTTACTGCTGTAAGCGGAACGAAGCAGCGCGGGGTTGGAGGCTGAAGTACAAACGAATTCTACTAATATATTTCGTACACGCAAGCAGCTATTTGTAGTTGGTTTAAACCCCAAAACATATAAACATAATTTTAGAAATTCGCTCAACTCACGTCATCGGTTTAGCTGCGTTATCGAATTATTTATCGTACACGCAGGCAAATATAGGCCTACCTAACTAATTATTTATTTGTGTGTTCCAGAAATCGAGGCTGCAGAGGCTTGCAAGTGGTTGAGAGCCGCAGGTTTCCCTCAATATGCGCAAATGTACGAAGGTAAGTGAGATCCTGCGTTTTTTTTTTTTAATCTGTAATTATTAAGTCGGTCTAATATTTAATTTATATTATGTGTAATTTGACCATTAAAGTAAGTTTTATTTGGAGAAGCAACGCCGCAAATAAGAAGCGACTGAAAAAGTAATTTTTGTTTTTGAAATAGGAATACACAAGTAAGAATGGGAGCAGATAGTAAGTCATAAACTAAACAGCATATTTTATTGTGGTGATCTCACGAAAAAAATGTTTGGTCCAAGCATTTAAGTGTTCCTGTCAAATTAACTATCGCAAGTTAAATTTGCGCCACACTAGTAGGCTTTAAGTTTAATTCATTTTTATTTCTTGACATAAGTTTTTTTGAAACCATTAAATTCATTGACTCAATCTATTGTTGTTAGCTTATTTTTGGGGAGTTTCCATTGGAAAGATAATCTATGAGGTTCGGAGTAGTCAATGACCACCGATCATGGTCCCCAGAACACTTATTAGAAAATGTTAAATATATATGTATATATAATGTGCATATATTTGTGTTTGCACTCTGAACGGCCGCATTTTACTTCCGATATGCTCCAAAGTCGCTCGGACGAGTTCGTTAGCCAAAAAAATCCAATAACCGGAAGCATGTTTTTTACTGAAATTAATTTTTTTTAGATTTTTCGTACTAGAATGGAACGGGTTTTTTTGGTTTTATCTAAACAAACAAATGTAGGAGATTATTCTGCACATTTTTCTATTTTTACACGACCTATAGCCCATCTGGTTCCCCTAAAATCGTAAAATACCATAAAAGTACAATAAAAAGCGAGTTGGCCCGCTGCGATCCAAGCGAAGCAGGTCATGATCTGAGGGCGCAAGGTTAAGGTGCAGCGCGTGAACCGGTGATGGAGGCTGAGATATAAACAAAGTCTACTAATATATTCCGTACACTTAGGCAGCTATTCAGCGCCTTCGTGAGTAGGCCAATTTCCCAAATATTTGAAACCTTAAAACATATAAACTTAATTTTGGAAATTCGCTCAACCGCACGTCAGCGGTTCAGCTGCGTGGTTGAATTCATCTTGAATCAAGGAGACAAATTAAACATACCCCTAACATGACTTCTTGAAAACAATTTGGGCAAATATTTGAACTTTAACTGAACTATATTATTAATATTATAGTTTGTATATTTAGTTGATTGATTGTAAGTAAACTTAATTTTCAAAAATGTGTTCATGTTAGGAATTTGTATTCATTTAAAAAACAAATATGTTAACAAAAAAATGCGGTATAAGTAAACTGTAATTTTTTAACATAGTCAATGTTGAAGAGATTGGAAATAAAATAAAATAAAAATTATTAGTTATGATTTATCATGCCAAAAAAATTGCGAATGAACTATACTTGAAAACCCACATGACTTAGACTGGGTGCACTTTTGTCTTAGACTAGTTAAACCGTGAAAGATATATCAAAACAGTTTGCAGATGCCACAATAAAAAGTATCACCTGAAAAACCGACTTGTGTTTATTTTAAATTATTTATTTCAATAAACCCTTTCAAAACTCTTGTTCGAACGGTTCCTAAAACGTTAAAGATAGTTTAAATAGTATCCGGCTAAACCGTTAAAGAGATTCCAAAACAGTTTCAGATTCCACACTTTATATCATCATCTAAAAAATAGGGAAGTGTTTTTGAAGGACTTATCCCAATAACCCGTTTCAAAACTTCTTCGCGAACTGTGTCTAAGCCGTTAAAGATCGTTTAAAACAATCTTGGGCTAAACAGTTAAAGATATTCCAAAGCAGTTTGGTGATGCTGCAGTATAAAACAGTACCTAAAAATCGACATTGGTTCATTTTTTAAGGATTTCTTTCAAAAACCGTTTCATAACTCTTTTTGAACGGTGGTTAAACTGGTATAGATAGTTTGAAGCAATATACGGCTAACCCGTAGAAGATATTCCAAAACAGTTTGCAGACGCTATAAAAACACAGCAACTTAAAAATTGGCAAGTCTTTATTTTTAACCATTTATTTCAATTAACCGTCTCAAAACTATTTTTTGAATGGTGACTAAACGGTTAAGGCTCTTCTTTACTTTGAAGAAAACTCTCGAGTGTACAGTATGATTTTAATAAAAAGGTCCGACTCAAGCCGCAAAATCGTTGAAACATGCATTCTTAATAACCTGTTTCGGATTCTATTTATAAATTAATAATCTGGGAAACTACTTTAAGTCATAAAGAAGGCTTTATATTTTTTACGTGTTAGCTTAAAATATGAAAATTATTGCTTGAAACTCCCAAAAAAATAATTAAAAATAATCAATTTTTACTCAGTTAAACTGTTGATTAAAAAGAGTTGCCGTCGATTTCTTACAATTATGAGATATAAGACAAAAGCACACAGCCTTTAAGAACAATTTAAGATGTTTCACAACTGTTTAGGTTGAAAAACAGCGTCAGAAACACGTTAGTACGAAATGCATATTTTTGCTGTTTTACGCAAGTTATAGAATGGTAGTTTAAAACAATATATTATGGCTAAATCGTTAAAGATATTCCGAAACAGTTTGCGCAGCAAAAAGCAGCACCTAAAACATCGGCATTTGTTAATTTTTTTAAAGGATTTCTTTCAATAAACCGTTTGAAAACTTATTTTTTTGCGAACTGTGGATAAACCGTTAAAGATAGTTATTGTTATACGGAACCAGTGTTGGAAGTATAAGCTAGTAATTTAATAAAAAACACAAACATTTTGTTTGTTTTGTAGTTAAATGTATTAACAAATTGAAAACATTTCTCAACATAATATTTCAGTAGAGTTGCGGTACACTATCTAACACGTACATTTACGTAGTACATAATTGATCGGAGGTGTAAATGTACGTCATGGGCTATACGGGACGTGAAGAGATCTAAGCACAACAATGTGTGGATTATTTAGTCGATTGATTGTTACGGTTGAATGATTTAAACGTTAACATTATATAACAGTCCGTTAGCAGTAACCATGGTGATGGTGTAGTATTATCAGTCGTGTCCGGCGCTTTTCTCGGGTTAAGAATAAGCACACGAAAATTAAACTTGTATAATACAAATAACCACTATTTTGCACCTAAAAATCTATTTGCTAAAAAGGCATATTATGAGGTTAGATGGTTTTTGAAAACATTATTAAATGAAAACTCGGATTGAGTGTTACATCACATTAAAGGTAGTTTAAAAGTTAATAATTTTGATAAAAATGCTTAACTTTGTCCCGTTTCAAGATTCGGCCCTAAAAATTCAAAATTTCAGTTTTTTGTATTTGTATTTACTATCGCTGAACGGTCATATCCTGATAAACTGAAATTTTACAAAATGAAATGCCCTTTTATACCATTTCACAAATCATTCAAACAATTAAATAATGTTTAATTCCCGGGAACTAAAAAAGCTAATATCAAAAATGTTTCAAATTCTAATGTAGATTGAGTAGGAAATGCAAGTTTTATATTCAAAGTTTGTTCAAAATGGCGGCCAAAAATGTATTTCTCTCGTTTTGTATTTTCCGTTTTGGGTCATTCCTTATCAAATCATAACAAAAAATGACTCAGATTTATATGAGGTTTTTGTATATTAGTTACTACAACTAAATGCATTAACAAAAAATATTGTTTTTATTTTATTTACGCTTTAAAACTTAATTCAAACACATTGGCGAATACGAGCTTCAAAATGAACCATCAAATCCCTCTCGCACCATCACTTACAAATCTATGAGTATTCGTGCGATCCAAAACGTTGCGAAATTCGACTATTGCCGCAATTAAAAACATTGATATTAAAAATCGACATTTTTGCTTTAATAGATTTGTAATGCATTTTATTGGTAGGCCTATATATAAAAAAATGTTAAAGCCCGTGTTTGATTTCGTATGGAATGAATTACCACTTTTTTTAAATGAACGTTCATGGAGAAAATTAATACATTTTTATTAGTAACTATAATGGACTTGGCAATGCTTCGCTATTGCTTGATTTAATTTTAAGGGCAATTTTCGCATTCATTACTTTGACGTAAGTAATCGTTATTGTAAATAATTTGTATGTCACTTAGAATAATATTACACAAATTTAGCTATAGCTTGTAGGAAGTTAGTGCAATTTATTTTTATTGTATAGGGGTGGCGGCCCCATTTAAACCCCTTAGACTGTATAATATTGTAATTTCTAAACACTCCTGGCACTGATAAACTGTAAAATGTTTAGTGAAATCGTTCCAATAGTTTTTGAGTCAAAGAAACATTCATTTTTTTTATATATAGAGATTATATTCCTAAATATTAAAATTTTAATGAGTAAATAATCATTGTCATTAATTTAAAAAAAAAAAACGAAAACATCTAAATCACTAAAACTTTGAATCTAAAAATCAGCAAATAACCTTGAAAGTACCATTTTAGAATAAATTTCCAATGAAGATTCACACCATACAAATTAATATCCAGGCAACAGTTTATAATTTAATCTCCAAATTGTTTAATACTGCGTTAAGAAATTCAAATAAATCTATTGAAACAAAGTCCAAAGAAATTCCAGGTTTAAACTTAAAGGGGAGTAGAGTGGCGCACTGATTAGCGGGGTCGTACCAGTTTGTTTCTGTTGAAACTTCCTATAAAGTCGAGCCTAGTTAACTGGAATATAGTAAACACGTTGAAAAAACAAAATAATAATAACTTACCCTTTTTTCTTAGCTACAAGTGTTAGAGTAACGTATTTTGGTAAATGCCGCCAACACATCCTTGCTGGAATTATTTTGGTTCAGTGTTAAGTTGAATTAAATAATAATAAAAATCTATATCACTCGTATATACTGGCATGATTTTACATACTCTTTATTTGTAAAGCATATGACACGCACTTGTAAAATGTATCTACAATCATATTTACGACTTGTGCATATGTTTTAAGTTTTTCGAATAAACGTTTATTTCATTAATCTTAAATGAGATCCGGAAACGACAGGATTAAGGTATAGGCCTACCACAAGTCACTAACCTCAACCATAACTTAGTCCAGTTTCAGTCCAGGTTATTGTAAATAATAAAACAACCTAAACACGCCGAACAGAGCCGAGCGTATGATATATGTGGTTATAAATTTCATAAACTGACGCGACTGTGTATTTGTAGTCATTTACCATTCCCTGCGGTAAGAGCTACGGAAATATTTTTATAGTCCCCAGGTGCTCGTCTGTACATTAACGGCATAAAAATAGGACTACCTAGAAGTAGGCTATATAATGTAGTCTGTTGAATAAGGCTGACTTTAAGTGCCGTGTGAGGGGAGGGGAAAGGAATCTTTATAAGATCACTCGTTTTTCCGTATGTACTTCTTGGCGATTTCCCCTATTTCCCCTATTTAGACTAAAGAAGACGGAGGAGTAACGTGTAGCATTGTCAGTAACTAGGTTCGAACCTACGCACCTGGGTTGGAAGGTTTCAAACCGTATCAGACTGACTAACGGTTTTATTTCGCAAAGACCCCCGAATCGCTGGATCTGTTAAGGTTACTAAATTATCTATTACAGGTTACCAAATTACCAGTTATTGGTTACTAAATTACTTTTTACAGGTTACTGAATTACTAGTTACAGGTTAATAAATTACCAGTTATCGGTTACTAAATTACCATATATAGATTACTGAATTACTTGTTAAAGGTTACTAAAATACTTGTTATAGATTACTAAATTACCTGTTATTTATTATAGGTTATTAAATTACCTGCAACAGGTCACTAAATTAACTGTTATAGATTACTAAATTACCTTTTATAGGTTACTAAATTGCCTCCCGGTCTTGGTCTATGTTTTTTCACTTGTAATTTAATTAAATATCCCATGCTGAGGAAGTGTGTAAGGGAAAACAAATTAAAAAAAAGAATATTCCTTTTACAGATTACTAAATTACCAGTTATGAGTTACTAAATTACTTGTTAAAGTTTACTAAATTACCAGTTATCTGTTACTGAGTTACTAGTTATAGTTTATAAATTACCTGTTATTGGTTAATAAATTATCAAGTGATCCTCTTGCGTGTTAGAAAAAACTACTGCGGTTTGAGATGACAACGTGCACCCACCATCAGGTGTTAAAAAGTCAATCGGAAGAGGTCAACTCAACATTAAAAAAATGTTACAATATTAAAGAAAGACTAAACAAACATGTGTGCAAATTAAACATCAATCTCGCAAGTGATTTTTAAATATACTTGCTAATTTAAAAAAAAAACAAGTAATCGAAGACTTCGTTTCATTTTTCGTAATCTGTATAACCGATTACCTTCTTTACTTAACGATTATAGTTTAAAAAAAGATTAACATTATTTTATTATGACTATAAAGTTTGTCCTCTTTGAAATAATAATGAACCATCTGTCTTCATATTTGACCTAGTTTAAATATTATTTAAAGTTTTTGTCACACATCAAGACACCCTGTATGTTTAATAGCGCAACAAGATTTTGGTACTACCAATTTTAATTAGTGCAATACATTGAACACAGTGTAGGCGCAAGAATGGACGGTTTAAATGCAGTTGGAGGAATGCACTCATTACATCCACAATTACTGAACTCTTGTTATTAGCAGTTCATCCATCGATCCGCAAGGAGCAGCACTGTGCAGCGCTATTGTACTTGCTTGAGTCGATATCGTCAATTGCAGTAAACTAGCTTGTCGGGTAAATAGTTTGTTGGTATTGTTTTACATTAAACGTTATTGGTTAACATAAAGGCAATAAACATAATAAACTTTCGTTCTATGATAAACTGTGTGCATTTTGTAAGTTATATAGTGTTTCTTTCTCCCGTTCTAGTTGCAATTTTATTTTATAGATAAATATATCTATGTACACTTTTGAGTTCTTGAAATTAAAAACCAGGCAGACATTTTTCGTAAGTCGCACCATGGTAATGACTGCAATAAGTGCTCTTTCTTCGCAAAGTACCTAATATTTCTATTTTGAAGTCTCAGGGGCTATGTATAAACTTTCAAACTCGTTAAAGAAACCTTCCTGTAACTTTTAGGTTTACCTTTGAAGTACCATTACTAAGTATTTCCAATAGAAATTATAACTATCAAGTCAGAATAAGATATTTTAGAAATATTCTATTTCATTCGTAATTCAAATACTCGTTCTTCGTCAATATGCATTAAAACTGTTTTTCTTTAGGCCTATGACATAATCATTTGACTCATACAAAATTCATGACAAATTATTTTCGTAAAGATGAAAAAAATTTTTTACAAAATTTCACTCTTGCTGCAATTCATATAATCATCCAAACACTTTTGTTGTAGGGATAAATTTAAATTGTAGGGATAAAGTTATACATTTATAACTTATTACAATCTATGGACACAAATGAGAAACAGGTATTTTATTATATTATATCTACTTATATTATTCGCACAATAATATAAATTAAAAACAATTTAAACATACAAAATCCCTACGGATCACATGTTGTATTCATACAAATATTACTTATTCATTTTAAGTTTAAAACGTTAGACTGTGTGGCTCCAAAGGCTAAATATAGGTGTTAAACAAATTAGCTTAAGTTACATACATGTGCGATCAAGCGATGAATATTTATGTAGTGTGAAGAACGTTATTTAACCCATTCCATTCATTGGCGATTGTGTTAAATACGTCGAATACCAGAGCTATTAACACTTCCAAGCGACTATTTTTAGTATTTGAAATAATAATGTTACTTCCTTATGCTCTTGTTAAAATCTCTATTGTACATTAGACATTGTGTAAATTGTAAATGAAATATCTTATATTTCCAAGTAGGAGAACTTTTGTCTGAATAAAATATCTTACATTTAAAGTAGAAGAACCTTTGTGAAAATGAAATATCTCATATTTAAAGTGGAGAACTTTCGCAATATATTATTTAAAAATGAATATTTCACACTAAAAATGAGTGACAAATCATATAATTCCTTAATGGAAGTACAAGAAACAGGATTGAAATTTGGTAATATGTACGTATTGTTACTTAAAAGATCTGAATTAATTTGATTGTTACACTAAATTGGTCGAACATTTACTTGTATATTTTGTGCGTGATTTGCACTAGAAAATAGTTATTGATATTTACCAACGTTGTAGTCTGTCAAGAACTGCAACGTAGAAGGACCGGAACTTAAATATACATTAGTTTATAAACAAAATCCGAATTGACGACGTAGTTTATCATAATATTTATTTTGAAATATGCTATATAATATGCTCACCAGGGACTCCTTTTTATTTGTACAAAATTCAATTTTGTTTCAACGCCAAACATTGTATTTATTTTCCATAGTATCTCTGCAGACGGCTATAACCCATTTACAATGTCGAGATGCGAACAAACATTACTAGATAATTCCACAGATCCGAGTCAGGGTAAATATTGGTTCTGATCTGATCAAAAGTTCACTTTCAAGGTGCCTTATTGACACTGGATAGATTAAATATTTGATTTCAACATTTTA
>JAGFPH010000133.1:687400-732279 GCA_018207615.1 Philaenus spumarius
TTTATTACAGGTCACTACAATACATACTTCGCCTTTTTATCCTTTTTAAGGGCGAAACATTCTACAAAATTTAATAATCGTTCAAAATGTACCATAATAGAAATACAAAAAAAAATCTGATAAACGTGCAGACATGCATAGAATAAATGTAAATAAACATATATAATAGCGTATATTATTTAATGGTAGATACCTTCTATTTAATTTTTTGCGCTTTTAATAATTCAATTACTATTTTTGTTACTTTGTTGTTTTTACCTGCCTTAAAATTAAACATCGTTAGCTTAGCTTAGAACTAAACAAATAAATATGATATCATATAACTCGCGCTGCAGTTTTTTGTGTTAATTTAAATATTCTAATAATTTTTAAACATACCTGTTCCTTCGAAATTTGAAACTATACTTATAGAGATTTTTTATTATAACCTCAAACAGTTTTAATTAACCAATTTATTCGTTTTTTATTTTAAACGCTCCAGTAAAACATTTATTCCAACATCATTTAGGAAAATGTTTAATTTTAATCCCTTTTTTAAATCGACAGAGATAAAAGGGAAATACACTTTATCTACTTATAATCTACTTTATATCTTTCGGGATTCTAAAATCTCGAAATAGTAATAGAGCTAATGTTATCACGATTGTTCCTGTTTTTAGTAAATCCGCACGAAAAGCAAGTAGGCTATCAAATACGAAATATTGTTACTTTGATTTTATTTCGTCGAGCGTTCAAACGCCACTTTAATTTAGTATTTTAAAGAGACACTTTTGAATATAAATATAAATTCTCTGTCATTTGGATGATTTTCAAAAACTTTTTATTATTAGTTTTTTATCGCTTAGCTTCAATTACTGAGTACTACTTCTTATACTTTCCACAGTTAACATTAGCCTTTACCAGTTTATGTTTGTTATTATTAATTGAACTTTCGCTAAACTCTCCTAACTGGATCTGCCACTCGACAGCCATGCATTATGGAGTAGTAAATCCCACAAGTCTTCTTCCTGCGGCCAACCAGGAGGTTATTGAACGTTGCTTGCTTTGCCTGTTCTAAGTTAAAGAGGTCTACTACTTTAAACAAGCAATTTTGTGCTTTTTGTTCGCCTTCTTTAAACAATCGTTTCTGTTCTCGTTTGTTCGTCTAATTTATACCAACAATAATTCCGTGCTCATTTTTTCTCCTACTTAAAACATGCAATTCTGTTCTCGTTTGTTCTCCTACTTTAAACGTGCTACTCTTGTTTCTTCGTATATTTTAAACCTGCAATTCTGTGCTTGCTTGCTCGCCTACTTTAAACTTGCAATTCTGTGCTCGCTTATTTGCTTACTTTAAACCTACGATTCTGCACTCGTTTGTTCCCCTACTTTAAACCTGCAGTTTTATGTTATTCATGTCAGCTTTTCATAACGTAGTTTTCAGTTTTTAGCATCCATCTTGAATTGAATTTTAAATACGGTGATATACTGACACATATTTAAATGAAAAGGTACTGATACATACATATCAGAGTATAATAACTAAAATAACAAAGTACTGTTTTAAGTAAAAACTTGTATAATTTAATGGTGCTATTATTTGAAGATTAATCTGCTTTTATTTATACATAAATGTGTTTTTTCTGGTTAAAGTGTAATATTTTTCTGGTAATAAGTAAAAACATTTACGTAATAACGGTTTCAAAAATGTTTGTAGAATACAACTTGTCTAAAGTATGAATCATCTTCGTTTAATAGACATCATTTAGTTCGGGCAGGTGGTTGATTACGCTGCTTCTTCGAATATAGATTTAAATTGCGTGTTTCTGTGTGATAAACTTCTCTCTTACCTTTATTGTAGCTATAGACACAAAGTGATTGCGTTAGTCAAATCAAAACGTAAAACATTTTCTTAGTCTTCAATATGGAGATCCAAAATCGAGATCGCAACAGAGCGACATTTATGTCAGGTTATACTGTACATCGTTAATTGAGACCTAAAAAGTGCAATTAATTGAAAAACTTCGAAACGCATTCTACAGTAAATAATTGCTATCGCGAAGCATGAGATTTCGTTTCCTCAGATATTCTGGGAATGCGGCGGCTCCCATATAAGTCTAGAGAAAACCAAGATGTTTCGTAGCTTTTACTTCGTCTTCCAATACATGTTTATAAACAATGCCCGAGATAATACACCTGGTCGGGTACGAAATGTTCAACATATGTGCGTTAAGTAATCGATAATAGTGCCATTGTTATCATGTGAAATCCTGCCCAGATGTGCCTCCTTAGTATTTATAGTTTAGGTGTGGTTTAATGTTGCATCAAGCGGTTAGGGATTGAACAAATCTCGTTTGGAATTTAATTGTTTCTTTTCCGGCCGTCTAAATTAAGAGTTTCAAACTAAATGGCCACGAGGTGTTGAGCACACATGTTCGCCTAAATTGGACAACGGGGAGAATTTTATTGTTCTTTCTGTTGTAACTTTGCTGACCGATTCTGCGCGTTCGATTTGAAAACAGCTGGTCTGTGAAAATGCACCAATGATAAGTAAACGTTTAAAATGTCTTGGGAAACAAATGTGAAATCTCTTTTTAACTTTGAACACCTGGGTGGCGTATCGATATTGGTGTATATTGTTTTGGTTGTAATTACCTAACGTATTAGTAGCCTGAAATATAGTAATGTTTTACGACCTCGTTGCTAGACTAACAATGCAACACAATTTGATTTGTCATAAATCGCATACTGTATACATAGAATCGTGTGTCCATTTATACTATTGAACGAAAAGGTAAACTAGATCCTGAGTTTTGAACTTCTACTGGGATAAAATTTGGTCTACTGTACTAGACCTTAAGGTTTTATATAAAAAAAAAAAACAATTACTCTACCACGCAGCTAAACGAGCGACTTTTCAAAATTAAATTTATATGTTTTGGGAAATTGCTTGACTCAAGAAAGATGTTGAATAGCTGCCTAAGTGTACGAAACATAAAGTTTAACCCTTTATAGGGCAAGACTCTGGGGGATGATAAAATATTTGTTTTTCTTTAAAGTTACAAGTATAGGCTTACTGATACCTCGAAATTTTTTTTAGTTTTGTACTTTGTATATGAAAAATAGGGTGTGCAAATTATTATACCACTGCCCGTTTAGGACAACAGTGACATATTTGATTTCCTTATTGTGCAGTGGTTCATTTCACTGTTATAAGGTAGAATAACGACAAAAACTGAATTTTATAATGGGTATATTTTATTAATCATAAATTATTTACAAAGTGTAAGTGTAGTGTATGTACAAGCTAAATTTATACAGCGTGGAACGATTCGACGCATGTTGTGCACAGCCCTAATGCAGCAATATCTGTTTTTTTTATGCAGTAAATCTATAGCCTTGGGGAAACAAAAATGTAAATTACTATTTATAGACATTAAATATCTTACCCATATAAATGTATAAACCTAGAGAAAATATTGCTTAGATAATTTTATTCTTGTACTAGATAAAACAATCATGTTATGCTAAACTCAAAACTGCTTAGATTGTGGGGAAATGGCATATAAGACCACTTATATTATTTATGTAATAGTTGTGTAAAAACATTGTTCTACAAATTAATCTGCATTTTAATCATCCTGAACAAAATGATGGTCATATTATTTGCTTACTGTAAAATACAACAATTTTATAAGTAAAATCAGCCAGTAGTGCTTTTAGGAAAATCACTTTTTTAGATCATAGTAAAGTCATAACTGTCATTAAATTCCTATAAACTAAGTATTTTCAATGTTTTACTGGCCTATCTATACACAAAAACATATGTTCTATCTTATGGTAGGATAATAAACAACAATTTCTTACTTTTAATTTATAAAATTATAGTTTTAATCTCAGCAATCAGTTGTATATCACTTTCCTTGTATCTAAATGGGCAGTGGTATAATAGTTTACCACTTGTGATAGTAAATTAGATTTGCTGGATGATTTGTACACGTAGTTCAACCAAATTCCACTAGAAAGTGACACAGTACAAGGATTATTGTAATATCCAGCTCACAGCAGTTAAAACTCAAAACCATGGCAGCTAGATTTTTTTTCCTGAGGTGGTAAACTATTATACCACTGCCCTATAAAGAGATAAGTAGATTTTGTTTGCACCTCAGCCCCCCACCCCGGCTCACGATCTGCTTTGCGAGTTACCTCCTCGATAGGGTTTTGGAATGCCCTAACATGCCTCGTAACAGAAGCTGCCCCACTGTAAAATCCCCCTCGTAGATTTGAACCGGGTATTTTAAAAGTATTTTACGTTTTGATTGATTTTTGGGGGTCCAGAATTGATTTTACGTTCATTTAAAAAAACAAAATATGCAGAAAATTCTCTTAGCCTATATTTATTTTTTTAGATTAAAACCCAAAAATGTTTCACTCTAGTACAAGATTCTTAAAATATTGTTACACCCGGTCAAAAAACATGCTTCCGGGATAACATTTTTTTGGCTAACGAACTCGTCCGAGTGACTTCGAAAACCAACGTTTTGAACCAAATCGGACCAATAAATTTTCATTGATATCCACTTTGAATATCATTGATATCATGTTTTTTATATGATTTGATAGCGAGATAATTCATGCGTCGTATATTATGAACTCACTATACCGTAAGCTAATATACTGCAAAATCGCATAGAGGCAAATCCATAGATTAACTAGTACAACAATTGATACACTATCAGCCAGTATGATGGGTTTATGGCTAAGTAGGCTTAACGGACTCGTAGCAATATTATTTCAGATACGGTACAATAAAAACACTTCGCACGCGTCACGTTTTACACATGAAACGGTTTCGTGATAAGGGATTCACGTTTCGGGGTTAGTCTAGTATACGGGTTTTACCAATATTGTACGAGATGTTGTGCACGTGTTCGTCCTAGTAAATTAAACAAGAACGTAGATTTTTTATTTATGTTACGGACAAAACCCTAAAGTTAACGCGTTTAGAGATATCGAACATCAAAATGCCGCCACATCGATTTTGGTGATTGGAATGAATTGATTATTTTCCCGTAGTTTAGCCATTTTATAGTGTAAATTTCAACTGTAAGTCAAGCCAAAAAAAAAAAAAAAATTCGACCACGCAGCTGGACCGCTGACGTGAGTTGAGCAAATTTCCAAAATTAAGTTTATATGCCTATGTTTTAGGGTTTCAACCTACAATTTGGGAAATATGTCTAATCACGAAGGCGTTGATCAGCTGTCTGTGTGTACGCAATATATTAGTAGAATTTGTTTGCGCCTAGTGGCCTCGCGAGTTTGCACCACTTGGATTTGAACCGGGTACTTTTATGGTATTTTACGTTTTGGTCGATTTTGGGGAAACCAAGCGAGCTATAAGGTCGCGTAAAAAAACAAAATGTGCAGAATAATATCCTACATTTATATATATAGAAAAAACTCTAAAAAAATTTCATTCTCATAGTAAAAATCTCAAAAAATAGTTACTTCCGGTTGTTGGATTTTTTGGCTAACGAACTCGTCCGATCTACATAGACAACCAACAAGTGTACCAAATTTGGACCAAATCAGACTTAAAATGCGACCGCTAGAGTGCGAACACATATATACATACATACTGTATATATGAATTTTAATGACACCCCAAAACGTGTTCTGGGGACCATGATCGGTGCTCATTTGCTACTCCCGACCTTGGGTCTCACCATAGGGGCCACTACAATAGCTCATTTTTCCTATGGAAATTCGCTAAAAACAGGCCATACTTCTAGGTCACCGCTATCCCCACCGCCCTAACCCGATCCAAGTAGTACCACAGAGGATTTAAGTAATACTTATATCCTCTGTGCAAGTACCTCTGTCCTAATCAATCGTCATTTCTGTGAGAGTATCAAAGTATACAATAATCTGTATAAAATAAGCATGTAAACAAATCATAAATTAATTATAACCTCAAAATTAGTTTACAAGGTAGTCACCACTTAAGAAATATGTACCTTTTAGAAACTTTTATATTTAATAAAACAAATGATCATTAATACTTCAAAATATTAATAATAAACAAATTTAATATACTCTCCTTTTGCCAGGATAATAATGACAAATTTTTAATGAAACTAGACTAGAGGTTAAAAATGTGCATTAGCATATATTATTTCTCAAATGTATTTTTTTGTAGCAACGCCGTATCTCAATGTTTCAAACATCATTTAAAAGCTTATGTTCCCCGCGATTGACAAAAAATAGACAAATAGCTTAAAATTTATGTTTTCGTTAAAAAAATGATTGCAAAAACTTTCATATATGTATTATTTTTTAATGGTATCTTTTTGTGGCAACGCCATATCTCAACATTAATGAGCTAAACTTCATTTTAAAGCTTATGTTCCCGTTATTGATGAAAAGTAGATAAATAGCTTAAAATTAATGTCGACGTTAAAAAATTTGACTTAAAAAATCTGTTTGACTTACACGACAACTGTTAGTTAGATTGTTTACATTCTATATGCAAGTGTATCTATCATGCAAATCAATCAAAATAAATCAACGTAAAGCGTTATAAACTGTTATTTATAAACGAACGTAAATAAATAAATGTAATTAACTGAATTAAATCAACGTATTAAATCAGGTAAGTAGTAGTTCTAACTTGCGAAATATGCCCACGGGTCAGCTAGTTCTTTTTTGAATTAAAACGCTCATTAAATGTAGTAATTAGTTATATCGTAGAATAAAAGAATCAGGATACCGTATATGTTTGTTAAACCAACCAAATAATAATTAGCAGTAGATGTAATAAATGTAGAATTATGTAAAAGAGCGAGATGTGATAGTTTTCAAAAAGCGAATTCTGCAGAGGAATGAACTGAAGCATGGAATGTTAGCACGGCCATTAACTTAATGTAAAAGGTATATTTATATAAATTTTACTTTTGGAATAAACTGTAAATAAAAACAATTTCCACGTCAAGTTTTCATCTAATATTAATAAAATTGCAAATATTATGAAATTCCGGACAGTAAATTAAAATGTATAAAAAATATGAGTCTTAATCCCAGTGCAGAGAAGTACATGATAGAACAATAGTGATGGGAGGCTGTGTGTTAATTGTGGGTCGGGATTGTTTGAAAATGTACAGCTTTTTAATTTACGTACATTTTAATTTAGTGAAAAAGTTTAAACATATTAAATCGTCCAATCCATTATAAAATGTTTGGATCTTCTAATTGATGACAAGTTGAACTAGCTGACCACATTAGCAGTATTATTGCCAAAATTAGCTCAGGTATATTATTTTGTACTGAGCAATTTGAAGCTATACTGTGGTACATCGATACTTAAACAGCCTATTATGTACCATACTTAAACATAACTTACAATTTAGTTGTTTAGTTATTGTTTTTGTTCCTTGTTTTGTGGTTCGGGGTTTTTATTTAAATCAGCCTATTATGGGCTCGTGTTTCATTATTTGAACTATGGAATTTTTCTTTTGGGAAACTCATCAGTTCAGAATATGAACATAGTGTTTGTCGTGCTATAAGTTGTAGAAACTACGTATTTCAAGAAATTCTGAGTAGGGCCTACTTCACTTCCGAGTATACATACTTGAAGTGTTGCTTTTTTTAAATTCAAGTGTGATCGTGACCAAAATTTGGATATAGGCCTACACAACTACAGCACCATGCAAGCTCGTGAGTATCGTGTCGGGCAGCACAGGTTAAATTTATAACAGTAAACTTCCCTCACAAGTTGGTGCAGGGTTCATGAATAAGCTTCCTAAAAGCATTACAAATTTACCAAACTATACTATTTAAAAAAACAGTCTTAGACAATGTCTATTGTCTGGGCCCTTTTACTCGGTGGATGAGTTTGTGCATCAAGATCTTACTATTTTGTTTTAGATGTAATCCCTTTTTTTGCATTGTGTTTTATCTTATTAACCTATTTTTACAGACTTTTAATTTTTTGTATTTATGTTAAATATTGTATATTTTTCTCCTTTTTTAAGCTGCTTGTTGTTTAATTGTATTTTGGTATTTTGTATGTATTGTGCCAATGTGTTGTAATTATATGACCTGTTTTATAAAAATACTTTTTTGTAAAAAAAAAACCAATATTAAATAAATAAATAAAGAGACGAACAGAAGATTACATAAGCTATCAAGCAAGATAATAGACACATACTTCATAAAATTATCAGATAATGAAATTGAAATCAAACTTACAAGTTAAGGTAATAACTATCCATAATATAATTCCTCTTTGGACTTAAAAAAAAAACATTGCGTTGTAATTGATTAAACGTAGTTGTAAATATTTATACTTAACTCTTAAGAAATTTAGTATATAAGTATGTATTGGCGGACAAAACATAAATCCATAATATTAGCCAGACCCAGTACAAAAAAAAAAAATATATATATATAACTGCAATAAGTTAAAATCTAATAATTGTATTTAAAAAATATATTTACTTGTGTCGTTACTAAAAGTAAATAAATAAAATATTTATTCATTGTAAACCACAAAATGAGTCATTGATTTATTAACATTCATTATATATTTAATGAGACATTACAAGAACTCACTATCGCCATTATTATCATAATATCTTAATGAGAGTTTATTTATATTTGAAAACTCCGATGGTATTTTTGTACAAAAAAATTAAAAATAGAAACTCTTATTGTAAGCCATCCGTAATGGTAGACTTTTCTGTCGAAAACGCTGCACAACCTTAATACACAATACCCGTCGAGTTTGGAATCTTCGAGCTATTATTTTCGAGAGGATCAACCACACACAAGGTCACCAGAAGGTCTATCGTGCGTTTACATAGATTTTATTATTATTAATTTATTCCTTTGCATTATGTTTACCCAGTACGTATGAAGTTACCATAAAAGGAAATCTCCTGACAACTAAAGGTTAAATGTGAAGAAGTTTATTGCGTTTTGAAGTTGACACACTTCAGCCTCAAACAACACCTTATTTGTCACTCATACCATCAACTCGTTTCGACTAGCGATCAGGTTATCTTTACTTTAATTATAATGGCAAGATACATTGTACCGTGGAATATCACGGTAGCGCAACGCCTTGGAATTGCAAACTCGGAACGCAGCTTGTGCGGAGCTCATAAAATCAACTTTTGTTAGATTCAGGTCACAAGTGTCTCGGTGACATTGAGTGATAAAGCAACTTTGACATTTTGCAGCACGAGTGGAACCAGTTTTGAACGGATTTCCTTAAAAAGACTGTTTAACAGAAAAGCACTTTCTGACTGTGTAACAGTTTTCACGAATAAAATAAAGAATAGAATATATTAAGACTTGGTTCGTGAGCGGAAATACACTTCGGTGTCTGGGCGTTGATTTGATTCGTGGGGGCAGAAGATATGCTTGGTTTAAATAGTTCACCATCGCACTTAAGGGGAGGATACCCTGTACGCCATATTGAATCTGATTCCCATTAGAGCAATGCTACAGAATAAGTCAATTTTTTCCGTTAATTCGTGGAATAAATAAAAAAAAAATTGGTTTCATTTTGAAGTACTGTCATTTGCGGATGTTGATTGCTGAATACATTTTCAAAAACGTTTTATTCTTTTTATAAACGTATGATATAAATAGTAGAAAATAGTCAAATTTATTAATTTTTTACTCAGTTGCAAAAAGAGATATCGCAAAAAACCTTAGCAATCAACACCCACAATCTATTTTACTTCAAGAAAAAAATACAGCTTTCCTTTTTTGACGAAAATAACACAAAAATATGCTTAAAAATGAAGGTATGGTTAGGTTATTTTAACATTGAAATTGGTTGCCAACTTCGCCGTTTTGAATTTAGGGAGGCGAGCCTTAAGGTTTGAGTGAGTGTCGATGGTGAGTCATATCGGCACTAGTTAGGCCGGAACTCTTCTGTAACACACAACTCAAGAAAATGTGACTGGCTCTCTGATTGTAGGCTACGAGACTTCTATGAATCATCTTTATACAGGATGTTTCGCAACCATTCTACCAACTATTCCATTGTAACTATAACTATTACCATGTTATTCAGCAGGTCAAAACTAACAAATAATACAATATAACATGTGTCCTATATTGCTTGGTTTAGATGTTGTCTGTCTGTATGCGTTCTTATAACACATTATTAGCTCATGAACGGTTTAAGATTTTACATATTTTGAAAAACCCCTTAAAATAAGTTGGCGTTAAGTTTTTTGCAATAAAAATACCTTACAGTACGTTTCCCCCGTTAAGCTACAGATCCTTGGCCTCTTGGTTTCAGTATGTTTTTCGTTAGCTCAGTGCTAAACCCAAATCGTGGAGGATCAGGGACTGTCTCTACTACCATACAATATAATGCCTTAATAAAAATAAGTGTCTATTGTAAGCGAAGGTGATAATGACTGCGATGGAATGTTGGCTTAAAAATATCACATTGTAAACGAAACATATCATGTATAGTATGTGAGTATCATGTAAGCTTTAGGAGATATTTCGTGTTAATAAAACTAATGTCTCGAAAAAGTACATTTTCTTGAACTCGTGGAGTATTTTGTAATACGCCCAGTAAGACGTACGCTTGCCGGATTCTTGGAATAGAAATTGCTCTTAATTTTTGTAAGGTTTGAGTTGGCAATCTTGATACGTACTGTATACAATACAAGAACCTCACGTTTACAGCAATCCTCAGTAGGCAATAGAATCTATAAGGCACATTCCCCAGTGATATCGGAAGTGCTATCAGGTCAATCACTTCCATGGAACAAGTAATATCCCCGTTGTAAAAGCTCCCGAGTAAAACAAGTTTACAGTTGGTAAGGCTGCAGTAGCAGACAGGACAATCGGACACTAACTCAACAAACAAGAGACAACAAAAAGCAGTCGCAGAGTTTCTGGGAAACGGCTGACCCAAACATGAATAAACCCTGTTAAATGGATTTATGCAATTGTAATGCGTACGGTGTATTCGAATTCTGCAACGGAGTTTGATAATCTTCATTAGAGAGTAACTAACGACAGAAAGAATTAATAAATAATTATACTACTAAACTAGTTGAAGTTTTAACTACAGTATTTTTTTGTTGTTGCAATTTTGTTGACTTAATACCCAGCAACAATCTAAAATTTCAACTCCAATAAGAGCAACGTTAAACGCGTAAAAAGATTTCTGGAGTAATAATGAGTAGACAATTATTCTAAATATGTAATTGTAAATGTTAGGACAGTCCGAATGTGGATATCATTTAATTTTTAATTTGGTTTTCACTAAATTTGTTCTTTGACTTATTTCAAAATCATACTTCGCGATTGTTTTCTTATTCAATAATGCAAATTACTAAAACGTAAAAGATTCACCACATTCGAAGTTTGATTACCTTTCAAATAAAAGTAACTAAAATAAATTTAGAAAATATATGACGAAAAAATCTGCTTTATTGTGGAAGCATCTGCGCGCCGAATTTATTTCTACTGCAGTGTTTAGCCTGCACTCTGGCAGTCCCCACATCAATTTGTTGGTCACGGAGAAATACTAGAAAAATAATACAGTATATCCGTTATTTTGAATGTGTGAAAGAAAGCTGTGTTTAATAACACATACTCACACACATTGTCACACATGCGCATTTCAGTACGTTTACATGCAGGGTTATAAGTCTGTAACCGTCTAGTTTCTGCATTTATGAAGCTGCCCTATATTTGCCTGCGGAAGAATGAAACTCACACAAAAGCGTACAGATCTGCCACTTGTAGAGCTGCGGTCAACTCAGAAATATTTTCTCACTTCTGCCGAGCCTTAAATCGTAATTTATTTGAAATGTAGATTTTATTTTGGTTGGTTGAACATGACCTCCAGATTTATGCCAGAGTGATAGACTTTGATTAGTTTAAAGAAGTTACACGAAAGAGCTGTTTATACTTCATAGTGAGCAAGCTCAACCGAAACAACTATCCTTCCTAAAATCATGAAGAATATAATATTAAAAAACAAATTATAATTGAATTACTAATTAAAACTGTTATATGTTTCAAGAAAATAATTCTTCATGTAGGTTAAAATTTGAATCAGTTCATTGCACCACATCTAAGAACTTAAAATATACGTATACACATAAACGAAATAAAAATACAAAGCAACAAAATAAATTATGGCTCAGCAACCTAGCCACCATCTTGAACTTCAACAACAGCAATGTTAAACGCGTAAATAAATTACTGGAGTAATAACGATCAGAAAATTCTGGATATTCTGAGGAACCAGATGGGCTATAAGGTCGTTTAAAAAAACAAAATATGCAGAATAATATCCTATATCTATTTGTTTAGATAAACCCAAAAAAGTTTCATTCTAATATGACAAATTATTAAAAGAATTTACTCCCTGTAAAACAAAACATGTTTCCGATGTACCAAATCGGACATAAAATGTAGCGTTAGAGTGCGAACATATATATATAATATATATATTATATATATATATATATATATATATATATATATATATATAACTAATTTTACCTTGTATGCGTCGTGTGGCTTCGTTCAGCGTATGTCTATTGTCTATGAGGCGTTTGAAACATATGTTTCATCATAAGATATTCAAACGTTCACGTTACATATAACATAAAAACATTTAACTCACAACACAAAACAGACAACTGTGACATTTAATTCGGGTAGACGTCTAGTAGCGTCATAAACGAAGTCGCACGACGGATAAAAGGTAAAATTAGTTATAGCAATTTGTGACTTGCATACTTATACAATGAGTTTAAAATATATACGAGTATAATATTTTTAATGACACCCTAAAACATGTTCTGCGGACCATCATCGGTGTTCAATGACCGAACTTAGGTCGCACCTTAAGAGTCACTGCAATAGATCATCTCCCCTAAGGAAATTCCCTAATAATAATGTGGATAGTCTTTGCCAGTGGCTTTCCTGGGATAATTGGCGCCCAATGGAAGATCTGGAGTGGCGCCCCTCTCAAAGAACAAAACGGTCATCATTAACTAAAAATTACGGGTTAAAAGTACACAAATTAAATCGAAGATATTTTTTTACTAAGCTTCAATTGTTTTTACATTCAATTACATAAATTCCTTTCATTATGAATGCACTTTGTTACAATTTACTTATTCTATTTATAAAACCAAAGTAAACTTTTCCAATAGTTGTAGAAATCTATCAGTATATTTATTACTGTATATTCATAATAATTAATTATGACTTGTGAAAACTTTAGAAATCAAATTATAAAATTAGATTAAAATTTTACATAAGACAACAGAACCTTCTGCAATTTTCTCTACATTAAACTTGAACTGAGCTTATTTAACTAAAGCAAAAAATAAAACTATAACATATTTCATCTCCTTATCGTAAACAAAAATAATGGTACAATAAGTTTAAACATGTACTTACCGGGATTTGGCTGCAGCAAATTGATAATTATATTTTTAAAATCAGTTTTTTCTGTCATTTCACTTTCAATGCTCTGTAGAGCCAGATCGTTTAGTCTTTGTTGTCCCATAGAAGCTCTTAAGTAAGACGGGATTAGCTTGAGTTTGCTGAACGAACGTTCACAGCTAGCAATGGGTACAGCAACAAGACCAACTAAAGCGCCCGAGAACATCTGAGAATATCCGAACTCACGTGATCGCTTCCGAAATTATTAAGAAAGCATAAATAATTTACTCTTGTGCAAGTATTGCTATATCAGAGCTTAGAAAACAACTAGGCCTATTTTTCGATATCGCGTTTTATAAAATAAAAACATTAATTGCCTTATAACTGACAATACAAATTTACTGTTTGATTTTAACTTTGTCTTTCCTAAAACATGTGTTATTAAAAGAAAACGGCGTCCTCTCCAGAGTAGCGCCCAGGGCACGTGCAATGTTTGCCCCCCCCCCCCCTCCGGTTGTTACGCCACGGGTCTTTGCCCCAAAATCATTATATAAAATTATTGGCAGTTCTGAAACACTCTGTAGGCCTATATTACATTCGATATTCTAATGTTGTATTATAATCTTGGATTAGCTTACTTCAATTTGCGTGTTTTATGCGTTATTTGTAAGACAAACTATGCCCGAGTATGGAGTAGGCCTACAACACACAGAGTGATGTTTTCTATGCCAAGGCGAGACCGTGCTTTCACACCAATCACCAATGTTTTGTAAAGAGTTAATTAATTGAGCAGTCTTATTTCACGCGATTGAGTCATTACACATTTCATTCAGTACTACTGCGTAGGTAAATGAAGAAACGTATAGACTGAAGTCAACTCGATAAAACACTTTACCCAGCTTTCTAACGTAGGAAATGATGTTATCTGAAAGCAGTCAATTAATTGCTAAATTAATCATCGTACTTAAGCCTTGGCAGAAGTAGCCTATATAATATTTCTGAGTTGACTACAGCCCTCCAAGTGGTAGAGCTCTACACTACTAGATTTGGGTTTGAGTAGAGCTTCATTCTTCCGCTTGCAATTATAGGGCAGTTTCTTAAAGGCGTATCACCCAAAAGCCAATATTAAATTGTGTACAGGATATATTAAAACATCCATACATGTTTTACACAGCTCTCTCATACATGTTTAAAACAAACGGACATGTTTAAAATACTAGATTATTTTTTCTAGTATTCCCCCGCGTCGAAGTTAGTGTGATAACCATCAGAGTTCTAAACTCTCTAGTAGGAACATAAATTCGGGGCGGACATGCTTCCACAATAAAGCAGTTTCCGCTAAATAATCCAATTTTTTTTAATCGCTTCAACTTGAAAGGTATTTAAATTTTGAACGAGGTGATCATTTTACATTTTCAATATTTGCATTATTGAAAATAAATCGAATACTTAGATTTTGAGCTAAGTGAATGATCAAATTTAGGTAAAAACAAATTTAAAAAAAACTAAAACAGAACCACATTCAGCCGTCCCAACCTTGAAAATGAGATATTCAGAATAATTTTCTGATGTTTATTATTCGAGTAATCTTGTTAGGCGTTTAACATTGCTATTATGGGCGTTTAGTTCCAAAATGGTCTGCCTAGGTTTAAACCCTAGGAACTTGGTTTATAAATATATAGAAATACAAGTATCCTCCCTTGGCTCGCTTCCCACGCACCAATCTACGTGTCGAAGCAAATCCAAACAGAGTATTCTATACTCTGATATTTTCACAGGATTATTTAGGACAGAGGCACTTGGACAAGGGTGGGGTGGGGGTAGCGGTGACCTGCATCTTCACGCAGATGCAATAGGGCCAGAGTTTTTGCGTTAAATGACAGGACTTGTTGATATAATTCGAGAGAATAATACTTATCGTGTATAGAGTGGTCGATGAAGTCGGAACCCTACAACTATGAGAATTGAGAACCAAGGAATCTGTGAATTAAATACAGACGAAACTGGGGAAAACGAGAATGCAACATTTCCCGCGCAAAAATGCTTGTCTCTAAACATGCTTAACGACCAACATTTTATCAAATATTTAATTCAACTACCCAAAGTTTACACATTTTTAGAAATCAAAATCTTTTGAGCCACGGGCGCACGCCAATATTGCAGTATTTTCAATACACAGTGCATTGCAGCTCATACTTGAACTCTTGTAAAAAATTTAGGTTTACACAAAAAGTTAGGTTAGAGAAATTTGACTGGCCGCCATCTTGGTTCTAAAGTACTCTGACTACTTACAACCCTGATGACTACTTACAAACTACAACTTAATTTTTGTATAACCTATACCAAATATTTTTCTAGAGAGAAGGGTTCTTGAACGACCTATCTGGTCGGTAAATCGATTCATCAATGTCTCGCGAAATAAAAGACCGGAGGACAAAGTATCTATCAAACGTCGCCCTTGTGTCTTTAATTGATGGGAGACGCTTTTTAATAGTTTAAATAATATTTATATCCATAGTGCATTGCTTCGTTTGAAAACCATTCTTGTTAAATTAAGATTAATAATGTTGGAGAAATAAAAGTGTTGCTAAAATAACTCACGACTAGGTGAAGGTAAGCTATTTCAGATTATTTTTTATATTACTAGCAGAGGTGCCCGTTGCTTCACTCGCAGATAATATGATTGAAAGAAGTACTGGTCCAAAAACGTATCGTGAGTTTCGTCCAAATCAATCTATGTTTCTTATTTAGACTTACTGCGCCAATAAGCTCAACACCCGCGATTTCTGCCAGTTTGAGGTGCATTTCACTTCTATGAGTACATTTTAGTTAAAATATTATCTACCATCAACAAAATGTTACATCTTAGACACAAATAATCGAAGTGCAAATATTTTTTACTCTCCTGTGTGCCAAAATGTAGGTACCTTCATAGCCCATGTACGGATACTTGAACATTATAGAACTACTTGAACTACCAGAAGATCCCAATTGAAAGCCCAGAAGCGTCTGGAACATTCTCTAACCTTCTTGAAAACTCTATAACATTCTGTATGGAAAATTTTTGAATAACAATCTCGAACCTTCTTGAAATTCTATAACATACTGTCTGGAACATTTTTGAACAACAATTTCGAACCATCTTAAAAATTCTATAACATTATGTCTGGAAAATTTTTGAATAACAATCTCGAACCTTCTTTGAAATTCTAAAACATTCTGTCTGGAAAATTTTTTAACAACAATCTCGAACCTTCTTGAAAATTCTATAACATTCTGTCTGGAAAATTTTGGAATAACCTGGCCAGTCTCGGCCACTATATTCCCAGCTGATTTACCGATTTTTTACAGTATAAGAAGTCCATTGGCGCCATGCGCTCTTTTGACACTCATATCTCCGAACCCAACCCCTGCAGTTTCAAACCAAAACTTTCTTTGTGGATGGAGGGCTAACATACCGTTTAACCCCCATGTTTTGCGGAGTTATGGTGACACGAACAGAAAAATCACGCTTATATTTATTATATATAAAGATTTCGAGTGCGATACCTCACTTAGAAAAAAAACAATTGTTTTACTCTAGGTGTAACACACTGTTGGAGCAAGGTAGTGTCAAAATTTTCCATAAAGTTAATGTTTTACAATTTTTGACAAGGGCACTTTCTTTTAAATTTCTCTAAATGAAATGTTTTTCAACGCAAATTGACTAGTGACAAAAACAAAATGGCTGCTACTTGTAAAACTAGGGATTTTCTGGCAAAGTTTCCCAAATTTCAGGTCTCTAGCTTGTAGGAAGTTATTGGGAATTTATATTTATTGTATAGGGCTAGTTACGTCATTTTAACTCCTGAGGAGGCAGCGACCGAATTCCAATGGGTTTATTTTTTCTATGTAACATTTATGAAATGAATGATCCGAATTCCACCTCTCTAGCTTTAAAGGAAGTAAAAAATGAATTAATTGTTTTAGGAGCTGGTGTCTTTAGTTTTCCTTGAATGATTCCAAAATACGTGGGCTCTAATGTTTTTATACAGGGTGATTCAGGAAGAAATGAAGGACGTGTTCTGCTATTGATAGTAAAAAAAAGTTCAAATAAACAAATATGTTTCCAAAAATTGCATTCAATATATTTCCTACATCCAAAGATATTAAGTATTTTGTAACAAAAACAAAATGGGGATAACTGGAAAATGAAGCATTTCCGAACCTATGTTTATATCCACTTTGTTCTTTATTTTCACTAGTAGAACACGTCCTGGCAGCTTCTCCGTTTCTTCCTGAATCACCCTATATATATAATATACAGGGTGGGTGAAATGTCTGAGAACGGCTTAATATTTCGTATATTATAAGGAAAATTTGAAGATAGATGTGATTGAGGAACCTACTCCATGCAAAAATACTATTTTATTAAGATGTCAAAAATTTGACCATTTTCTTATATAAAAACAAGTTACATTCGAAATGGCGGAACAACTTAATAAAATAGTATTTTAACATTACTTAACTAGGTTCCAATCACATCTACCTCAAATTTTCCTTATACTGTATACGAAATATTAAGCCGTTCTCAGACTTTTCACCCACCCTATAGATATGAAGTGTTGATGCGTTGTCATTTATACCATTTTGATATTAATTTCATCCAGGTGCACTAGTATAACTCGCACTCTGGTTTTAAGCACCAGGTGTTTGTATAAGACTTGGAGTTTGATATTAAAGATTTGTAGGCTCATACCTCGCAACACATGTGTGTTAAGCCAATGTAGACTAAAACTAATAAATCGCTCCAGAAAGAAGTTGTTTTCTCAGACTGTAATGTTTGTTAAGATTCTGTATAAACCGGCCTAAGTATAAGCATTAGTTTTCCTCCACCGGACTAATTTCTTGTTCAACTTTAATGCATTCTCCACATCCATTGTTCTTCCCGCCAACGCGACACTCTCCTACACTGGTAGTACTACATAATTAAAATATTCTCCCGTCTTCAATGAACTTTGTTTTTGTTCAAATAATCTACACTGTGAACTAAAGCGTGAGACTTTTGTTTTGTTCTGTGTGGTCTTTTAATATTTCATACCTACCTATAATGTATGCAGGTTGTTAGCTTTACTAAATATATGTTTCCGAAAGAATAATATTTCATTTATTAATAGTATATAACATATACAGCTGTACTATATTGTTTTTTTTACGATTTATATCAGAACTTCTTATATGATTTTGGTACAAGTTTTACTTGTGTTTAGCTTTTCCATTTGGATAGTGGCAAAAAATAAACAGGATAAGGGGAGTTTGACTCGCACGTCAAGGATTCCGTAACGCCACCCATCTTGACATTGCTAACTTAATATAAACCTAAACCTAAAACTAAGTTGTTATTAAATATGATTTCTTAATTTCATTCTTATTTAGTTAATAAAGATATATTTACTCTCTCGAAGAAACTTGTACGAATTTAATAAAACATTAATTATTGTTCTTGGAGGGAAATTTCGCTCACGGGAGGAAAATTTGAAGAAATATTAGTCTTCGATTCCTAGCAGCACAGGATTTTAGCCGTTGTCTTCACATACAGTTAAAGTGAGGTGATAATAAGCACATATTATTTTCAAAATCGGAAACATATTATTGTAACTTTCTTTAATCGGAACGTCTCCAATTTTTCAAAATTGTTTATGTAGTTTTTTCGAATATAGAGGAAGGAATAGTTTCCAGGAAAACATATTTTTCATAACTCTTTCACGCGAAAGTCCGATCCTTTTGGTTTCCTGTAAAGTATGTAAGTGCCTAAAACACTGCTAATTGTTCAATGATATTTTAATAAATAGAAGAGGGTGGGTTTTAAGCAAACGCTTTTGAGGAATGTTAAAAACCTACATTTCGGATATCCTTAAATAAACGTATTTCAAACGATACCCTTACTCTAAGTTACAAAAACTATTATCGTGAGTTCCCAAAATTAAGAACTAATAACTGTTCAGTGTTTGTCGGATAGGCAACCGAATGACCTACAAGGTTTCGTTTTTATTTTAAGGCACGAAACCCTAAGCATCTAAAATGGGGCTTACCAGTAGTTGAAAAAGTCAAACGTTTTGTTAAAACTCTCCGTTTAAGTGTCTTTTATACCAAAATAAACTAAAACAGTAAACTGTAGACATTTTGGCAATGAAACTATCTACAAAAAAGTTCGTGGTAGGATATATCCGTCTATTAATTAAGGGAATGTTACACTGAAACGGGCCGTTTTTATTTAGGTTTGTACAAGTTATTACATTTAAGGAATAGTGTAAAACATACAAACATATAATACCTCACTATTTCAACTTTTATCATTGGTAACAAAATTAAAACGTCAAAAATTCGGCAAATTTGCAGAGGTATTTTGAAATTAATATTCATTCATAAGTACTTGATGGATTTTTAAATTTTTTTTTATTTTAAAGAGTATGATAACTTTTTGAAATTTAGGTAGATTTATGGTAGTAGTCTACATACAATGTGTAGTTTTTTTATGAGCCAAGTTTGAATTTTTTACATTTTGTACCAATTTGTTTTGCTTCTACGCTACTTACAAACATAACTCTACAAATAGGCAGCCACAGAATAAGTGGTAAAAATTCCAGTCTAGTAGTTCAAGTAGTTATGTTTAGACAACATACTTTGTCAAAAAAAAAAAAAAATGGAAATTCAAACTTTCTGAAAACTGCGATTGAAGAAACACTTAACTAATGCTCTGCATTGACACAGAAAACTGGGTAGTTTAATATATCACAACTCCTGTTATTCCTTCTATGCATATATTATTAAACAATTCAGGGCCTACATATACCAGGAAAACTTCACAGTGAAATTTCCAACAAAAAAAATATGCCAAAATGAAAAAGTTCAAGTCCCGAAGATAGTGCACTTTCTTTGAAAAGCATTTTTTCTGGTATAATGAAATGCAGGTGATTTATATTGTATTTTTCTTGTCCAGGAAGACTTGTAAAACAATATTACAAACAAAAACAAATTTCGAAAATTTGTAATTTTTTTACCATTTTCAAAGTAACATTTTACTTAATTTAATTACGTTTTTATAAATAGTAATAGGTACAATCTGTTTTGGCACGTGACTAATTAGGAACCAATGACGTAATGAATTCTGTGTCTTCCTCAGCTTTGCGTCGTCAGGGGTACAAATAGAATCTTATGGTAGACAATCTAAAAGTGGACCAGTTACGGAACTCTATAAGTCGAACACGCACTTGGGCCGCTTTATTCACAGAAATGTGTACAAAAACGTACTGCACAGATTCAAATAAATCTCTTCATTATCAGAGCTGTTAAACCAGATTAGAATTTAATCCTCAGAGCCTAAATAATTCGGGTGACAAGTCTTCCTATGTGTTTAGAAAGCCACCTTAATGACAGAAGGCCAACTAGATAGACTTTTAAGGATTTATCTTCTTACCTTACAGCATTACTATCACGTGTGATCATCGTTTATACAAATACTACCAACTCACACGTGACTTAACACTAAAATACCGTACGTGTAAAGAGTACGATACTTTTGTCTTATGAGTTCTTAACGACGTGATTAGTTTTAGTTGACAACAATGACGGGAAACCGGGTCTTTACCTTTCTCATAATCTTCATAAGTTTATGGTCGTGTTGTGTTATTGCAATTTTAAGGTGCGGCGGTGAAACTACGTGATAAGCATTTGATCTGTGGTTTAGGCCGATACATTTCCATATTAGATAATCGTAAGGCAAGGCAGGAGTGAACAAATATTTCAGAGTTGATATTTGCTCTCCAAGTGGCAGATCTGTACTCTACTAGTGTTGAGTTTGTGTGCGTCTCATTCTTTCGCAAGTTCATAGAGGCTGAACTGAAATGTTACTCGCGCGTATTTTTAAATATCAGTCTCCTACTGCGCCCGTGTTGTAATAATGACCCCTTCCCGAAATTTACCAAAAAATCGTTAATTTGCAAAAATGAAACTATTAAAAGGATACTCTAACGAAAATATACATTTAAGGCTCGGCAAACCCAGCCACCATTTTCAATTTCAACTCCCATAAGAGCAATGTTAAACGCGTAACAATCTCAAGATGTAATAAAATCTTAAAGGAGTCCCCTGATAATGATAAAAAAAATTCTGAATTTATACCTTTAAAGGTTAGGACAATACAAATATGGATATCGTTTAGTTTTTTAAATTTTGTTTAAACTAAATTTGTTCTTTGATTTAACTCAACATCAAAGTTTGCAATTTTTTCTTATCCAATAATGCAAATATCAAAAATGTAAAAAACTCACCACATTCGAAGTTTAGTTACCTTTTAAAAATAAAAGCAATTTCAGTAAATTTGGATAATTTATGACGAAAAATCTGCTTTATTGTGGAAGCATGTACGCGCCGAATTTGTGTTCCTACTACAGTGTATAGCCTGTACTCTGGCGATTATCACATCAACTTGTTGCTCGAGAAGGAATATTTTACTAGAAAAATAATATATCCGTTGATTTCGAATGTGTGAGAGAAAACTGTGTTTAATAACACATACTTACGTAATTGTCACGCAGTCGCATTTCAGTACGTTTACATCAGGGTTACGTCTGTAAACCTCTAGTTTCCGTTTTTATGAAGCTGCCCTATATTTTCCAGCGGAAGGACGAAACGCACACAAACTCAGTGCTAATAGTGTACACTTCTGCCACTTGGAAAGCTGCGGTGAATTCTGAAATATTTGTTCACTACTGCCGAGCCCTATTTTCTCAGAGATATACCTACAGGTTGTAACAGAACTCTCTAACAATTCTTTAAATAATATTTCTGGAGCAAATACAATTCAAAATATCATTATTAAAATATGTTGGTGCGTTTTAGAAAAATATTTCAGTTTTGGTCATGCTTCCGTTATCCTTTATCCTGCAGAAAAAGAAAAAAGAAAGGAGTCGTCGGACTGCCGACAGACGTGAATTTGATCATTATTTTTATCTTGTCACGTTTAAAAAAATGACATAAACATGATTACAGTATGTATAGTCTATTTAGACATACAAAATGGGAAAGCATTATGACCATTTAACATAAAACGGCCGCCATTTTTTATTGAGTGGTTGGAAAATTTATAATTTTTTATAGTTTAATCTTTACGCTATAAAACTATATCCGAAAATTCGATTTACTAAATGAATCCGCATTTTATATACAAATTTGCAAGTAAAATACAAAATTGACTTTTTTATTTAATAATGGTATTGTGATTTTTTACCCAGTAAAAGTAGGTTACCTAAAAGTAATTGTAATGAGTTTGGAAGCACCCTAACAAACAGCCTTCATATAATTGATATAATTCTCAATCTCGAGTACAGATGCATCAGCCCAGATTTCGGAATACAATGGTTAACACATTCTCAAATATTTCTGTTTAAACAGAAATATATAGTTGGGATTTAAATACAATTTTTACTAGAAAAATCCAAAATTAAAATTTCTAACATTAAGTTTAAATGTTTCAGTGTTTCAACAACTATTTGGGAAATTTGTCTACTCACGAAGGTGCTGAATAGCTGCCTGCGTGTACGAAATATATTAGTAAAATTTGTTTGCACCTCAGCTTCGTCCGAGCATTTAGAACACCAACATGTGTACCAAATTTTTAACAAATCGGAAGTAAAATGCGTCCGTTTGAGTGCGAACACATATATACATATATGTATAAAGAAAAGAAGAAGTCCTGACGGACTGGTTCATATTCAACGTACAGCCAAAGCTATGATAGATAGATCTTTAAAATTTTCAGGGTACACAAAAAGTGCTTTATTGGTGTTAAGAGCGTTTTCATTGGTTCAAAACGTTTCCAAACCTTCTGCTCGGTTAGGGTGTTTTTAAAACTTATTGATACCTCTCGAACTTTTAAACGGTTAGTCGTATCAAAAAATCACCAGAACAATAAAGTCTTAAAATAACATATAGACCTATTATAATATATAATATTTAATGACACACCAAAACGTGTTCTGTCGACCATGTTTGGTGCTCATTTACTACTACCGACACCGACCTTAGGTTATTATCTATATAACCACGAACAAAGAAGAGTAAACCGTAGGGTATAACGTATTCAGCTGGTAATGTATGTAGGCGTACACCCGTTTCAAAGAAAAGTATACAATTTCAAGTTATTTATCATCATAGGTCTAGCAGTAACCCTTTTGACTCCATGGTAGTGGCTAAATATGTGTTGCAATAAGTTGAACGATTATCAAAATTCCTTTTGACGTTACAAAATTTGTAGGTTTGTAACCCATTGCAGATTTAATTCTAGCGGCCATTACAAGTACTAATCGAGTATAGCGTTCGTAATTCAGGTCGTGATTAGCGATTCTACAAGAATGAATGCAGACGGAATGTCAACAGTAACCACCGATTAGCAGACAATGCGGCGAGTGGGTTTTGTTATTCCGCTCATGCGCAATGACTGACTCTCACCATCAGCTTCTGAACCTGTCTATGTAGGCCTACTACATTTTATCCTCTATCTATCCATCAATAGAATGCCAAGTGTTGGAAATAATTCATCTTTGGCTCGCGTGACATGTTGGCAGTGCTCACAAAGAGAAAGGATCCGCATCGGTATTAGTATTTGAATACTATTGCAATATACAACGTTCATACAAACGGCGTACAAAATGTATAATAATTTTAATAGTTAATTAATGTGTTCAAATAAATATATTATATTTAACTAGAGGAAATGCGGCGAGGCAAATGCAAACAGTTTATTGTAGACTCTGATATTTTAGGATCCAGATCACCTCTGCTTCGCCATCTTAACCCAATCCAAGTGCCAAAATAATCCAAATCTGCCCCTACTCGCATGCGTCAGGATCTAGATCACTGCTACCGCCACCACTCTATCCCGATCAAAGTGTCTCAATCAAGCGTAATTTCCGAGAAAATATCAGAGTGTACAATAATCTGTTTGCATTTGATTCGCCGTGGAGTTGGTGAGCGAAGAGAGCATATGGTAGAGGTCTCTTGTATATTACAGAAATGAAATTCATAATATGTTTACCATTACACGTATCTACAGAACTAACTACTATTTATTGTGTTCTGAGAAATACTGTATTCCTATTAACACTTACTTTAATTGCTTCTTTAATTACTAAGGAAGTGTATAAAGGACAAATTGAGAGGTCGTAGAAATTATAAAAATGAACTAAATTATAAAAGGAAGATCATTGAAGACATTTTTCTACAGAGAGGTTTTATTTATTCCTCATTCTTTCAAGCTCCGAGTATTTTTATTCGCCTTTTGGCCTTAGTTATCGGAATTTGTTAACTAGAAGTCCTTCTCAGGGCCGTGCTACACCTGTGTAGGAGGCGGTGGAAAACTATTTAGAGGGAGCGCCTTCTTAGGCATATTTTCAGAGTAGGCCTACTAATGACTATTTTAAGATATCCAGGTAATGGTTACGCGTTTAAACTTTACACAGATTTAAGGAATAGTCGTAAGCAACTTTAAAAGTACTTATACAAATAATATACGTATTTAAAATAATATGTTTAAAAGTAATATAAACAAAACTAACACAGTTATGAACAACATTAATTTTTGCCTCCATACCGGAATAAATGGCGTTTGTACTAACTAAATATATACCAGTACTTTTAACACTCATTTTTAGAGTAAACATCGGATTCTAACTACAATGAAGCCTCTTACAAGTTAAAACTAAAGCAAACATAACAGGAATTACATAAAAATAAAAAAATAACTTATAATAAAAGCAACATAGAAGAGAAATCAACAGTCAACAAAGTTTTTTTTGTATTTATAAATATAGACTATGTATACTAGCTGGCCCGATCCGGCTTTGCACGGATAGACAAATCAAAGTGTATTTCTTATGAAAATTTTAGTAACTTTGACCCCCCGAACCCCCCTAAAATTTCGATTTTTTAAAAAAACCTTTCTTAACGAGCACATAGGGCCTTAGAAGAAGCTTTCATTCCAATCCGTTTGGTAGTTTTGGAGAAATCGTGATTTAGTAACTTTGACCCCCAAACCCCCCTCCCCCTAAGATTTCGAATTTTTTTAAACCCTTTCTTAGCCAGCACCTACGGCCCTAGAGAAAACTACATACCAAATTTCATTCCAATCCGTTCAGTAGTATTAGAGAAGTCTTGATTTAGTTACTTTGACCCCCCCCCCCAAACTCCCCTAAAATTTTGATTTTTTTTTGAAAACCTTTCTTAGCGAGCACCCACAGTCCTAGAGGAAGCTACATACCAAATTTCATTGCAATCTGTTCTTTAGTTTTTGAAATTTCGTGATGAGTCAGTGAGTGAGTGGTATTTGTATTTTATATATATAGATTAGTTTACATTCAAATCAAATTCTAATTACATACATTTCAAAATAGATTGTTTTGATGTAGAAAAACTTTACGCTCATACATTGAATAGAGTAGATTTAATTAATAAAGGTTAGTAGTTGTAACGAACACTTTTACAACCGCGGGTGGGCACCGGTGCTGGACTGGAACTGTATAAAGCACTCTTGAATTTCAACCCTAAGAGCAATGTTAAACGAGTAACAAGATTACTGAAGTAATAATGGTCAAACAATTATTTTGAATATGTAATTTTAAAGGTTAGGACAGTCCAAATGTGGATATCATTTAGTTTTTTAAATTTGTTTTTAACTAAATTAAATTTGTCTTGTAGCTTAACTCAAAATTAAAGTTTGCTATTTTTTTTATTCAATAATGTAAATATCAGCAATGTCAAAAGCTCGCCATATTTTAAGTTTAATTATCTTCAATAAAATAATTATCTTCAAATAAAAGTAATTTCAGTAAGTTTGGATAATTTATGACCATAAAATCTGCTTTATTGTGGAAGCATGTACGCGCCGAATTTGTGTTCCTACTCGAATGTTTAGCCTGCACTCTGTTATTTATCACATCAACTTGATGCTCGCGGAAGAATACTAAAAAAATAATAAATCCGATAATTTTGAATGTGTGAGAGAAAGCTATGTTTAATAACACACACTCCCATTAGTGGGAGCGCTCCGGGAAACTTCCCGATGGGTCAGAACGACCCTGGTCCTTCTTCATCAGATGCGCTTTCTACCACAAAATCTAACATTTCCGTTCGACGAAACGTATGATGCAATAAGTGGAAACTTTCCAGGACTAATTGATCCTGGTATTGTTCTTGCAAGTGGAACAGGTTCGCAGAAAACGAGCGACTCTGTCCATAAATCGATTCAAATGTCCAGAAGCTGTTTACCAGAGAGGTCTCTCCAGTCCGGTATCGAGAACAACTTTCCGTACAACGATCGTCATTATAACACTTCGGAAGCCGAATAATGACGAAAACTGGCGAAAATTTTAGATGTGAGATAGTATTGTGAACGGATTGGACAATGTTTGGAGTTGAATTAAAGTTAACGATGCCATATATTGTGGTGGATAAAAGAGTCTAGCGGTTCTTTTGAATTGGATCGATATACTTTTTAAATCAACTATTTTTGAATCAAGTTCTTTGAAGCCTTCTAGTAAACTGCGTTACTGAAATCATTATGAAACCCATAGACACTATTGCCGGATCAGAGTTCCTGCAGTCAATGGAGCTCAATCAAGATCATGTGAAGTCTGCGAACTTAGAAAAAGGTCAGGGAAAAAATTGTTTAATACCATTAAGGGTCTGCTCCAGTAAACGAGAAATCCACCGGAACGCAAACGCCTCTCACTATATCCCTATCTAAACAGTGCAATTTCTTGCGCTGACATTGCCTCATTTCAAACCATTTTATAAGTCTTCTTTTGTAATTGAGTGTTGGAAAAAAACTGAATATTCTTTATAAAATTTCGGATCTTTCTTGCAAATTATTTTTCGTTATTAATTTCTTATTGTGTTAGGAAAAAAATTCTAACTTTGTACTTACAAAATGTCAAAATCAAAAGCATTTAAAAAAATGTAAATTGCAAGACGGATGCGTATTGTGACTGTGCTTAAAATGAGACCTTGCAAACAATTTTATGATAAAAAATAAACGAAATAAATGGTTTGAAATTTAACATTGCTCTTATGGGATACAAATCCAAGATGGCTGCCACTACAGCAGACCCTTAAGCCTCAAATATGATGCAAAAACTGAGAAGTTGTTCTTTCCTCCAGGTTGTCGTAACACAAGCTCTTGAAGCAGATTTTAGCCAATTTCAACAGGAAAGATAACCTACTTCAGTGATTCTTATGGCGATGCCTAAAGTCGGGAGTGGTCAATGAGCACCGATCATGGTGTCATTTAAAATTGCATGTATATATGTACTCGCTCTCTGACGGTCGCATTGTACGTCCGATTTGGTCCAAATTTGGTACACACGTTGGTTTTCTAAGTCACTCCGACGAGTTATTTAGCCAAAAATCCCACAAACGGAAGCACAATTTTAACCGGAAGAACTTTTTTGTACTAAAATTAAACTTTTTGGGGTTTATCTAAAAAGAATAAATATGTGAGATTATTCTGCACATTTCGTTTTTTTACACGGCCTTCTAGCTCGTCTGGTCCCTCAAAGTCGATCAAAACGTAAAATACGTAAGTACACGGTTCAAATTCACGTCGGTATTTTACTGTGGGGATGCTTCTGATCCAAGGCTGACTGATCGGGAAGCGAGTTTGTGTGCTGCTAGCGAAGCAGTCTATGATCTGAGGGCGCAAGGTCGAGGTGTAAAGCGAGTTTTTCCGCTGCGAGCGGAACGAAGCAGCGCGTGAGCTGGGGCTGTAGGCTGAGTTGCAAAACAAATTCTTCTAATATATTTCGTAGACGTTGGCAGCTGTTCAGTGCCTTCTTGATTAAACCAATTTGTAACATAGTTGGTTGAACCCCTAAAACATATAAACATTTGGAAATTCGCTCAACTCAAAGCAGAGGTTCATCTGCGTGATCGAATTATTTTATATTAGTTTCAAGCTTTTCATGTGCATTGTTTGGCACTAAACTTGTAAAAATATGTTAGTTAAAATTTGTTTAACTACTATAAGTTTATTTCTACTAATATTAAAGCAATATAATTCTAGGAACACAAATAATTTGTTAAAAATTATTTTCTGTTACCCTTTCAGAAGCATCTTACTCAGCTTCCTCGCCCCCTCTGGAAAAACCTACATGTACTGTCTTGGCCATATTGGATCGATTCTAAGTCTAATGTTATACTTAAACACATTTTCTCTTATCAATATACTGTATAATATTTTCTCTTCAAATACAATTGGCTTTCTAATTTCCAGTATTGTTATTCGGAAGAAAACAATAAATTTTTTTAAAGATTCAGTTATGCGGCGTTAACACTTTTAATTACTGCTCTTGCGGTCGTTTGCAAATTTTACCACATCGCAGGTAGGCCTACTTACATTGCCCAGGTTGTTATGTTCTCCGAGTATGACATCACTCGACTTATAATGCAAGTCAGATAAAGTATATCACCACGGACAAACACGCGATAAGCGTTAGATTTAAATGACAAATAGGATCATATGCTTGGCGTTAGAATCCATAACAATCGCGAATAATTGGTAATTTATGCACATAGAAATGTGTATTTGCATACAAAACGGTCTTTTCAATAACTCTGGATATTGTTTTTAGTCAGACAATTACAGGCTTGTTTACGAAGCCGACCGACGTCTTTATCTTATCTGGTCTTTGGAAATAATTATTCATTATTTCCTAGAACCAGTTCAAAAACAGAGCAATGAAAGTGAGGCAAGCGGCGTGACGGAGTATTTGGAACTAGCGTATACTTATTGTGCCTAAACCATCGTATAACCTTTGCTAATGTTGCTAAAAGATCGAATAAAGGTCCGTTTACACACATCCGTGACGTATATCAGTGCCGTGTTAGTTCAGTATCGATTGGCGTATATTTGCAAATTAACAGAAGTTCTATTTTATAATTCTATTAAAATAGAAATAATTGAGACCAATTGTAAACGCTAGTTAGTGATTGTTTAAAATATAGTTTTATGTTTGAGGACCTAAGTTATTTTTTTAGGTTTTCCAGAATGAAGTAAATAAAAAGGATTTCAAAAAATATATTAATTTACAACGAGTTTTAACCCCAAAACCTATAGATGGTTCCTCATTTCCAGATATCATATTAGATTTAATTTTTTATTTCCTCTCCTATTTTGCTTCAGATTTCATTTTTTAATGAAATATCTATATATGTATGACTAGATAGATCGTTTAAAATCAGATATTTACAAAAGTGCCCGACAATTTTCCCAAACTTTCCACGATTTTTTCCTTTATATTGTTTTATATGAGTTGTAATCTCATCACAGGCATAGCCTATGAGGGTTTCCATTTGTAGTTATAGGGTATGTTTTTCATTTCATTTGTAAAAAAAAAAATAAAAAATATATATATAAAGGACAATGTATTTATTCATTTTATTTACTATGTTTTTCTCTGTATGTAAACTACCAACTGAAATTAATATATGGACCATCCTTAGTAATGAACGCTATTTTACTGTTATTATCCTGTGTTCGATAATTTTGAAAGTTATACAATTCGATAGGAAATTAATAACCTGCTACAAAAATTTACTCTTGACGATTTTTATAAAACTTTACTGTTTTTGAGTTATTTTCAATTAAAATGTTTAAATGACCGCTATTTTGTAATGTGTTATTGGAACAAGTTGATTATCATTTTTTCCAACTAGGCCTTTGCATTGGACTCAATCAGTTAAACCGGTCTACAGGTATATATTATTTAGTGAAGGCAAACAAAATGGCGGATGGATGGTAAAAGAAGTGTTTTCGGACGTACGTTTACAGGAAATTTTTTATGTTTATCTATATGAATTATATTCTATAATTATACCCTTATATGAATTATACCCTTGAATTATATTCTACAGAATCACCCAAATGAACGTCCAAAATAGTTGTTGTTTGTCCTCACCTCCACAATCCACATTTTCTCTACACTGGTGCACAAATCTTTCAAGGATTTGTTCTGCTATCCTTCTTTAAGTTGCTGTAATCATTTTCTGTCCCATATGAATTCGGTAACTTATATTTTCTAATCTTAATTGCCCTTGTGGTCAGGGGTGATGTAGCCACAATGATGGTTTCAATGATAGAGGCTGTGTAACAAAAGTGTCAACTCTCTGGAATGAGAAGAGTACAAATTTATCAAAACTATACTGTTAAAAAAAAAATTATTTTTTTAAATGCGACAAAGCTCTGGGATTTGCCTAGTGGGAGTCTCTTGTATTAAGGCTCGGCTGGCCCAACACCTTCTTGAAATTTAACTCTCATAAGATCAATGTTAAACACGTAACAATATTACAGAGTAATAATTATCAAAGTATTATTCTGAATATGTCTTTTTAAAGGTTAGGACAGTCCGAATGTGGAAATCATTTAGTTAAAAAATTTTTTAAAACTAAATTTGTTCTTCGATTTAACTCAAAATCTAAGTTTGCTCATTTTTTCTTATTTAATAATTCAAATATCAAAAATTTTATTATTGTGTTTATTATTTTATTATTAAACTTCACCGCATTCGAAGTTTAATTATCTTTCAAATAAAAATAATTTCAATAAATGTTTATAATTTATAACGACAAAATCTGCTTTATTGTGGATGCACGTACGCGTCGAATTTGTGTTCCTACTCCAGTGTTTCCACTATGGTGATTATCACATCAACTTGTTGCTCGCGGAGGAATACTATAAAAATAATACTTCTGTTAATTTTAAATGTGTGAGAGAAAGCTGTGTTTAATACCTACTCACATACATTGTCACTCATACGAATTGCAGTACGTTTACAGTCGGGGTTACGTCTGTAACCCTCTAGTTTCCACTTTTATGAAGCTGCCCTACATTTGCTAGCGAAAGAATGAAACACACACACAAACTCAATGCTAGTAGTGCACAGCTCTGCCACTGGAAGAGCTGCGGCGAACTCAGAAATGTTTTTCACTCCTGCCAAGCCTCAAACATAATATATTTAAACTTTTCACTTTTTTATCTAATTAGACATTTTAGAGATTAGGTACGGAGGGCATTAACCAAAACCCATCCTATAGCCTGTAAGGAGGTAAGTAAACTTTATCTCTCTGGAGTAAACTTATGATGCTACGACTGAAAAATTTTCATTAAAAAAATATAAAGCTTTTAGATTTAATCTTAATTGAAGCTGGCGACAAGGAATACAATTACCACTTATAATTTGTTTCGTTTCGCCAAAGGAAAAATGATTAAAAGAGAAAACAAGTCGGATTTCAAGTAACTGATGTTCTTTTACTTCATGCTTAGTGTTTTTGACACGCATATTAATGTTTAATCTTTCTAAAAAGATTTCTTTACTTCAGACTCTGTTTTATACGTCGTTTTGCGAAACATTTCCCACTGAATAATTTGTGGCTATACATCTTGCGATTGGTCTTCATCACTCATTTACACAACGTTATAGATGGCCTGATGTTAAAACGTTTAATAATATTCCTTAACAGCACAAAAATGAATATGATTTTAGAACGTTCAAATCTTCTAATAACTTTGTCTTGAACTGAAAATAGGTCTCATTTTTTCTCGTATCCAAGTCACTATACCCCCAAAAGTCACTATACCAGAAACGGAAGATTTTCAGAGCTTGTTCCGCTGGCGAAACTAATGAAACGGTTTGTGTAAACATAGTTCTGGGAACGCTTATTTATCCGCAATCCCTCATTTTGTTTATTGTACTAAATTGATATTTTATTACGAATTGTAGTGTAAGTAATTCGATCACGCAGCTGAACCGCTGAACAAACTCGCTTCGTATCCCGCTCGTCGGCCTCGGATCAGAAGCTGCCCCCCTCGTGGATTTGAATCGGGTACTTTTATGGTATTTTACGAACTCGTCCTAACGACTTAAAAAACCAACGTGTGCACCAAATTTTACCAAATCGGACGTAAAATGCGGCCGTTAATGACACCCCAAAACGTGTTCTGTGGCTTATGATTGGTGTCCATAACACTCCCGACATTAAATTTGGTCTCACCATAAGAGTCACTGCAAATAGCTCATCTTTCCTCTGGAAATTCGCTAATGACCATGAACAACAACGTTTAAAATTCTAGGGTTTAGAATATAAAATATATATTCAATCGTGCCCTATGGATGCGTGATGACGAATACTTCAGAATGTACTCGAATATGTCTGAACGACACGCTTGCTATGATCACAAGCATGTGTTTGATTTGTTCGTGCGAGTTCTAACGTAGACAACTCGCTTTAAGAGAAATATGATATGCATTTGTAATTCTTTTTCTTATTAAACCATGAGTTGTATTGTCACATCGTTAAAACAACAACTAATCCTACGTAAAAAAAATAGCCTAATCTTCACTTCCTCTGCTCGTAAATGCTGTTTTCATGTTCCATCTGGCTTTCACCGCTCGTAAACTCGGAATAAACTCGATTTCATAATAAATGAACGTTTTCTCTAATCTTCTTCACACGTCCACCTCGCCACGTAAGACGTAAGCGAGGATTAAATGCGTAATAACTTTACAATTACCTTCTTTCCAGATTTTCTATCTCGTTTCTTCCGCATTACTGATCTCAGTCCCGTGTTTGTTTATGCTTTCACTCTCTACGTATTAGTAAGACTAATTTTCTGTGAAGCTTCGACACGTTATCCGCTCGTACATTACTTTCTAGCAATACATATTTTATTTGTGGATATTAGAGAGTTGGTTAAGTAAACGGTTAACTTTCTAACGGTCTAAGCGCATGCTCGATGGAATCGATAGTTTTTCAAACGCATAAGAATTTTTGAAGTCGAGTAACTCGTTCTGGAATCATTGTAAGACTTGATGGTAAGGCGCAGTTAGAATGTCGCCTAGTTCGCATGGGTGACCGACTGCGCCGGCTCATAAGTCGAATTATCATTCGACCCTTTTATTCCTAAGATACAGTGAGGAATGTCGTAGTTGTTTAGTGTTCGAACTATATTTTCATGAAATAAAATGCGGAATTCAAAAATTACAAAAATATTAAAACAAAATAAAAAATGTAAGAAATAGCAGTTTTGCAGACTAAGGCCTAGTATGTGAGTCATCGAAACGACAGTGACGGCAGGTAAGCCATGCTGCGCGTATGAGAGTGTGTGGGCGTCGAGGTCCGAGGGTAGCTTTATTTAATTATTTCTCTGGGGCTCTGGACAAACTATAGGTCAGGTAGTCCTAATAGGCCTACGTACAAATTGTAGATAATTGTATTTTTAATTATATAAATGTTAAATAAGTGATTCGATCACTCAGCTGAACTGCTGAAGTGAGTTGAGAGAATTTACAAAATTAATTTTATATGTTTTCAACCAACTATTCAAAAAAATAGAAATTGGTTAGAATAAAAATTGGGAAATTGGTGTATTCTACTCACGAAGGCGCTGAATTTATTAGTCGAATTTGGTGGCACCTCAGCTTCCAGTCCCGGCTCACGCGCTGCTTCGTTCCAAAACATCAGTTTATAATGCAGTATGATAAAAACATTGTTTATGTAATTTCTATTGTAAGAAGTTGGCGGTTGGGTTGTAATGGATGCAGCTTTTCTGACGAATTAAAACAACGTCTAGCGTCCAATTTGTATTGTAATGTTAATTTCAAACTGCATGTCAATGTTAAAAGTAGAAAATAAATCCATTGTAAATTTTATATAAATTGTTTTGTAAAGAATCTAGTTTAAGGTTGAACGATCAGGTGAAATTCCCTGCAAAGTCACCACTTTTGCAACATTACTATAAATATTGTGTTTGTTTTAATCACACATAATTTGTTTAAAATAAATCGCAAGCAACAGGACTTCATTCTAAACCTTCTGAATTCCAGAGCTAAATGTTTCTTTAAGTCGAGTGGTCTTGTTCTTTTCTTAAGCGCTAGTAATTATTCACTTTAGCGGTATCGTTTTTGGTTAATGGCGGAAGCCTGAAAGCCATTTGCCTCTTCGGCACTCTAATCACCGACTGAAATTAATAACTGTGAATTTTGGAGGAATCTAAATAATGCTTTGCTTTTAAAAGTGTTTTAGTGGTCACGTCTTAATAATAACGTCCAAATTTGTAATGATTGATTTTGAAAGCGCTTTCAACTGGTAGGGCAACACATGGTGTTATAGAGAACAAGGTTAAATTGGTTGTTGTTTTAATCTTAGTAAAATATTAATAAATATGAACAGTTTGTTTAATCTATCGTCTTTACTTTATACTCATACTAGGGGCTCCATCCCTGCTTGCTTTGCTCGCCAATACCGGAGCAACCCATGGTGGAGCCAATGCAAACAGATTATTGTATACTCTGATATTTTCACAAAAATTAAGATTTAGCGGTAATCTATACATCGCTAATTTAAGACAGAGATCGAAATAGACAGTAATTCAAATTGCGGATTGCGTTGAAATTTCTCCATTAATATATAAATAATCAACATATCAAACAAATTTTGATATTACCGACTAAATATTACCTTAGTAACAGCACATATTATGTAACTAATATAATATGTAACAGCACATGTTTGATTTATAATAAAGAAAGCTTTAGGTTTGCTTTTACTTAATTTAAAAAACTGTTATTTGTGGAAAATAATTACCTGACTATAAATTTGCTAATTGGTTGCAATTAAACTTGTTTTGGTTTATTGCAGTCCTAAACTAATATTTTGTTAAGTTTTCGATCGAATATTTATCGACAAATGTTTAAATTGAATTATGATACAGTAAGCATTTTCCGTTGATTTTTGTTTTTCGTTTGCTAATCTTCTAACCTAAAATAGCTGTTGGTTGTGAAGAATGTTAAACTGATTTCAATTTTGCAAAGTTGAATGGAAACAAACTTGTGTTGCTAAGTTTAAGATCCAAACTTACAGAATGTTCACTATTTTTATGCTTTAAAATAAAGGTTTTACAAAATCCTTTCTTAGTGTGCATCTATGACCGCATAAGAATATACTTTTAAATTTTTGTATTTGTGTCTTAAGTAGTTTTTGCTCCACGTTGATTTTATATCAGTCAGTAAAGTCAAAGCCGTTTATATATATATACAAATGATTAATAAAGGACGAACAGTGAAATAATACACGGAAAAGCTAACATCTGTAGCCTGACTCGAAATTAGCAGACCGAACTGTAGCTCCACCAACTAAGCCATCTGCCTAAATCCAGTAAACATTGTTGCCGTTGATCGTAGATAATTTAGATATTTCAATAACTTACTAGTAACGAAGCAGGGTTACAATAAATAATTCAGAATTAACAAAGAATTAACAATGAAATTTGTCCAAAATTTTATTACGTATTTTAATTATAAACACGAATTGCATGTTGTTTGTATATCTTAGCATGTATATTGAACATTTGGTTTGTAGATCTTTATTTGCTACTTTTTCTTCACATATTATTATTTTATATCTATTTAACTGTTCAGCTGAAAGGCTATTTCAGATTTTACTATCGAATTTCCATAGGAAATATGAGCTATTGCATTGTCTCTTATGGAGAGACCTAAGGTCCCAAGTGGTCAATATATATGTGGTGTATATAGGCTATGTATTCGCACTCTATCGGAACCATTTTACGTCCGATTTGGGACGAGTTCTTTAGCCAAAAAATAAAACAACCGTATATAAGCACGTTTTTTGACAGGTAGTAATTATTTTTTGAGATTTTTCGTACTAGAATGAAATTTTGTGGGGTATTATCTAAAAAAAATAAATATATGAGATTATTCTGCAAATTTTATACTTTTACACGACCTTATAACTTATCTTATAATTTTATAGCCCGTCTGGTTCTACCAATAGCGATAAAAACGGAAAATACCATAAAAGTACCCAGTTCTAATCAACGTGGGAGATTTTACCATGGTTGCAGCTTCGATCCGAGGCCGACGGCCGGGATGCTAACTGCGAGCGAAACGAAGCACCCTAAAATCCGAGGACGCAAGGTCGAGGTGCAAACTCGTTTTTCCCATAGAAGCGGAACGAATAAGCGTGTGAGCAGGTGCTGAGGAGCAAACAAATTCTACTAATATATAATTAAGTAGACGCAGGCAGCTATTTACCGCCTTTGCGAAAAGTCCAATTTCCCTAATAGTTGGTTGAAACATTAAAACATACAAACTTTTTTGGAAATTCACACAACTCACGTCAACGGTTCAACTACGTGATCGAATTATTTGTGAAGCCAGTCTAATCAACAATTTTTATTTCAGATTTGCAGTTCCCAATCGATGTGAGCGGAGTGCAAAAGGATCATCCATTTTTGGAACCCGACTCCCTACAATCCTTGTTCCGTCGTCTGCATGCGCTAAACAAGTGTGCCAACATGAAGGTTGATAATCTCCCTAAAAGCACGGTAAGTGTTGGCTTTATTGATTCCATTTTCCCATTGTATTCCTTACATAACTAACCAGTCTCCTAACATGATTGGGTTTTAGGAATCTTAGTTCTCTAAACTTCCACAACACAGCTGTTCTTTTATTTGGCAAATATAATTGCATTTCTGCTCGTTTGTTCTTTCCATTTGAGACTAAACTATCTACAGTACAATGTTGCCAAGTCGGATGATCAGAAAAGAGGGGGAGCGCTTCTAAACTCATGAAGGTCAGTCTGTAGAGTGTTTTTTACCTCACAACCCAATCTGTTCAATTTGGCCATCTGTTTCAAATATTTCTATTTTTGTTATTTAACATTTTCAAACGATATTTAGATGGTTGCGTAATTTTTTAAACAAAAGTTGAAGAACAATAATTTTGAAATTAACATAAGAGTTTTGCCATCGAAGTTTTTAATTTTTTTAAATTATGTTGTTAAACTTTTAATACAAATTAACTGTTTAATTTTAATATTTAACAACAGATACTAAAATTATATAAAAGTGAGCCTTTCTCGAAGATTTTCAAAAAACCTGTGATGGTTTTGTAAAGGTCGAACCTAAAATTGCGTTTTTTTACTACTATTTGACTATAGACAATAATTTAGGTATTTTTTAATTTTTTTATTTCAATTTTAAATGGGACAAGATAAAAATAATGATCAAATTTCGGATTAAACCAATATAACCAACTATTTATATTCATGACAGTTTTCACTTCTGACAGCAGTCCCACAGCATGCTTTCTTAATTTTTACACACACGTTATACAATTAATTATCTAATGAAATAAATTCAACTCTCACAATTCGGATGAATGTTCTATTCCATATAAAAACTCTTCCTTTTTGTGACGGATAATTGGCCGGAAAAGCGCCTCGTACCTCTTGTATATTTTCCCCTAAATATTGCTAACATTTCAGCTTTCATCAGATAAAATCTGCCTTTCTCCCTGGAGAGGTAATCTGTTTAGACAATGTTCCAGCATCCATCACTTCTAAAAAGCGAGCGGTGCTTTGTTTGTCAATGTAGATGTCTGCATAAAAACATTTTCCTTTCAAATACAACTTCGCTTTAAATTTATCCCCTTCTGTAAATACATACTTTGTAAATTAAAACTTTTAAAGCCGTTTATACATAAAATGTGTTAAAATTATCAACGGAATGGACTTAATATAATCTCTGCTACTTTGAAATAAGAATATGTGTTGGTCTGGGGACTGGGACACACTCATGGGCAAAAGGTGCCGTGATCGATTTCTAGAATTCAAAATTTATTGAGTTCATCCAGCATAGAGTTATGCAGCATCCAACGAAAATACTCTGGCAAAATTAAACTTAAATAACCTGATCTGCATCTAACCTAAACCAGCCGGAAATTTGAAGTGCTGATCATACATCACTCAACAGAAATGCTTCTAGCAAAGCTAACCCAACCCGGAATTCGAAGTACTGATCACACATCACCCAACAGAAATGCTTCTAGCAAAGCTAACCTAACCGGGAATTCGAAGTACTGATCACACATCACCCGACTGAAAAGCTTCTAGTAAAGCTAACCTAACCGGGAATTTTAAATACTGATCACACATCACCCAACAGAAAAGCTTCTAGCAAATCCAATCTAACCAGAAATTTAAATGCTGATCACATATCACCCAACATAAATGCTTCTAGGAAATTTAATCCAACCGGGAATTTGAAATGCTGATCACACTCACCCAACATAAAAGGTTCTAGCAAAGCTAATGTAACCGGAAATTTCAAATGCTGATCACACATTACCTAACAGAAAAGGTTCTAGCAAAGCTAACCTAACCGGAACTTTGAAATGCTGGTCGCACATCACCCAACAGAAAAGCTTCTAGTAAAGCTAACCTAACCAGGAATTTGAAATGTTGATCACACATCACAAAACAGAAAAGCTTCTAGCAAATCTAGCCTAACCGGGAAATTTAAGGCTGATTACACATCACCATTCCTAAATGCTTTCCAAGTACCTAACGTTTTGATTCATACTCGATCTTTTTTACGTTGGCAGAAAAATCTGAGGAAACTGAAAATAAGAGTATTTCTGGTCATGAAAATCTTTTACTCTCGGTCTGGACAGAAAATTTAAATCGTAGCATTATATCAGTCGGTCCGAAGTCCGGTATCGGACTCTGAGCCTACTTGAAATGCAGCTATAGAACATGAGACATGTATTGGTTACCAATGATTCTAAGACTCTTATTTCGAGTACGTGTTTGCCATATGGAAATCATGCTCTAAATGTAATCCGATCAAGCTGGAGCGAATACAGATTTTGTTGGAAACGTCTATAGCCTGGGTAAAATGTGTTTTTTGGGCGAGTCGAAACGTGGAAGTTTTCTTCAAAAATCGCAAATATTTTTAAAACTATGGGTCCAATCTATTTTTTAGTTTTGATATTTCTCTTGAAAGTATACTATTAAACCCAGTGTTTTCCATTCGATGGTACATAAGAAATATAATAGACCTATTCCCTAATTTACTATTTTCGAGATTGACTCGCGCGTATATTACACATTGCATACATACAACGTCGTTTTTTCCACTGCATGTATTCGTTTTATACTAATTTGCTTCTTTTCAAAAAGAAATAATTCGAACACTCAGCTGAACCTCTGACGTGAGTTGAGCTAATTTTCAAAATTAAGTTTACATGTTTTAGGGTTTCATTCAACTATTTGGGAAATTGGTCTATTCACGAAGCCGCTGAATAACTGCTTGCGTGTAGAAATATACAGCCTCCATCCCCGGCTCACCCGTTACTTCGCTCCGCTCGCAAAGCAAATGGCTGTTCTTGCGTGTCAACTAAGACTAATGTGTAGCAAATTCGAGCATCCTAGCTTATTGGACGTTTATACTGTATTTATAGTTTAGAGATAGCTACCTATTTTAACCCCTTAGATGCTGTTGGCCGAAGTTCGATGGGTTTACTTTTTCTATGTAACATTAATAAACTAAATGTACAAAATTTCAGCTCTCTAGCTTGCCTTAAAGGGACGTAAAATAATAAATATTTATTGTTTTCGGAGTAGGTGTCCTCGTTGTTACCCCTTACGCGCAGATATTTAAAATGAAAAGGATATAATTTTTATGTATCACATAAGAAACAATTGTGCAAAATTTCAGCTCTTTATTCGCATTGGAATTAAGGCTAGACAGACCCAGTCACCATCTTTAATTTCAACTCCCATAAGAGTAATAGTGATCAGAAAATTATTCTGAATATGTCATTTTAAATGTTAGGACAGTCCGAATGTGAATATCATTTAGTTTTTTTAAATTTGATTTTTAACTAAATTCGTCCTTTGGCTTAACTCAGAATCAAAGTTTGGTATTTTTGTTCTTATTCAATAATGAAATATCAATAAAACTCACCATATCCGAAGTTTGACTGCCTTTCAAATAAAAGTAATTTCAATAAATTTTGATAATATATGAAGAAAAATCTACTTTTCTGTGGAAGCATATACGCGCCGAATTTGTGTTCCTACTCGAGTGTTTAGCCTGCACTCTGGTGGTTGTCACATCAACTTGTTGCTCGTGTAGGAATACTAGAAAAATAATACATCCGTTAATTTTGAATGTGAGAGAGAAAACTGTACTTTTACCGTCAGGGTTAAGTCTGTAACCCCCTCTAGTTTCCGCGTTTATGAAGCTGCCCTATATTTGCTAGCAGAAAAATGAAACCAACACGAACTCAATGCTAGTAGTGTACAGCTCTGCCACTTGGAGAGCTACGGTCAACGAAGATATTTTTTTACTCCTTCCGAGCTTTAAGGTGTTTTATAACCTCTTTAATGTAAGTAATCAAAATCATGTTTATTTCTTGTAGTTTTCGTACGATAAAATTACATTTTTATAGTTTTAATGCCGTAGAAACCCATTCATCAAATAAAAGGTTTCTGGACAGATTTCAGGAGTGTTTTTCTTGATTACAAATACATATCCTGTCACGTCGTCACAATATTTCAAAAAAAGCTCCCGGAAGAACTTGTTCGTTAGCCGCGATTGTCGTCAGGTATTTGGGTTGCGCGCGGCTACTTTGAAGTGCGCATTGTGACCTGCGCAATACGATCCGTCATCCGCTAATCAACACAAATGATTTACTGGACACTGAACTAATGGTTTTAATTCAGTATTTGTTCCGCGGACATGCCGTCGACGGTAGAGTCCTTACATGGCGATGGACTTAATAACCAACAGAATAGCTAATTAGGCTGCCGTGCCTTGTCATATTATTGCATTAGAAACATCGGGCTAATAAACCGACGCGACGTTGCCGCTGATTTAGGACTTTGTTCGAGTTAATTTTTCGTACTTAGCGTTTGTTTCGTAGAGGTTGTTGGTGTTTTAAATATGAATTGTGTTTGTGTTTTAATTTTTTCATTGTCATCTCTATGTTGTCGATTTACTTTCAATTGAGTTTTGTCATGTTCATAATATTCAAAACTGAAATCACTGCGAGCTTGAAACATCGACCCCGAAGGTTGTAATTACCATCTTTTAACTACCATGTTGTTTTACAAAACAAATTATTATGTTTTTTGTATGTATTTATAAGCGAATTTCCACAATTTTAAGCTCTCGTCAGCTATTGAGACTAATCATTTTATGGGGTGACATTAAAAATGGTATATATATATGTGTGTGTTCGCACTCTAACGGCCGCATTTTACGTTCGATTTGGTACACACATTGGGTTTCTAAGTACCTCGGACGAGTTCGTTAGCAAAAAAATTGAACAACCCGAGGCACCATTTTGACAGGAAGTAAAATTTGTAGAGATTTTCGTACTAGAATGAAATGCTTTGGGGGTTTTATTTAAAAATATAAACATAGGCGATTATTCTGCACATTTTGTTTTTTACACCAATTATAGCTCTTCTGGTTCCCCCAAAATCGACCAAAATATAAAATATCATATTACGAGACCGTAATTTGCAAAAGTATTATTATATTTTGAAAAGTATAAAAGTGGAGGGGTTTAAAGGAAATAGATGGGCACTAAACCCGACTGATGTCGCTGAAAGAGGTAACTAATATGACCGCCAGAAGCGCCTAAATAGGAAACACGTTTCGATATTGTCCAGGAAATAGTATTCCTTTAAATAAACGCTTTTAGCCTGAATCGAATAACAAAAACTGCAGTTCGTTATTTGTCTTCCACATCGGACAGTTTATTTACTCGAAAGCGATCGCTCGCATGATCCTAACCGATACACTCCATCCACAGCTGGACAAGTTTAACTTGGAAGCGTTTCCGGAGAATCCTTCCTTTCGGTAGAAACTTTAAAGTAAACTGTAAACTTTGATGAATTAAATAAAACGTTTGTATTTACGTTGCATTGATGAATCTACAAACAGCTCATCGGTTTTCCTGAAATTCTTTGTATAGTTCAAATTAGGTTTACTTTGAATTTTACGTTGTAGGTTAGATTTATTTAAAACATTTCAGTAATGAATTCTAGGAATATTGATTATCTCTGTTAAGTAACTATTGCTTTAATTAGTTTCCGGAGATCGATAGTAATTATTCAATCACCCAGCTGAACCTCACGTGAGTTTAGCGAATTTCCAAAATTAAGTTTATATGTTTTATGGTATCAACCAACTATTTTGGAAATTTTTATACTCACGAAGACTCTGAATAGCTGCCTGCGTGTACGAAATATATTAGTAGAATTTGTTTGCACCTCAGCTCTCTACTTCGTTCCGCTAGCAGCGGAAAAACTCGCTTTGCATCTCGACCTTGCGACCTTGGATTATGGACTGCGTTTTTGCTAATTTGCACCTCGACATTGTGGCTTTGGATTATGAACTACTTCGCTTCGGTCGTAGAGGACAAACTCGCTTAGCGGGTTTGCATCCCATTCGTCGGCCTCGGATAAGCTGCTCCACGTAAAACCCCACACGTAGATTTGAACCAGGTATTTTTATGTGATTTACGTTTAGAATGATTTTGAGGGAACCAGACGTGCTATAAAGTCGTGTAAAAAAACCAAATGTCCAGAATAATCTCCTACATTTATGTTTTTAGATAAACTCCAAAAAGGTTTCATTCTAGTACGAAAAATCTCAAAAAAACTTGCCTCCGTTTGTTCGATTTTGTGGCAAATGAACACGTCCCAGCGACCAAATTGGACTTTAAATACGGTCGTTAGAGTTTAAAAACGTACTCTGGGGATGATGATGATGGTCGGTGCTCATTTACTACTCCTGACCTTAGGTCCTCACCTAAGCGTCACTGCAATAGGTAGGTTCCTATGGAAATTAGATCAAAACGTAAAATACTATAAAATTATTTTACCGTGATGTCAGGTACTGATCCGAGGCCAACTGCCGGGATGCAAACTCGCGAAGTGAGTTTGTCCGCAGCGAACGAATCGAAGTAATCCATAATTCGAGGTTTCAGTCGAGGTGCAAACTTGCCACGTGCAGTCTATAATTCAAGGCCACAAGGATGAGGTGCGAACTCGCAAAACGAAACTCAGCGCTTGAACCGGGGCCGGGGCTGAGGCTGCGGTGCAAAAAAATTATATTAACATAATTCAAGGCTATAAAGATGAAGTGCTAACTCGCAAAGCGAAACGCAGCGCTTGAACTGGGGCTGAGGCTGCGGTGTAAACAAATTCTACTAATATATTTTGTACTCGTATAAAGCTATTCAGCGCCTTCATGAGTAGACCAATTTCCCTAATAGTTGGTTGAAACCCTAAAACATATAAACTTAATTATTGTAGAAATTCGCTCAACTCCGTAAGTGGTTCAGCTGCGTGATCGTATTAATCTCAATCTATATTTACTTGTACTTTAGTGCTGTCGACCTGTAGAATTACACATTCTGTCTACAACTGAGCTAATTGTTCTTGTAATTGCCTTTAACTAGTAATTTGCAATAGTAAAATTGTGTCTCAAACGTTTGAGAAATAGGCACCAGGTGTATAATATGTTTTTATTACCAACATGACTTCATCAATGGTCCGTCTATTCGAATACCGTAGCTAAGACACGTTCACACCAACTCTCCGACAAATTATTCATGACTAATGTTACGACCTCTGTGACGTCATGGACAAGGCAATTATCACTATTTCTCGGTAATCGACTCTCTCGATAATTTGATTCCACACATTTGATTCCAAGAAACTAACTTTGCTTTCTGAAAGGTTACAGTGTTTGCGTTGATTTTGAGTAACGTTTGAAAGAAACCTAACAAAATAGTTAGAATTGTTTACACGCCAATAAACGCCAGAAACTAAATTGAAAATCGGACGCGTGACATGAACCGATTATGTGGACTTCTGGAATCTGTTTAGGTCCCAACAAGTAACATGTTGCATACAATTCCTGTCATTCACGTAAATATTCTGGGCCTACTGGGCATGCATCAGGATCTAGGTCACAGCTACCCACACACCCTACCCCGATCCAAGAGCCACTGTCCTAAACAATCGTGATTTTCTTGAAAATATCAGATTTGTACAACAATTTGTTTGCATTGGCTTTGCCTCGATTGTAGATAGGGAGCAATCAGCGAAGCGAGCAGGGGACGGAACTCTCTAGTTAACTATAGGATACAAAAGTTTTCCTAAAATACATTTAGGCCTTCACTTTAGAAGTTTGTTATGACTGCGTAGAGTAACAAAATCTTTTTTGTCATACTGCATTATAAACTGATGTTTTTACGTGTTGCGTCCGTAAAGTGACAAAGTGACTCGTTCACTACTTGCTTAAAAAGTCAGCTGATTATTGAACCAGCTGACTTCTTTATAATACTAGGACGTAAAGGTATTTGATTGTACTAGGGCCAAAAAGTATTGTACGTAAACAATGCATTGCGGTACTTTAAAATTACAACAGCAATAACTTCAAAAGGTTCAGCTGTTTTCCAACTGAAAGTAGCACTGTCGCGCATAAGTAAAATCTCGTTTAAGATATGTAGAAATATTTATAATGTAATTTAAATAATTAAGCG
>JAGFPH010000133.1:745400-834842 GCA_018207615.1 Philaenus spumarius
CCCCCCCCCCCCCCCCTCAAAACCTCCCCTAAAATTTAGATTTTTTTGAAAACCTTTCTTAGTGAACACCTATGGCCCTAGAGGAAGCTACATACCAAATTTTATTACAATCCGTTCAATAGTTTTAGAGAAATCGTGATTCAGTAACTTTGACCCCCCCAAACCCCCCTAAAATTTAGAATTTTTTGAAAACCTTTCTTAGTGAGCACCTATGGCCCTAGAGAAAGCTACATACCAAATTTCGTTCCGATCCGTTCAGTGGTTTTTGAGAAGTCGTGATCAGTGAGTTAGTGGATTTGGCTTTTACATATATCGATTATATTATTATTATTATTATTTAAACTATTCGATCGATTTCGAACAAATTTGCACCAAACAGTCAATTAGGCCTGTATAGATGCACGAAAAAAGTTTTTGAAAATTCTTGAAAAACAACCCCTTTTTTGGCCAAAAACCCCCAAAAATCAGTTATTATTATTACCTAAACGAGAATTTTTAGAAAGATGCGGTTTTTTGCATATGGTGGGGTACATTAAGGACTACAAATAAGCCAAATTTTATCAAAATCGTTAGAGCCGTTTTTGAGAAATTTAGATTTTTCTCGTTTTTTGGCAATTTTTGGGGGGTAATACCCCTTAAAATTTCATACCACTTACATACCAAATTTCATCAAAATCAGACCGTTGGTATGGTCTCCAGCTCTGTACACACGGACAGACATCACCAAAAAACTACTTTTTTGGGTTCAGGGAGCACCAATACAGATAAATCCACTAAACAATTTATTGGGGTTCAGGGAGCACCAAAACAGATAATTCCACAAAAAATTCAAATTCAAAAATTTGGACGAAAACAATACTTTTTCCATATACTTACGTATAGGGTGGAGAAAGTAAAAAGACAAAAAAAAAGAAAAGAACGTAGTAAATAAAAATATCCAAAATAAGCAATACATTACAGAGTTGAAATATAATTCTTATACAAAACACAACTCTGTTTAATATAATTCATTATTTTATTTTTATGATTTTATCAGATCCACTAAGATCTTTTTACACATTTGGTAAAGTATTGAAAAGCTTACTTGCAACATACAGGCCCGGATTAGCAGCTATTTACGCCCTAGGCCAGCATATTTAACTGTAAAACTCATGTTTTAGAGATTCTCTGAGGGCTATTTGAGCTATTAACAGTTTTATTTTTAGCCATTTTAAATGCATTTTTAGTTATTTTCCAAGAAAAATATTAAAATGCCAATTGTTATAGCAATTAAAATGCCAATACTTATAATTTGTACTAAGCAGATATTGACTAAAAAGAAAGCATGTTGAAAAATAAAACACAATACTAAATAAACAACACTGTCGAGGTAGGCCTATATCAAAAGGTATATCAAAATGTGTACATAGTTTTAAAATTTCTTCTTTCTGGCCTTGGACCAGGCCTCGCTAGACTCTCCTCAACACCCCCTTCTCTCTTTCAAGGCCAGTGCAATCCGGATGCTCGTTACTCACGCTCGACTAGAAGTACCGTACAAAATTTGTCGTTTTCCCATGCCATAGCCATGGCCTAGGTTGGCTTTATGGGTAATCCGAGCCTGGCAACATATATACTACTTTTCCTATAAAGTTTTTTACTATATTTAGGTAACAGTAAATCCTTATTTCTAGTTCTGCTATTTGAATTTTTATAAGCAGTGCAGAGGTCTTTATAGTGATACATAATACATTTGGTAAAATACAATTGTTCCCAAGTAGCAAAAGTTGTTGGCATTACGTTGGCCAACTGTAAGATTTGGCACACTTTACAACGGTTGGCCAACCAACTCATTGCCAACGTTGGCCCAATGAAGTAGTCCAACGTTGGCCCACCCACTCATTGCCAACGTTGGCCCAACGAAGTAGTTCCAATGTTGGCCCAACACACTGTTTACTTACATTAAGCCAACACAAACAATTATTGCTGTAAATTTACTTTTTTGTGTACTTACAGCTCTCAGTCCTTTATTTTTCTTTTTTTCCCTGGTGACGTACGTTTTGCCTTTCCTATTCAGGCATTATCAAACCTACACTGCACTAGTACTTTACATTATTTGTTAATGCGCGTCAAGTTTTTAAAATGAAACACTTATACAAAACATTCACAAACAACATGTAACACATAACACAACACAACACTCAATAGGGACATTTAAATTTTATTCACAATTACGCGAGCCAAACGTACGTGTGGCCGCGATCGTTTTTCGCAAGCTACTACGTTTGGCGTATGTTCGGCTCGCGTAATTGTGAATAAAATTTAAATGTCTCTATTGAGTGTTGTGTTATGTGTAACATGTTGTTTGTGAATGTTTTGTATAAGTGTTTCATTTTAAAAACTTGACGCGCATTAACAAATGTAAAGTACTAGTGAAGTGTACGTTTGATAATGCCTGAATAGAAAAGGCGAAACGTACGTCACCAGGGAATAAAAAAGAAAAATAAAGGACTGAGAGCTGTAAGTACACAAAAAAGTAAATTTATAGTAAAATTAACCAGTTTAGTAAGGCAATCAGAAATAAACAATTATTATTGTCCCAACCAAAGCCCAACAATCGAATCATCTCTCTTAAAACATAAGCTATACCCGACAATCTTCCCCGTAGGAAAGATAGGTTCCTTTAGTTGGTAATATATAAAGAAGGTAGAAACGATACAAGGTTGTAATATGTGAAAAAGAGAAGGAAAGATTAGTAATATAAAAGGTCCGGGAGGTGCTGGTATGTGATAGGGAATAAAGAAAATTTACTTAGGCCTATAAACAGTTATTTTTCATTAGAACAACTTTAATTTACTAAAGTAACGACAGTTTACAAAACATAGTTACAACATTGCAATATTTTGGTAGTTTTTTACTCATTATTTCACTTCTTAATTTGTATAGGCTATTTAACTGAAAAAAGCGCACTATTACTAAAAGTTGTGCCATTGTCTGGCAGAACTTTATTATACGATTTTATTTACATTTTTCACTTCACAACACTAATTATCACTACACAACTCAACTTGTCCCATTTTCACTGATCTACACATCGTATCTCTCCTGAAACAGAAAAAATAACAGATTTTTTTAAACACAGAGGAAACAAGATACATATCAATATACTAGGGAGGGAGACCCTTAGATATATTATAAAGATGGATAAAGGTGTATTATTAGCTATAAGTACATTCTTTTTAATAAAGATATGACAGGATTAATCAAACCGTAGTTAATTTAAATGTGTACGTTCAATTGCTTAAGTTTATGATATAACGAGAGTTAAGTTACACTAAAGATCCAGCATTATTTTTATTTATATCTACTCCTATAAATTAACATAACCTACAAATTAGAAATACAAATTAATGCTATGAAATCAGCTGTTGATGGAAGTTTATAGGTGTAAGTAATTAATCTGGTAATAAGATACAAACACTGGGTCAACTTCAAATTTTAAGATATTTTAGTTAGACAGCATATTAAAGAAGAGTTAACTCAAATATTATTGTCTAACTAAACTATCATAAAATTTGAAGCTAACGCAGTCTTTGTAAACTATTCACCATTAATATCAGACTATTTATTCTACCAACAATACTCATCTTCAATCAGTTGAGCTATATATTTTAAATAAATAAACAATATTTTTTAAACTATCTCTAAGCTTACACCCAATTTTCTTTTAAATTATTTGTAAATTTTAATATTTTTTCTACATACTTTAGGGGATATACATATTTCACCTATGATTCATAAATAATTTCAATATTTATTCTAAAATACAAAATAGTAACACACTTTAAATGGAGAACAATTTTTGATAATTTATAATAACAATGTCTTGTTTTTAGACTTGACGAATTTAAATCAAGCAAAAACTTTGCCTCCGTCGTTTTACGGTCATTTCAGTTTTTAAATTCATAGTAACTTATGAGAATGTTAGCCGACATTACTGTAGGCTATCTACAAACATTAATGTATAAACATACATTACATTACTAACCCTCTTCAAAATTAAAATTAGTACCTAAACTGTAAAGTAGGTTAGGCCTAATCTGTTTCAATAAATTTAAACCATACCGTAAAACACAAATGGAAAATATAAGCTTATAGGTACCATTTTAAAACCTTAACCTAAAAATAACGATAATTCCAAATCGAAACTAAAATATAGCTGAAACACTTTTTGAAGATTCAGCTCTAAATCTTGTCTTGTTTTAATTCTAGGCCTAAGCCTAAATGATGGTAATTATGATTGTCAAAAAACACAAGTATAGAATCATGCTCTATGACATTTAATTAAATGAAAACACTAAGAGTTAATACAATTATTAATAATAGGTAAGGCCTATGGTTTCCTGGCATCAGTGAAGTGTATAAATACTATATTTATTAAGAAAAAAGTTCAAGGTTTGTGTATTTGTAGTAGTAAATTAAATTTCTGTATTTAATTTTGGGTAAAGTCTAGACATAACCTAACCAAGAACCAATTAATTATGTAATTAACAAGATACCTAGTAGGCTTGCAGTTGTGAAGTATCTAACAGGTTTTGGCGTAAGTTTACTATTCGACCCTAGCCTAATATTTTTGCAGACAACGACGTTGTTTTACATTCTAGCCTACTGTTAAATGTTGAATACAGGTAAACATACTGTGACTAAATAGGCCTACTATAGGTTAGAACCTTTTAGGTTTTTTATTATTCATGCATTTCTGTTGCCATAGGTAAGCCTAGGGTCGAATAGTAAACTTCGCCCGTATTTTTTGAGTGTAGGCTATTTGTTTTATTAATTTTAATCTCAATATCTTGTTTATCTTATAAACAATAGAAACGATGCATTTATTATTCCCCCAAGTAGGCCTATAAACATTAATTAGCCTACTTTGGCAAATAGCAAACTGTAAATTATGTAATTATTCTTATGCATACTACCTAGTCCAGCTTGTAAAATCTTTTTATAATTAATATTTTACCGGTACCTTATAGTAGGCCTTTAAGCTAGTCTACCAAATATTAAAAATCACTTAGTTTAACCTAAAAGTTAATTTACCGGTAGGTAGTGTACAACAAGTAACCTACCACTTTAAAAAATAAAACTGAAATCACATGTTATAATTAATTGTGAACAATTATTTATTTTAAAACAAGACAAGAACTAACCCCTGTTAGTATTTTTTTACTAATCTAAAAGTAAAATATGTAAGTGCTGTACAGCTGTACTTACTTGCAAAGAAAAAAATCAATCACTTCCACTTCACAAGGCCAACGGACACAGGCTTAGAACACACAATGGTGATAAAGTTTTTAAGAAAACAAATCATTTTCATTTGAAAATGCCAAATGACACAGACTTAATGAACACACAAGTCACTGAAGTCACAATGATGCTTGGCTGCTTGCTGCAAATGCAAAACTAGAACTTTGAGGAAATGAGGATGAACAATGGATTTTTTGTAATGGCGGATAGAATAATGGCGGATTCGCGATGTCACCGATACACGCTAAATGTTATAAAATCATGAACTGTATTAATAACTTTATATCACTTAATCTAACAATATAACCAATTTTTAAATAATGTTTATTACACGTAAATATTAATATAATAAGGAATTAATAAAGATAATTTTATACAGACTAACTCCCAACATTGGCCCAACAGAAAATTTCATTGTTGGCCCAACAGAAGGAATTATCGGTTGGGCCTCTGTTGGCAATATGTTGGCACCCCAACCCACCATTCCCCAACGGTGCCGACAATTCCCCAACGTTGGGCCAACGGTGTGTGCTACTTGGGTTGTAACGTAGGTATGTTATTAACTTAGTATTAAGCAATTTTATGAATTTATTTTGTAGTTTGCACCACCCCAGGTAACCAAACCATAGTTTAGAATACCGGTACTATATACATGTGCATAATAGGCTATATAGTCATCAAAACTTTTTTAGGTAAGTATCTTAAATTATAAACTACGTACAGAAAATATTGAATCTTTAATAAAATTTTTCATGTGCTGATTCCATTTTAAATTATAATCCATCATCAGACCCAAATACTTAGTTACCTCTATTATTCTCTTTATTTTTATATTGCTTATAACAATTTCAGTTCTATCAGGTACACTATCAGCATAAGAACCAAAAGTCATACAAACAGTCTTAAGCACTTTTAGTGTTAATTTATTATCAACAAACCAGGTGTTAACACTAGCCAGTTTTTGGTTAATATTTGATTGTGATATTACCCAATTGTCAGAACAACTGAGTACAACCATATCATCAGCAAAAGCATAGGTATCTGGGTAGTGATCAAAAATATAATTTATATAAATAATAAATAGTAGAGGTCCCATTACTGTGCCCTGAGGAACACCCACTTCTACAGTTTTATATTGACTAATAATTTTACCTAATTTAACTCTTTGTGTTCTATCAGTAAGATAGCTTCTGAGTAGTGAAAGTGCAATACCTCTTAATCCTTCCTTTTCTACTTAAGCTAATAATTATTCATGCTGAACAGTGTCAAAAGCCTTACTCAAATCTATAAATGTAGCTATCACTGAGACACCCTTATCAATAGCTTTGTATGTAATATCTAGTACTTTTTCCAAAGCATTTGTAGTACCAACATTAATTAAAAACCCAAACTGCTTCTTATTCTCATGTACTTAATCAAGAAATTAAATATTCTGTTATGTATTAATTTTTCAAATATTTTCGCAATATTGGATATCAAGGATATTGGACGGTAATTATTAACAGATTCAGAATCACCAGACTTAAAAACAGGGACAATATCAGCCTGTTTCAATGCCTTTGGCCGAAAACCCATACTAATACATTTGTTAAAAATGTTTTCCAATACAGCAGTAATTTTCAAGGAAAGAACTTTGAATACTCTAGAATAATTGCTTACATTATTTAACAGTTTCCTGAATAAAATTTAAAATAATATCCAACTTTCGCTTAACAGCTATTTTTTACTGACTTATCTCGAAAAACAGACATCACTTTGACTTAAAAACAAATACTCAGTCTACATTTTCAATATAATGAAGAAACAAAAAACAAAAAATGTTCACACAAATTTTGTTCTATTTTAATTAAAATAGACAAATTTTACTAAGCTACCATCAAAGAACACACAAATTTTAATTCAAATAGGTGAAAATTAGAAGTAAATTAAATAATTTAATATTTAAAAAATATTGTATTAGGATTGATTTAGTCACCTTACACAATACAATTTTAAAGAATATATATTTATAAGAAATAAATTAATTTTAACACTTCAAAAATACACACAAAGTACATTTTCTTTACACTAATAAATATAGTCAAACAAAATATTAACAATGGTTAAATATTTAATAATGTTACTAATGAAGTATGGTAATTACATTTTTTCAGCCGCTAACCAATCACAAGGACAGCCATCACCAAGTGCAGATCAAGTTGTTATAAGGTATGGAAGTCTACCTCCTGGTGCCTTAACAACAGACAGCGAGCTACTTGCTTCAAGATTCAGACGTTCTGGAAGCGAGAGATTACGTGATGGAGCCAAAGCATTCCTTCGTAGAGTAGAAAGCCTCAAGTCAAGACGTAGGAAGCGTCAGAACAGAGAAGGCGTTATTATTTCAGGACCACAGGTAAAATAGTTTTAATTTCAGTTGAAACCAGTAAATTATTCGCTTTTGTTGTTACTTATTAAGTTGAGTTTAAGACCAAAATATTTGATTACCAAATAAGCATAAGACAGTATGGAAAATTAGGTCTAAATCGTTTTATTGGTTTTCTTTAGGTTCTAGATGTCGCGTCGATGCAGCAAAGAATGAAAGACTTAAACTGTGTTGATGTTTCGCCACCTGAGTCTCCATCGATCAACTCCAGTGATGATGGACGTTCATTGAGGAGACTGTTGTCCCGACCTGAATGTGATACTGGAGCTCTTTCTGATAGCGAGGTTTCTTGGAGGCAACATTATCTAAAAGATGCAAACAGTAACCACACAAAAGTAGGCATATTTCAACAATTGTTAGTTTAGAATATAATAATTAATTCTTAAACAATTCACTAGCAACTTATATTTTGCAAATGTATCAAAAACAGTTAAGTTTTAAATGTGTCTATGTTGTAAATAACATCTGAGGTGCAAAAAATATCAAATTCTTTTGTTTAGGTACTGGAGCTCATAGAAATGGGGGGAAAAGGAGCTAGCGGTAGTAAAGAAAAACAACCACAGCCTGCGATTAGGAGTGAAAGTATGAAAATGGGACAGGAGAGTCAGTATTATAGACAGAAACTGCAAAAAAGAGCAGGTGACTATACTTACATTGTTATTAAACTTAACATTTAACTATTAGGTTAGGAATTATCTAAATTAACTTAAAGTATTGTCGTGGAGATACTTTGTTGAGTCAAGGAACTTATAGTTAAATCAAATGAAATAATTAACTTACTTTTCCCTTTATTTTATGTCATAAAATTTCAACCTTTTTACATGGATAATCCTATATTCTAACGAAAGATCAAAGTTTGTATTTTCCAATAGATGTAATTACTTTTTTCCCCTTTTTTTGACGATGCTGTCAAACAATCCTCTTTAACCTTGTAGTTTCTTCTTTTTTACATGACGCATTTTGACTATTTATCAGTCATTATTAAATGTATATAATAACTATTACACAAACACTTAAACACAAACTAGGACACGTTTAAAATAAAATACATTTAAATTACATACTTGGTTGGTGACCGTTCTCGATAAGGTTTGATCGTCAACTGAACAAGTTTATATTTTCTTTTCAAAAAATCTACTTTGACAAATCTTAGTTATACGTGTTAGTAAGATAAGTTGTTCATGTTATATATTGTTCAAAACGTCAAGAAACAACAACATCAACAATTTGTGTACTTTTACTGTTAGTTAGTTGTGTTACATCAAAAGTTGTGTTCCAATGTTTCCGTTCATGGATTAGGCAAAGGTCACATGAAACATTTTATGCCAATTGTGCTCCGTCTAAAATTTCTTCTAAGTATCGAAATTAATGAGGTGGTTTATAAGACGAAAGTAAAATGTTAAAACGGTTTGATCTGATTTTAAATTGAACTGTTGTGTTTCAAAATACATGATTGCAAAGTTCACTCCTTTTTCTTTTAGTTACAATGAATTCTTTAAGTAGGGTACATGGCCTTGCCTTGCCTGTATTGATGTACGCCCATGACCAGGTATCATTAAACAACTGACTCCAGTTTTAATGTATTGACGTTTTCCTGATAAATGAGAATGGCAACTTTAAGTCAGGCTGTAGTTGAACAATCACTCGTGGAGTTTGTGAAACACATTTACTACTTTTTCTTTCATTTTTATAAAAAATTAAGTCAACACTTTGTAATGTTGTCAGTCTATGTATAAAAACAAATTAGGTCTGCGTCGGACCAGACGGTGGAAGTTATACTTCTTTGGCCATTCGTATATTTGTACACTTTCCTATAATTTTTGAAAAAAAAAAACATTTCCCAGGTGGGGATCGAACCAGGGATTCTAACGTGGAAGTCGAGTGCGTTAACCACTCACCCACCGAGACTCTTGAGGTATCTCTTGTAGAGAAAATGTATAAAAAGGCACTTTCCGGATTTTACTCCTAACGCGTGATGCGGTTTCTCGACCGACACTCCATCCCGATTACAACGGGCGCAAAGAAGTATAACTTCAATAAATGTTTGTTTTTTTTTTGTCCTCTATAGACTCAAAAACTTTTCAACCAGTTTCGCTAAAAATTGCACACTTTATCCATAACATTGCCAGGAGTGTTTAGACATTACAATTACTATAGTTTAAGGGGTTTATATGGGATTGCTACCCCTAAACAATAAATATTCAGTAAATTAAACTAACTTCCAACAAGCTATAAAGATAAAATTATGTAATATTATTTTTAAGGGATATTCAAAACTATTTGCAATTTAATGACTTAAGTCAAAGGGATGAAATGGAATAACTACCATTAAAATTAAATAGTACTAATCCACTTTTTTATGTTCATAAAAACTACTAAACAAATTTCACAATTTACACATATTACTACCAACCATGATTTTTTAGAAAATATGGTTACTGCAAACAAATATATTTAAATGGGGTAGCTACCCAATTCAATAAAAATTAATTGCACTAAATTCCTACAAACTATAAAGCTAAAATTATTAAATATTAGGCCTTTTCTTAATTGATATAAAAAACATGCAATTCAATTACTTACGTCAAAGAGATGAAATGTGATAACTACCATTAAAATTAAATCAAGCAATAGCGAAGCATTGCCGGGTCTACTAGTGAGCAATAAATTATAAGCCTGAAATAAAAGAGGAAATTATATTGAGTTCTGCTTCCATAATGTGTATTCAAATGTACTAAATAATTATACTAAAAAAAATGATCATACATTTTAAATTAATATTTATGTTTAATTTTTTTTAAGACTGCAACATTTTACAAACACAAAAATGTCACTATACTTAATTTCCTCAAGTATAAAGCCTAGTTCGGTTAAACATTTAAATCCAAGCATAACCGATTATCAAACTTACATTTTACTATTTTAAAATCAAAATTTACCATATTATGTCTACTTCTATGTATAGTATTAAATTATTCATGACTGTCAAAAATTAAAATCTAAATTTGCTCTTTTTCACAATAATTACCCCTTCACTGTGTTTGTTAATTTATTAGCTATATAGTATTAAAATAATAGAAATGTTCAATAAGGTAAGCTGGGCAAGTTTGTATTGTTAAAAACAGAAGCCTACATTTACACAACATGTAATTAGGAAATTAGGCATCACGAAATTTGCCACATACTTTATAAATTGTATTTACTGTAGGGAGTGATGAAGCGAGTCTAAGTACCTACGAGAACAACACGTCAATCAACAGCAACACGAGTTGTAAAGACGGTGGTGAGAATCTTTAAAATAAGTCGCCTTAACAAAATCGCTTTTTTTTACATTTATCGACTACGGAAAAGCTTTTAATTGGTGTTTATAAAAAGGATTTTATGCATGACTTACTAAGCACTGCTTCATAAAGTTGCACATTTTATAATTTTTCAAAAATATTACCATACAGTTGCTTGCATGACGATGCCTCGTAATAATTCAATAGTATTTCTTGTAAATAAATAAAATTAGGTTAGGCCTTGCGTAAATTCGCATGCCAACTACTATGATTACCTAGAAGCTTGCTTCACGCAATTAAAAGCCATTGTCTTTTCTCACCATAAGATCTACTACATACCAAATTTGAGGTTTTGTAACATCTACATCATTTAATAAATAAAGCTGTTTGTTGACCGACACAAATTTAATTTGTTAATGTAATATATAGGATTACATTGAATTTAACTTTTGCTGCCTTAATTTACTACTTATACATTTTTTTGCAAATTTGAAGTAAGACCATTATTCAGAATTTAAAATAATTTTATACGGTTTTGTTTTTAACTGAGAAACATTTGCCATATTGAAATGTTCAAATGTTTGACCCATTAAGGTAGTCTCACGAGCTATACGCCTATTCGTGGTGGCATTTTTGGACCAAACGCTGAGCCATGGGATGGTATCATGTTCTAGGTTTTATTCTATTACTGTGGTTATAGTTTTGTATAAATCCGCTAGATATTGCTTGTATTGCTTTAACTGGTCTTTAAGAAACAAAATATTAAATTTTCATGGGTTGCCAACTTGATTTTAGAGCAGTACATATATTATGTTGAATGTCGTCTGCTACAACGTCAAATACTCTATGTTTGCGGTATTGTTTTGTTTATGGCCGAGCAAACTATTTGTTATTATATCTTGGTTATGCTTTAAAGATATGATCCTACCTTTTTTAATTTGTGTAAAAAACATTCTAGCCTTAAAAATTCAGTTGAACTGGGTTCTAGCGCCAACGAAGGGACTGAATGAATGTTGACGCTACGTCCAAGTGATGTTATAAAGATGTATCAAAAATAAATTGTATTTTTGTTACCTTGAGTGAAAGGAAAAAAACAATACATTATTACTATTATTGGCAAGATTTTCCATGATTATTGGCAAATGGCAACACTACTACAACTTGCCATGATTAAGAACTTACTGTAGGAAAGAATCTGGCAGTAACAATAAGAATCACCAACAGTAAGTTGACTCACGTATACAAAATGCAAAGCTCCAAGCAACACTGAAACTGTGGGGGGCAACTGTCTGATCACAAAAGCGTAAATGTCTCGCCAGGCTATTCGACTGAGTGGTTTATCCTGCGCTTTTGTATTGTCCGAACACTTTCCCAGCAAGGTCATAGGTTTAGTTACACACAGCACACACTTAGCGCATAGCGTGTGAATTGTTTCTTAGGAGAGGTGGGAGAGTTAATGGTGTTAATATAGTGGAACGCCCCCCCCCCCCGTCAAGCGAGTTAGAAGGGACCCGCTTGAGGTTACATTTTACTTGTGAAAAAAACATAGTTTGTTTATTTCGCGGTTTGATTCTGTGGAGGGAGAAAATAGGCGGCCCGACATCAAAGGGGGGGGACTTCTAACATTTTTCGAGTTCTGAGAAAACTGAATTCAAAGTTTGACATTGATATTTTGTAGATTTATGATGTTACAACTGAACGGTTAAAATATTTATTGACGCTAATACAAGGGTTTATAATAACATAAAAGATAACGATTTGATCAGACCTAAAAAAAATGACGGTGATGCATTTGCCGAGGCCGTTAAAAACGGCTTAACTTAAAAGTTAACGTCTTGAAAACGGATGAAACTTGAGCCGTTTAAAACGCATAAAACCTTTCGTTACGGAAAAAATTGCGAAGCCCATTTTATATTAGGCTCTAGACTGGTCCCTTTTAAAAATATAAACTTCCAAATAAAAACTGAAGTAAAAAACAAGCTTATTAGTTTTATACAGAGTTTGAAATATATTTCTTAAAAATCAGCCAAACTAGATCCCCTTCACGTATGGAGGTGATGGCCATATTCGTTATGGAGGTAATAGTAATAATTATTACTTCTCTAAAAAATTTTGTAAATCTGGACTATTTTTTGCAAATTTATTATTTCATCATTAAGAACAGAGGTTGTATCGAAACAGTTAGTGCATGCACGAATAATAAATGCTGTTTTAATGCTAACCTTTAATCTGTATTAAATGCTTTTTTTACTAATTATCGTGTGCATAAATAACTTTTACTTTGCTAGGCTTTAAAAATGTCTTATTTTCATTTGACGTTAAAGCTGTTAGGATTGTTATTTTCGGCAAACAAAATGTACATTAACAACTCAAATAGCTAAGTTTATGTCAATTTTCAAGATTCTGGCTTGGAATTTCTTTCACAAGTTAAAAAATAGTTATACCAGGCTGCGCTAGTTGAACGATTTTAATAAATATAAATACTTTTAACTCGTTATAGAAATAAAATTATGTTTGTAACTTCTATGTAGACCTTGAATACGATACCTTGTAAATTGATGAATCCTGGGCTGTTTGAAGTATGAATGAACGTGTTCTTCACAGAAAATGACCATTTCCGTCCATACGTACAACAGATCTACCTTCGTTTGCTTACCGAACGCTGTAGCGCATTTCAATCTGTTCCAGTTTCGTCAATTTTTGGAATATCAACATCAAATTTGTTTAAAAGCTTAATACACCAATATAAATATTCTCAGTAAGTATGGACTATTTTTCCGTGTACTTTTAAAAGCGAGGCGCTTGAAGATAGTCTTCTGTTTGACCTATCTTGTTTTAACACCTTTGGATTCAACGACTTCATTTTCAACATGTTTGAACATATAGATTTAATAAATACAGTAGTTAAAAACACAAATGTTTTTTGCTATACATATTTTAAAAACTATATTTATAAAATTTACTAACGTGCGTCCGCTCAAATCAAGCGTTTTGACGAAAAATCTAAAAAAGTCTAAAATTATGCATTTTTAAGTGACTTTTGTTTTTAAAAGTAAATAAGAAAAAAGGTATATACTCCTTGATCTTGTTTAAATCTATATGTTTAACTTGTAAACAAAGTTTTAGGTTGATATTTTGAAAATTTTTTAAACTGGAGCTGTTTAAAATGAGTTGGTGGGTCCGTTACTCCTAAAATCACGAAGCCCATTAATATTTCAAGTGGCTCTAGATTGGGTCATTTTCAAGATAACAAGCTGAGACTCAGCATAAATGTTTAAAATATATATTTTAACTACTATGTCAAGTTTGAATTCGATGTATTAAAATTCAGCCCATTTAGACACGCTACATATAGTATGAATGAGGTTTCCACTTTCTGTGATTTCTGCTGTATTATTTGTTTTTAGCTATATTTCTAATTTTAGAGTTTAAATAAATTTTTGTAATAAAAATACATTGTTGTTAATACTTGTTAACATAATTTATTTAAAATAAATGTTTAAAACAAATTAGTAAAATGCTCGTTAAAATAGACACTTTTAAAAAAACTGTTTTTATTGAATACAAAATTAAGGGGTTGAGAGCACAAAAATTTTTTTAAAACTTTTTTCTACTCGTTGAGACAAACAAATTTAAAAAAAAAGTAAAAAACCGGTTAAGCTGCACCGGGTTCCCACCCAAATGTCTATTTTTTCTGTACTATTATTCAATATAATTTTAAATTTTTTGCATTTTAATACTTTGCTAACTTTTTCCAGACAAACTATTGCTTGGACGAAAAAAATACAAACGATATTTTTTATTGAAAAATACAAACGATATTTTCTATTGAAAAATACAAACGATATTTTTTATTGAAAAATACTACACGGTGGTATTTTTTATTTTTATTTATCTTCATTCCAGCCCGAAATATCAAGGGAAATTCGAAAAAAAAATTTTGTCGATTTTTTTTTTAACTTTGGGAAATTGATGACAGGTAAACTTTTTTTATGTTAATCTACAAACTTTAAAGTACTTCTAAATAAAAATCAGCCGTATGTAGAACTTTTGGTCTAAAATTACCTCTACCGACTGGCCTATAATTAATGACATACACACCTTACACTTTATATAATAAGTCTAAAACAACTTCTGGCTACAAAAAAAGGCGAGAACTATAAGACTATAACATTAACCAGAGTCTAGGATTCTGAATGACTCATCGGGGGGTGCATGTCCCACTTATCAAGCAATGCTAAAACAAAAACTAAGGGGCTTTAAGGGCTAAGTAATTGTGAAAATTAAACACAAATGATTTCTGTCAAAATTCAAAATGTCAATTGCTGCATAATCAATTATTTAAAGTGTGAGAAAATTTCTGATAAAAATCTATTTTTTCGACGGCTGTTGAAAAATCGGAAGTTATTTCGATTTTATTTTCTGGTAACACTGCTACTATCTTAGTGGGATAAGTACAAGGTTTTTCAAAAAGATGGACCCAATTTAATTAATTTGTATTTTACAATATTATCAGTCTACATACCGAAGGAAAGAGGAAGTTTCAAAGTTTTGTTTACCTCTGCTTGAGAGGTGATAGTTGCATAAATGACTGCTAGGTGTTTTGCGGTGCACATCGAACATTTATAACCTGCGTTAAAAAACTTTTAAACTTCCTCGTTTCATTACTGTGTAGATTGTTCATATCCTATTTATACTTCATTAAATACAAATTAATTAAATTTGGTCCAATTTTTTTTAAACCCCATGTTATGACAAACTTCATAGTAGATTAATTAACTTTCTGAAAATGGTTTATTGAAATGATTAAATTAAATAGAGTACAATATTGGTTCAATAAATTCAGTATACTATACAAGTGAGATAACATCGACCAATATTTGGTGTTATCAGGGTGGCTCAGTTGGTAGAGCGTTACCATGGAATGGTAAGGTCCTGGGTTCAAATTCCGGTCTTGGTCCTATTAGGGGTAAGAAATTACAACCCTCTTATTCACGGGTTCAAACTTTAAGATAATAATAAAGTTGATAGATCAATAATAATAATCCAGTGGTTCAGTGGCAATACTTATTTCTATATTTACTCTCACAATACAATAATACAAATATATACGGTTTGATACATTAGTCTCTACTTATGCTACATACATCTCTTTTACTAGGTATTGACCTTCATAAGACAGACTGGATTACAGTATCTGGCAACTAAAGCGTGTTACTTTTATGTTAATAACCCCAAAACTCTGAATACAACGTAACTTTAACAATAGACCAAAATACTTTGCTTTGCTCACTCAGTGTGTTGTCTTCACAGGTATCTCCTTCACTTGAGATTTTGATGGTCCAAACCTCTAGCTGATTTCCCCGTCTCGATTTCCTGGCCTCACTTTGCATGATGAACTGGCCCAACTTTCGGCCCAACACACTAACAACAGACTGGCCTATCGACCAACCCACTCTGGCCCATCGACCACAATCCTCTGGCCCAGATTCTAGATTCGGATTATACTTTATAACCCGTTTAGCTTCCTGTTGACATCTTCAAAACAAACCATAGCATGGAGTTCCGTGTTCCGCGTTTAACGAACTTTCACGCGACCTTGCTACAATTTCCGTATTTATACTATACTTCCTAGTCTGTCTCACTGGTTACCTTTACATACAAAACACTAACTACTCTAAGAACTAATATACTATAATATATCTTTATTGCAAATCCCAAAACATAACAGTCCATGTGTTTTCACTTATAATTTAATTAAATGAACAAATTACAAATTGTTAAGTGTTTGATCGCTTAAGATAATTGATAGTATTTAATTATATCAAGTGAGGTCATGTTTCTTCAATAGATGATCTGAGTGCAATTTCAGCCTTACAGAGCTGTTTTCAAAAGTTAATTTTTGAGATTATCAATATAACTCAAAAAGTAGGCTCAACTCATTAAAACTGTTTTTTCCATGGGTAAAACTTTGGAAATAGGCTATTTGTTTATTGTTTCAATGGATTTACAAATTCAAGAAGAAACCTTTGAAAATAGCCTTGTGAGAATGAAACTCCAGTCAGTTTTACGCCTGAAAACAGAATCACCGGCAGTAATTTACATATACTTAAGAGTTACATTTTCCCACTATTTTTAGCGAGTTGCAATAATGAAGACGGGACACAAGGGGAGCTGTAGCACAACTAATTAAGAGAAAGTAAATAGGTTCGTACCTGAATAATCTGCAATTATTCAAATGAATCATGTTAAAATTAGTACAGGAAAAAATGTATATAAAATGGGACGGAAAAGTTTTAGACATTTTTGAAAAGTAGGTAAAATTTCAGAGTAAAACCTAACCTTCCTAAAGCGTACCAAATACCAATTGTGTAGGCCTACCTCAACAGAAAGCGCAAAATATTTAATGTTTGTGACTGTCATTGTCCACGTAAAGTTTTTTACTATGAGTTACAATAAATTTGAATTAACTTCACTTAAAGCATAATAAGGCAACAGTTATTAATTATCTGACTTAATATTCCACCACTATTATAATTCTCATTGTAATTTGTGCGTTACTATGGCAACTCTTGGAGCGTCTGTGTGATTAACATATTTTAATTAGTAAACAGAAAATATATTCAAGCGATGTACGGTATACCTCATTAGTCGTTCAGCATATTATGATTCACAAAGTGATTGAAATACATTTTCACTTAATTGGGTTTTGTAAATAAAACATACTATAAATGGAAATATTTAATTTTAAATTCTAATTGCACATTTTTTTTTGTTTTTTTAGTTTAATGTCATTGAAATCTATTGATTTATTGTTATTCTCTACATGGTTCTAGATGTACGATTTTTTACCACAGCATTAGAATTGAATTAGATTTTTACTAGCCTATCTTATTTTAACTGTACGAATGTATTCATAAAGAATACGTAAATAATCTTTTATTGGTAGTTATATAAAAGTTTCGATATTCTTTCAAAACATCCACCATTCTGCTACTATTCTCACAAAGGACAGCTTACATAGCAATGATTGTTTATATTTGACACCAACTTTTATCGTTTTACACAGAAGTACAGTTTCATTGTTGTTTAATAGAAAGTATGGTTTATAATGATCTTTTAATATACGTAGAAAAATAATAACACAATTAATTTACAGCCCATGAACACTAGGCAGAAAGATATTTATTATTTGGAATCATTGTTTATTTTAACCCTTTCAATTTAGCAGACAGACAATTATCTCTCGCTTTAGAAGATAAGATAGATTCAAACAAGATCAAGGAGTATAAACCTTTTTTATTATTTACTTTTCAAAGCACAAGTAACTTAAAAAAGTATAATTAAGTTTATACTTAACCTTTTTCGATTTTTCATCAAAACGCTTGAGTTAATCGGCTGCAGATTAGTCAATTTTTTAAATATAGTTTTTAAAATAATTATAGCAAAAAACAATTGTGTTTTTAACTTATGTACCAATTTTTAAATCGATATGTTCAAAAATGTTGAAAATGGAGTCGTTGAATCCAAATGTATTATATTTAAATAACGAGATAGGTAAAACCGAAGACTATTTTCAAGCGCCTTGTTTTTAAAAATAGCATGACAAAAATCGTTCATACTTACTAAGAACTGGTGTACTCAACTTGTAAAACAAATTTGATGTTGATATTCCAAAAATTGACGAAACTGGAATAGATTGAAATTAGTTCGTATGTCCGGTACTCCTAAAATCGAAAATCGAAATCGACTCCTAGATCGGGTCATTTTCAAGATAACAAGCTGAGACTCAGCATAAATGTTTAAAATATATATTTTAACTCCTATGTCAAGTTTCAATTCGATATATTAAAATTCGGCCAATTTAGAATGAGCCAAAGCTTCATATATGAATAAGATGTCCCCTTTTAGTGATTTTCCAAAATACATACCTGCATTATCTAATTTTTTCCAGACAAACCATTGCTCGGACGAAATAAATACATATGTCCTTTTTTGTTGAAAAATACCTCCCCTACACGGTGGTATTTTTTATTTTTCTCTATCTTCATCCCAGCTCGAAATATTAAGGATAATCGGGGAAAAAATGATAATCGATTTTTTTTTGACTTTGGGAAATCGATAGACTGGTAAACTTTTTTTATGTTAATCTACATACTTTAATGTACTTATAAAAAAAATCATCCGTATTGTAAATTACTGGAACTTTTGGTCTAAATTTACCCCTACCGACTGGCCTACATATGTGGTCGGTTCGTTAAAAAAAAAAAAAAATATATATATATATACAGAAATAATATAGTAAAATTATGCAAATTATCCCAAGCCTTTATACCAGGTAACTAATCATATCCCATCAGCTTGGAAGCGAGCCAACAACTGTTTGCTTTACTTCCCTACCCTCAAACCACAGATATGAAAAGCTACCTGGTCTCGCGAGATTCGAACCCGGGATCTTCGGATCAGGAAGATACCACGCCATCTACACGGCTGAGGCTTGGACAGAATAAAACTGATAAATTAACCGCTCTTATTTACTTTACAAGTGTTGAAAAAAATGTGTCTTAAAGTGATGTGCAAGTTTTCAAGTGATATATTTTTTCTCTATCTGTTTTTTTCATACAAACTGGAAAATTTATCAAAAATTTTTGTTATGGTATGTAATTTAATTTTTCTAAATTTGTTGGTATATTATAAAGGTGTTAGAGTAGTAGATAGTATTTATAGATCTATTAGAATAAAAACAAAACAAAAATCATGGCGATATCTTATCAAATAACAAAAATACAGCTTTTTTATGAAATCCTTACAAATTCGCTAAATCAGGTGGGTTTTTTCGGGTACACTATGGGAAAAAATGCCTGGCACTTTTGGGTAGTGCAAGCAAAATAAAAGCCTGGCACTGAAAGGGTTAAGACTACTTATGAGATACTCTATAAATGTAATTATTTGATAAAAAAAAAAAACATTTACACATTCTTAATTATTTTTTTAAATAGAGTTGTATTCGTATGTATAAAATAATATTATAAATTTAATTATCGTTAATAGGTCTAGGTACTTAAATTAAAATATAATGATAGATTGTTGGGAAAATGTGCATTGGGTAGAAATACTGTAAATAACTAACTGGATAAACTTAATACAAAGCTTTAAGTTTATATATATGATAAATAAAACAGTCTTTTATGTAACAAATTATAAATTATTGGATTTTTCATTTTTTGTAGCTCTGGGTGATTATGTCAATAACATTAATAACGATTTGAACCGTATTGTAATTCTTATAGTACTGTACTTCATAATATAAGGTAGTTTGTAAATATCATAGTAATGCACACAATTTAAAAAAATTCAACACTATTTTATTGCTGCATCTTGCAGCTGACCAAGGTTCCACGAGTTACAGCATTTACAGTACTGTATACATCAATGTTAACATGGGCCAAGAACTTCGGTAGTAGGCCTATATAATGTAAAAATAGCATAACAAACTTAAGGATTTTGTAAAAATATATTACTTTCAATATTACATTGTAGGTTTTTAATTGTAAGGTATGCTAGCACAGATTGTTTTTAATGTTAAAAACATTTTTTATTTAGTTCTTTTTGTAATGTCTTTCAGACGCAAGACTTTTACGAGACGTGGAGACAGAAAGCGCTGAATCTAGCAGTGTTGTGGCAGATAGTGATAGTGAGAATACCCCAAGACATAAGTAAGTTGGTTTGTGAAGTAGAAGAATCAATTTGTAGATTAAAATTATACTAACATTGAACACTTGTAATGTTTTTTAAATTTGTATCTCAATATTTATTAAGACTGGTTAGATATAAATTTTTTTTTTCTTCTAGTTATTCTATTAATTAGATGAATACTATATTATTTCCGCCTTCCTCGTTTAATTTCAACAAGTAGTTTGCATATAAACTACACCAAATTATATCTACATTATACAATTTATATTCTATTAACTTGACTAAAATTACCATCTCAATATTTTTGTCCACAGAGCAGTTGTACGGTGGCATAGTTTCCAAAGAGGATCTGTTCGTCCAGATTCGTATGCAGGACGTTCAGTTAGCTCGCTATCTTGTGGGCAGATGTTGGTTTTACGCAAGTTGGCTTTACTTAAGTTGACAGCGGTCATGGAGCGATATTGTCCAACACATAGAACTGGCTGGAATTGGGAATTACCAAAATTTATACGCAAAATAAAGTCACCGGATTATAAAGGTGAAAAAAATAAGAATAAAGAGTTCATAACAATTGAGATAACTATTTTAGAAATCTTCTAAATATACTATGTCTTAAGGAGAATTATGCATTTTCATTTTCACCTAAAGTGATTTTATGAAGGTTAGCATAAACATGCTAAAAAACTAAACTAATGGTAATTTATAAAACTATAAATTTGACAAATTTAATAGTGGTATCTTAATCCATTCCAGAGACATCAAAACTTTGGTAGACAGATGGACAAACAAGTGAATTGTTTTTAATAATTTTAAGGCATGAAACTCTAAAAACTCTATCAGTTAAATTGAAAACATTTGGTAAAAAGTTGTAAGTTAAGTTTCTTTTAGTTTTTTGTTTAGGGTACTGTACCTTAGGAGGCAAAACTGAATCTGAAGGGGAGGATACCCTGTCCGCCATATTGAATCTGATTCCCATAAGAGCAATGCTACAGAATAAGTAATTTTTTCCGTTAATTCGTGGAATAAATTTAAAAATTTGGTTTCATTTTGAAGTACTGTCATTATATGCGGATGTAGATTGCTGAATACATTTTCAAAAACCGTTTTATTGTTTTCATAAACGTATGATATAAATAGTAAAAAATAGTAAACTTTATTAATTTTTTACTCAGTTGCAAAAAACTTCCCGTTTTGAATTATTGACCCGAGCCTTAAAGGTCTGTTTCAGCAAAAGAGAAAGCAACAGGCGACTCAAGCGCTTCACCCTATAGGTATCCAAACAATGGAGTTTCTTGCAGCTGAGCGCTTTGACATTGCCTCATTTAAAATCATTTTATAAATCTATCTTTTGTAATTGGGTGGTGAGGAAAATACTAAACATGTTTTATAAATTGTGGATCTGGCTTGTGATTTACTTTAATTATTAATTTTTTATTGTGCAAGGAAAAAATAATCAATCTTGATAGCCTACTTGAAAAATATTAATTACACAACAAATGAATGGGATTTTTTTAAATTGTTAAATGCAAAACTGATATGTATTGGGATTGTGGTCAAAATTAGACCTTTAAACAATTTTATGATAAAAATAATTAAACGAAATAAATGTTTTTAAATTTAACATTGCTCTTACAGGATAAAAATCGAAGATGGCCGCCACTACATCAGACCCTTAATAGGATCACTTGTTGAGTGTTCATCACAGTCCATTTTCTACCAAGCAGATAAAGGCTTCACAATAAAATTTTCCGTAATTATAAAACAATCTATCCCACTTATATTCCAATAATCAGAATTCTGAATATTTTTTACTAATTTTGAGACTCCAAAATTTGGTTTCCCAAGAAATAAATATTTTATGACACTACCGTGTAGTATTGTTGGAAAGGATTTTTATAAAGACATCAAAACTTTGTTAATATATTGTATTTGTCAACTTGATTGTAAAAATGTTGCTAAAACCCATTTTCTCTCCTATTCTGGGAAGTACTAAGCTTTAAGATACGGTACTATATCAAAGCCCACTAAAGAATACCGTTGCGAGGCGGCCAATAGGATGTGCGCGCAGCGTTGCCATATCTACTAGCCTCGAACACTCCTGGTATTTACCGCTCGAGGCTTGATCGCACAGTTTAAAGAATTATAAATGCGTTGAGTCAGCAGCAATCAGTTAGAAGCGTGGGAAGAACGTGACAACGTCGCACTACGGCGATTAGAGCGTTCAAGGTCTCGGTGTACACAAGCCCGTCCCTCAACGGTATTCTTTAGTGGGCTTTGATATAATATACTTTGCTGAAAAACTGTAGCCGATTCAAACTGTTCCGAAAAAGTTGCAGAAAAATATTGTATGAACCACAGAACTCAAGGACAACGGACATAACAATACTATTAAGATTCTTAAAAACAGAGAAATGAGTAATATTACAGACAAAAATAAAATATTAGCAAAGGTGTTTTCTTCTCATAACTCCTATCTCAATGTTCATTAAGTTTGAAATATTATAAACCATTTGATTATTTTACCCCCTCTAAACAAAATTATTGGTATTTCAGACAAAACAGTGTTTGGAGTACCTTTAGTCGTTTCTTTGCAAAGAAGTGGCCAAGCACTACCTTCATGTATACAAAGTGCTCTCTCTTGGTTAAGGACACAAGCGGTAGATCAGGTTGGGTTATTCAGGAAACCTGGTGTTCGTTCACGAATTCAACGGCTCAAAACGCTCGCCGAGACACAAGGAGAAGATTTAACGTTTGAAGGTCAACAAGCCTACGATGTCGCTGACATGGTTAAACAATATTTCCGAGAATTACCGGAAGTGTTATTAACGAATAAATTGTCCGAAACTTTTGTCGCTATATTTCAACGTAAGTATTAGTATTATTTATTGTTGTACCTATGCAGTTTTGTTATTTTTTATAGTGAAATAAATTGCAGTTCTTTTATAATTCGTATAAATTTGTAAGACGTACTTAATTTTTTTAATAATGTATACGCCATAATTTATAATACAAAAATAAATAAAACAAAGTGACCTTTAAATTTACACAGTTTAAACCAAATGCAAACAGTTCAGTGAAATAATAAGCTCAGAAGATGCAAACAGTAGCTACTAATGTTAAACAGTTCATGGTCACTAATTGAGTTTCCTTTTTGGTTTCTGTCAGCTATTCCAGTTTTTTCATTATCTCACGGTTGCCTTTTTTAATATTATTCAGGTATGGTCCCTTATATTATTCATACTTTGTTTAGATTTAAAAAACACAAATACACATTTACATCACTTAAAACATGTTAAACATTTGTAATGATGTGTCTGCACTGTCTTACCAGCAGACTTTAGGGCTACAGCAGTGGCGGCTTGTGCTAAAGTTTCACTGGTTCAGTGAACCCTCGAGCAAATTACTTTAATACAATAATATTTCAATTACTGTAAATATTTAGTTCTGTGTTTTGTAAATACAATAATATAGTGACAGATTGTTAAAATACAACAACGAGGTACAAAGCATAGCTCTAGAAGCGTCGTATACATTGGCCAGTTCAACTCAAAGAATGAACTTCCTGGCTTAGGTACAGGGGTAGGGTTCGAAGGGCGAATTGCCATTGTAACGTTGTTCTTCGTTGCAGTTTAGATGCAGCAACTCCCGACTCCACTCGAAGATAGCCGAAGCTACACTTCACATCTATGTTATGTAAACAGCGCGCAACCCCCGCATTCCGTTGTGTGTTTGTTAACCTCCTGCTAATAAATAAAGTATAATATTTAAGACAACATTGTTCTCAATTTTTCATTTATAATTAAATTTACATACTCCAATCTATCATCAAATCAATAACCCGATTCTTTCCTATTACATGCTTTTCAGTGAAGTCTCAAAACAATCAAATTGTAATAAAAAAAGGCCTAAAAGTTAAATTTGTACATTTGGTATTTTTTTAAATTTCCCTAACACCCGGTACGTTTTAACCCCCAAGCAAATACAGCCACTGGGGTACAGTGAATAAATATCTACTCAGATTTGGATAACATAATAAACGGATTAAAAATCAAGTGCCATGGCTAAATAATATTGCCGAAACAGACATTGAGAGACAGTATAAAAAGCAGGAATAGCTAAGTCAAATAAAAAAGTAACTCATTTCGAAAGCTTTCCAATAATGTTAAAACTACATGACCATATTGTTGCTGGTTAGGTAAGAGTCACTAGTACTGCACAATTGAACCATTTTTCATTAGTATGAAATTGAATTGTATATTTTATTAACAAAACCAATACTTACTATGTAATATTGATTATACGAAGTACATATACAAACACCCACCAGAACAGAATGAGATCAGATCGAACACCTGATATCAGGCGTTTTGAAGGTCAAGACAACTAAGATATTTTCTATAAAAGAAATACTTACTGAACATAGATTTAAAAACAAACAAGAAAAGTATAATATAGGAAAAATACTATATTAGTTTAGCACATGTTAATTTTGGTATACACCAACTCTTTATTTTTTTTGCATGTTATAATTCTTATATTTCCCCTCATTCCGTCGATCATTTAACATAACATTCTATCGTTAATTCAATTGATCAACATAATGTTTTATCATTCAATTGACTGGTCAATTTAACATTCTGTCAGTCCATTGTATAATCAACACAATGGTTCTATCACTCAACGTAGCGTTCATATGTCTTGACGTTTTGATATTTTACCAAACATTGTGCAGGGGCACAACCCTGATAAACAAAAGAAAGAGTTAACGTGTGCCAGACTCCCCATGCAATGTACTACTTATGACCTATATAAAATATAATCTAATTTGCATACAATTCGATTTTTTACTTTCTTCATTTGTTTGTAGGCTAATAAGTAATTAGATAAGTAATTTTCTGTAATAGGTTTTTATTGTTTCAAAAAGATTTGAAAATGTGTAAAACAAGTGGGTAGACTGAATAACCACTGATAGTTTGAGATAGTTAATTAATGATGTTAGACGCTTAACTAATTAGTGTTTGGCCGCTGAATGTTTGTGTAATGTAATATACATGTTTTTAGTGTGGATATTGATTAAATATTTAAATATAGGACATAAGCCTCGAAATGAGTAAATACAATAAAATTGAATTCACAAGTAGAAGTGCTGCATAGCTTGTTAATCATGTCGTTGACCCGGAGACTTATACTCGAAAGTGAGATTTAAATTATATTGTAATATTTACAGATGTACCAGTAAATCTTAGGATAGAAGCTGTCCAATGTGCTTTACTTTTACTACCTGATGAGCACAGAGAAGCATTGTTCATGCTACTTGAATTCCTTTACCAAATATCAACACACTCAGGTTCAAACCAAATGACTGCGAGTAATCTGGCTGTATGCCTCGCCCCTTCCTTGTTTCATTGGCAGTTGACACCTACAAGATCTGCTTCAGTCTCACCAAGACGTCGCAATAAAACTGCCGGAGTGCCGGATGCAAGGGAGTTAGGGCAGAATAAAGCCGCCCATGATTGCCTTCTTACACTTATTAAACATCACAGAGAATTGTTTACGGTAAGTAAATCAGTTTTAAATTATACTCCATTTATACAGACTAATTGGGGCGATCCAGATTTGCAGAAATTTTGATAACTGGAATAATTAAGGTATAATTCAAATACTTATACCACGCAGCTGAACCGCTGACGTGAGTTGAGCGAATTTCCAAAATTAAGTTTATATGTTTTAGGGTTTCAACTAACTATATCGAAAATTGGTCTAATCAAAAAGACGTTGAATATACTCTGTGTGCCTTGTAACAGAAGTTACCTCACAGTAAAATCCCATTCGTGGATTTGAACTGAGTGCTTTTATGGTATTTTACGTTTTGATAGATTTTTGGAGAACCAGACAGACTATACATTTGTGTAAATAAGTGCCCTAAAAATTGAGTTTGTTTACTGCGAACAAAGCAAAGCAGTCCTAATCTGAGGACGCAAGGTTGAAATGCAAACTCGCAAAGCTTGTGTTTCCGCTGCAAGCAGAACGAAGCAGCATGTGAGCTTGGACTGGAGGGTGCGGTGCAAACAAATTCTACTAATATATTTCGTACACGTTGGTGACTATTCAGCGCCTTTGTGAGTAGACCAACTTCCCAAATAGTTAGTTGAAACCTTAAAACATGTAAACATAATTTTGGAAATTCGTTCTACTCACGTCACCGGTTCAGCTGGGTGAACGAATTATTTATTTTTGGTATTTCCCCAAATCGATCCGGATGATTGAGTTTCAGGTAATTGAAATTCTTTACCATGGAGACTATTCCTATGAAGCTTTTGTTTTCCTCTTACTAATAAGGTCTAAACACTAAAATTTATTAATCTTGCAGGTAAACTGTTTCTATCATTTGTATCTTTAGAAATATTCTTTAAATATATAATTTATAGAAGTTATCATTTCCAAGATTTAAATGGGGAAGGAAAAATTTTATCTTTGTATAATCTCAAGAAAAATATTGATTGAAAAATATCACAGGAAAAATATTGCTCCCTTAGACTTTCAGAGTACTAGTTACTTTTTTTAAATATCCAGATACTGGTGACAATAGTAGTAAAAAACATTAAAAGTACTTATACAAATAACATGTTTAAAAGTACATGTAATATAAACAAAAGATATGAACAACATATAAATATTAAATGTCTTGTTTTTTTGTTGATGGTAACGTCTATTTGCACAACAATTGCTAACTGCAAATGCCTCCATATCGGAATAAGTGGCATTTATATGCCTATAGTAAATATATACTTTTAACACAGAGTTACAGATTTTTAGAATAAACAGCAGATTCAAATTTCAATGAAGCCTCTTACAAGTTAAAACTAAAGCAAACATAACAGCAATTACATAAAAACATCATAGAAGCGAAATTAACACTCAACAAAGTTTATGTTTTTTCTGTGTTGGTATTTACAAATATATGTACATTAGTTTATATTCAAATCAAATTCTAAATAGTTTAAATGCGCACATTTTAAAATATATACAGTAAAACTTTACTGCTCATACATTTAATAGAGTAGATTTAACCCTAAAAGCGGCATGGTTAAAGCTAAAATTGGCCAGTCCGTTTTTAGCGTTTTGCAAGCATATTTTTAAAAATTCGCCAAAAATAGTAAATGAACCCCAATCTGAAAGTGTTCAATAGCTTTTTTGTAGAAGAAACTTCAAAGAATTCAAATGTGCCACTAAAAATTAGTTTATTTTGAAATTGTAAAAGTTATTAGCTCAAGAAACAAAAAATGTTCAGTAACGAAAGGAAAAAGTTCAACTTTAGGCCTACATAACAAGTAGTAAACATTTTTTTGTATTTTTTTCGTAAGCGTAAAAAAGTTTCGTAATCTAGTTCTAAATAGAACTGTATAAAAACATTTATCAATTTCAAATTTTTTATTTTGAAAAAAACTGTTTTTATATTCCAAGTACACGTCTGGTAACAAACCTAGGCCTAGATTGTAACGTCATTTACTAATATATGCTTTGCCCAAAAATGAAATATTACTATAACAAAGTGTAGAGGATAAATCAAAGAAAAGAACGGTATACTTGTCTTTCCTTAGTTCACAAAAGTGTTTGAGTTATCTTTATTTGAATAATAAATTGACATCAATCTAATGAAAAGTCCCCAGTCCACACGCTGCATATAGGACGGGACATTTGAATAGCGTGGGAATCCACGCTAGACTTTCTCACTAGAACGCAATAATTATGTACATTTCAACTGTCGTCTAGACAGACAAAAAACCGGTTATTTCTGGATTATTTCTCACCGTTTCAAAATTCAGACTTTGCTGTACAAAATGGTGTAAAGAAATCTGTCAAAACATTTGATATGGTAGGCGTAAAATCACTTGACAAATGGGCTGTTTCATTGGTTGAGAAACTGTCCAATCGCAAGGGTTTACAGTAATTCTTGGAAAAAATACTATTTTTATAGTGACATCTGATTGGAAGGCACCAACAGAAAGATAAAATCTTGACGAATCCAATGGTATCGTTATAATACCCAAAGAAATATTAGTGTAGATGGTTTTGAACGTTGAAGAAGTGGGAAATAACAGTACAATTGTATGCAGATTCGCCCACGGAAAGAGCTGTAGACCGATGTGCATATTTTAAAACAATGATTACGTATGTAAATATACGTTTTACGAAAAAATTGTAAATACAAAAATTAAAGTTTAATTCATTTCCTTTCCAATAGTGCCAGTTTTATTACGATTGGATGATTCTAAGTGGGTTAAATTATCGATTATGCAAATATATGCAAATTTTTGCAAATGTTCGAAATTGTTGCGTTCTGCGCCTGAGAGTGGGTTATGCATGACCTTCTGCCAGTTCCAGGGTTAATTAATAAAGCTTAGTATTAATTAACAAAAACTCGGTCCTTACGTACTATATGGAGGCCACTATTTTTTTAACCCTCCAAGTGGTAATCAAATCACTTTAACCCTTTGGCGAGTGATCATTTTGATCCCAAATGAGTGAGCACGGAAATTTCCGTGTGTTCCTAAATGAGTAAGCACGGAAATTTCCGTTTTTGAGCATGGACTCTATAATTGCTTAAAAACTTATTTAAAAAATCATTATCTAGTATAAAAACGTTATATTTAATGAATTTTTTTTTGGATTTTCACTTACTTATTTGATTTTGACATTTTACTTCTTTATTTCAACATTCTGCAAAAGTTTTTTTGTAATAAAACATTGTTTTCTCTCTGTTAGTATAGTAAAGTTATTTAACTGTATTGTAACACACTTAATTTAAAAGTTGGCCTAAGCTATTAGTATTAAAAGCAATAATATTTAAATATTATATTTTGTAATATATTAGCTTATAGTAGGCTTTACCTACTTGAGAGGGGGAAGCGGGAATGGTGAGGTCTAGCGTGACAGCGCGACATGTGTAACAACCCGCCAATTTTACGCGCTCTTTAGCTTCACAAGGTCAGTCTGTCGCTGTCTTTGTAAACAAACGGTTCTGTTGTCATTGTTTTGTTGCCGTAGTTTTTATTTGTTATTTATGTTTTAGTGAAATTATATAGTATTTCAAAATGTGAGGTGTCCCTTTGTATATATCCTTGTTTTGAACAATATCATACACTAAAAATGTTTTAAAACTGTAAATAATCATAATTTCAATTTTTTGTATATGTTTTCTTATAGTTTTAATCAAATATAATGTCTTTTGTTCAAAAGTAAAAAATTTTTTTCCCCACTCCTTTAGGGTATATTTTAGCGTTATTTCCATACTCCTATAATGCCTGTGTCATAGCACGGAAATTTCCGTGCTTACTCGCCAAAGGGTTAAAGTGCTGGGCCATTTTTGAGCATCTTGCACGGTTAGATTAACAATTGAGGCGGTGAAAGGAAAAGTGGTGTAACTCATGTTTTTTTCAATATTGAGTTAACTACAGATTTGGATTCTCCATATTAAAATCTATTAAATGGAATAGTGGTGCATATCTTAATTCTGTTATTAGCTGTATAGATAGCAGCACTTGTTTGTATGGCAAGGGAAATTATTATTGAGGTAGCAGGAATAGTGGTGTAAGTATGAGATACACCACTTTTCCCTCCACATATGAGATCTTTGTCTTTTGATTGTATAAAGTGCAATATTGTAAACATGGACAGACCCGATGAATATGAGTTTTCTAGTGATAGTTTAAGTGAGCCTAGTGAGTTGGCTTATTCAGGCAGTGACTGGCAACCTTCTGGATCAGAAAATGGAAAAAATAATAGTGGTAAGTTAATTTATGATTAAAATTTCTTAGAAATAATAACATAACCTCAAACAGTTGAAATCATAACTGCTATTACTTTATTATGTTCTTGTTGGTATGGATTATGAAAAGTAATTAATACAATAATTCACAAATAAAATAATTGCCCATAATGAATAAAGCAATTCTAGTAAGTTTATTTACTATGATATTTTCTGAAAAGTAAAAACTAACCTTTGATCAATTAACTGAATCTGTAGGCCAGGTTATTTCACATGCTTATTTTCCTTAATTTGTCAAAATTATAGGCCTACTGTTTATTTTTGTTTCAGAAATGGAACTCGAGGATGAAAATGTTGTTGGTGCTGCGGCAGGATTGAAAAAAACTCGAAAAAGGCGAAAGAATGAAAATAAAAAAGACAAGATAAAACGCCTCAGAAATTTAGGTAGGGAGTATACCACACTAAAGGGAAACACTATTCCTGGTAAGAAATTTGCAAACAATAACTGTTTGTGCATTAAACAATGTTTTGAGAAGATACCTGAAGAAACACGAAAACATGCGTTTGAGTCATTTTGGAATTTAGGCTCATTTACAGCTCAAAACTCATTTTTGTGCGGCCTGATAAAACAAAGTCAACCGAAAAACAGACGTCCCTCAAACCAGTCACGACCTCCAAAATCAGTAACTAACAGTTTTTCTTTACAATGTAATGGTCTAACAGTTAATGTTTGTAAGAAATACTTTCTTGAGACATTTCAAATTTCAGATGGCCGTATGAGTAGGGCTATCAAAAAGCTCAAAATTGGAGACCAAATTGGATCTGACAAGCGAGGGTGTAATGCACCGCCTAACAAAATCTCTGATATACGCATGCAATCTGTGCGAGAGCATATTGAAAAATTCCCATCTTTTCAATCCCATTATACTAGAGAAAAAAACCCAAACCGCAAATATTTATCCTCAGATCTAAATGTGACACTTTTATACAAACTCTACAGACAGTATTGTGAAGAAAATAATGTAATTCCTGTTTCAATTGACATTTATCGTCGAACCTTCAATACTGAATTTAACCTCCACTTTCATGCTCCCCGTACTGATACATGCGGAAAGTGTGATGCGTACAAAATTAAAAAAAGTTCTTTGACTGATGAGGCTGAAATCCTTAGCTTGGAGACGGATCATGAATTGCACCTACGCAAAGCAGAGTTGGCTCGTTCTTCAATGAAGGTTGATACAGAAAAATCTAAGACGGATGCCTCATTTTATTCTTTTACATTTGATCTTGAAAAGGCTCTCGCTTTTCCAAGACTTACAACGTCACTAGCTTATTACAAGCGAAACATGTATGTATACAATTTCGGGTGTCATGAGTTAAAAAGTAGCTTAGGATTCATGTACGCATGGGACGAAACAATCGCTTCGAGAGGCTCTCAAGAAATAACGTCTTGTTTATTAAAACACATTGTGGCTCGTGCATCTGCAGCTGAGCATATTGTTTCCTACAGTGATACCTGCACTGGTCAAAATAGGAATTGGAATTTCGCTCTCTTTATGCTAAAACTAGTTCTTAGTGATAGCAACCAGATAAAAACTTATGATCACAAATTTATGGTAAGTGGCCACTCATACTTACCCAATGATTCAGACTTTGGTTCGATTGAATCTTTCAGTAAAGGTAAGCCAATTTATGTACCGGATGACTGGTATTCAGTGATAATACAATCAAGGAAAAAAAGACCATTTCATGTTACAAAAATGGAAAGAACAGACTTTTTAAGTACATCAAACCTCATTGGTGCTATTACAAAAAGAAAGAAAAATGTAGCAGGGCACCCAATTTCATGGTTAAAAATCCAATGGATCCGATGCAAATTAGACAGCCCCTTTACTTTGTTTTACAAAGAAACATTGAATGAAGATATGCCATTCTCGGAATTAAACATTATACCAAGTACGAAGATAGGAAGACCTAGATTCTTGAAAAATATTCAACAAGGTTGTCTGTATGATGGTCCAAGACGAGTAACAGCAATGAAAAAACAAGATATGTTGGACCTACTCCCCTTCATACCTCCGATTCATCACAACTTTTTCAAAAATTTACTAACAACTACGGATGAGACACCATCTGATGACCCTGGACCACTGACTGACCAAGAAGAAGTGGATGAATTTGACTAATGAACATAAATCATTTCATGAATGGACATAAAAATCATAATGTAGTTAAGCTTTGATTTCTTGTTTCTCCATTTTTAAAGTAATTTTTGTAAAGAATATAACATAAGAACAAGTTATTGTGTATTGTAAAGCTTTTGATTTCTTGTTTCTCCATTTTTTAAAGTAATTTTTAATAATATAACATAATAACAAGTTATTGTGTATTGTAAAGCTTTTGATTTCTTGTTTCTCCATTTTTAAAGTAATTTTTAATAATATAACATAAGAACAAGTTATTTTGTATTGTATGTTTCTCTTCCTTTTAAACAATATAAACCGTTTAGGGAAAAATGGTGTAACTGCCAGATACACCACTTTTCCCTCCAAAGTATCTTCTACAAGGTATAAACCTTGGAAGGAAAAGTGGTGTATTGCATTTAACCCCCTAAAAACTGCCATTAAGATATATTTTTCATCTCCAGAATTCAACACAAGTTAAATTAACTTATTAAAATGCACTTTTGACTAACTATATTAAGATAAGTATATAATTGATTTTTTTATAGTCCTTCTAGTAAAACACATTGTATCTCAAAATGCCTATAAATTGACTTACACCACTTTTCCTTTCACCGCCTCAATTATTTTTTATATAAAAGAATGTATTTAAATAGCATGTATTATATATCAAATTGTTCATAACAGCATGTTCTACAATATAAAATAAAAATAAAACACTTAACCACTTGGTGTTAAAAAATTACGTCCTTAGAGTGTTGGAGTAAAAATTATTTTTAAAATGTTTTTTAAATTTGTAGGCACATAGATGGCCTTGAAAATGTAGTAATGTAAATTCCAAAATATACAAATTGTTCTAGTTTTAATTCTGAATAAGAAATGTACCACAAAAAACTAGTTAATCTAAAACATTTACTAAAAATTTAAAAAAATAACACATATGGTAATTTTTGAGAAAAATGTATTATACAGTACATGAATAAGTATTTGTATACTATTTCATAAATAAACCATGTTGGGTCACTGATATGAGTCCACAAATGCTAAATGTCTAATATAATAATAATATAATAAGATATGTACAGAAAAAAAATGTGTATGGACCGACTAAACAACCTTAGTCAGTTGCGTTGATTTTACACAAACGTAAACAAACCACAGCTTACAGCTGACAATATTTTCATCTGTTTCTTTTTTCTTCCAAAGATAATAAACTCGCACTGCCTACTAGATAGAGAATTCAATTTACTTTCATTCTATGTAATGGGCAAGTTTATCCGATAACTATTAGCTTAGATTTATCGATTTTACGGACTATCGCACTGTGCGACGCTAGCAATTTCAAATGGTCTGATCAGATTGCACAGTGCGATAGTAGCACTTGGAGGGTTAAACGTAGCTAGGTTAGGTATTGTTTTAGTAAACAACAAAAATGCAAGAATAATAAACAAAATTTCCTTAAGTTCTAACCTATAGTATTAGTAATTAGTTAGTCACAGTATGTTTAGTTGCTAGGTTACTACTAAAAATAGTATGTAATAAAAAAGTCTAAAAATAGTTGCCTCCGTATAATACGTAAGTACCAAAAACTCTTACAACCGCGGTCGGGTAGGCCTACTGGTGATGGACTGGAACTGTAAACAGCATACAGTGCCTGCCTTAACTCAAACGAATAGTGTGCACTCGGTTCCACCCGTAAATGTTTGTTGTCACTGTTTATGCCAATGAGGCTGGTTGCTTATTGGCACCACATTCCACAATCAAACAATTTCACATCATCCTTATAGGATTTATGAAAATTGCTAATTTTTTTCCTAAGTATTTGAATTTTTCATTAATTCATATTAAATTCAATTTCTTAGAGCTTAGAGCCAGCATGTCGTGAAACCTCCCAGTGGGCCAGCACGTCCCTCTTTGTTGGTGATATCTAGGCAAACAAATTTGGATACAAAGTGGTTGTATAATCCCTCATTGAACATTGATCTTGCTTCACATAATACTCACGCAGGAGAACATGTACATCATCAGAATAAGAATATGTCTTCCTTCCAATAGTTATAGAACCTTTTGTACTCTGTTATCTGTAGTCATAGAGTAACCAAAAAGTAGATAATAAACTAAGATTAAGATCTTTGTTTCTTCCTGTTTTAATTATCATTTTGTTTAACAGGTTTGCGAGGAGATGTTAAGTCAATGTCATTTTAGTTATATGGAAGAAAGTGTACCTGTAGCGTTGGAAGAGTTAGGTGTAGAGCTGCAACAGGATTGGAGGGGTTACTTGTACGCTTGCACTACTGCGTTGCTCAAAGAAGCTAGAGAAAAGTAAGTTAATTCGGAATCTGTGGTACATTTAACCGAGGATATGGTTGAGGTGGGAAACGGGTCAAGGTGATGTGAATTTTTCCATAAATTATTCAGCAAGCATAAAACCGGCTTGACACGTCGAACGACATCATATTTTCTTTCATTGAACGACAACAATTTTTTTCATTTCATATAGAAATCCCCAAGCTCTAAAAGGAACACATTATACATTTATGAATAAAACTGCCAGACATGTTATTTAGGTTTTACATTGGTGATATTTTAACATGGACATTTAATTTTGTGTGAACCTATTTACACTATTGTTTTTAATTATTTACAAAGCAATATAATTATTTTTAGTTGATGTACATCCCAACAATTTTTTGTCAGTGAAGATAAAACATTGGGACCTGACTTTACAGGGCCTGTTTTAAAAATCTGTATGACATATAGGCCCAGACGAGTGTTTGTATGTAGGCCTTTCTTTACGATTAGACCTTACCGCCTCTAACTGCAGTAAAAACTATATGCTAAACTTTCCCTATTCCTCTTATCTTGATACAGGGATCTCCTTCCCAGGTAATGCCAACTTAACACTAGATGCTTAACTTCTAAGGTAGCTACGAACATTATTACGTAGATCTATCACACATTTCATTTAATTGGAATCAAAGAGTGCGAAGACTTTTATCTCCTCAAATACTATTATATCTTCAGGGTTTGAAAAAATTAAAAGTGAAGCTGTATTGGAAAGAAGAGGAAACTAACACAATAGAATTATGTTTACGATCAACCATGAACATATTAAGAAACCCAGGTCCTATACTCAGCCCCTTAGGATATCCAGACATATTATTTTAAATGTACATTGGGTTAAATAGCAATAATAAACCGATTTGTGGCTGAGTAAGAGGGGAGCTTCCTTCCTCATCTTGTATCTATTCTCTCTGGGAATAATGTTCAATTTAAATACATTTTTAACAGTCTTTCATTTACAGATAATTTGAAAGAAGAATTGTGTTGTCATGTTTAGTTGTAAACATTAACCATTATAAATGAAATAATTCAAGAAATTAATATTGAATTTTGAAATATTGATACAAATTGTGATTAAGGAAATTCATTCTCTTTCACAAAATTTAAAAATCAGTCTAAAAGTAATATTTTTGAAAATTCAGAATAATAGCAGCAAATGTTTTTGAGCACACAACTGCTTATTACATTAACTAGAGGCTCTGCCCCTGGATGCTTCGCGTCCCAACCCCGCCTCAGATGGCTGCTTTGCTTCGCTCGCTGTTCGAAAACTCTCTAAAGGCTCTTGCTAATCTTTGGCTCGTTTGTACCTGGGTGAACGAGCATCGTTCAGTATTTTTAACATCTGAATTGTATCTATAATGTATCTATTCGAATATTTAGTTACTTTGAAGGAGGTATAAAAAGAAGCTGTATTCGCCTTTTAAGTGACTTGAAAGGTGGTATAAAAAGAAATTCAGATTTTAAATTTTATGCACATTTTTCAGACTTTATGCGCGTTTTTGAAGACATAAGACCTAGCGCATTCAATTCCTGACGTCAAATAACCGCTGTATGCAAATTTTCATCAAAATCGGAGCCATTTTCGAGATCCGCGACAGATACAAAGATAGATACTAGAATTGCTCATTTAAAGTAATAGGATTAAAATAATCACATTGTACACAATTAAATATTAATTCAAATTTCTGATGTAACCAGTTAATTATTATAATAATTTTGTTTAAATATATCATTTGTTTTTATTTATTTTACAGAAGTCGAGGATGGGTGAACGTTACCAGCTGGTTAGAGGTAGAGATGGCCTACAAAAAGGTGGGTGATGGACATCCGCTGCGGCTATGGCGGGTGAGCACTGAAGTCGAAGCCCCTCCAACAGAGTTATTGCATCGGGTGTTACGAGAAAGACAACTTTGGGATAATTCTTTGCTCAAATGGAGAGTTGTTGCTAGACTCGAGCCTCACACTGAAGTGTTCCAATACGTAACATCCAGTATGGCTCCAGTACCTGCCAAGGATTATTGTGTTCTACGGTGAGTTTAAATGTGGTTTTTGTATCGGATTACCAGTACAGTAGAACCTCACTAATCCATCACCTTTGGGACTGGGGGGTATGGTCGGAACGCAAAAACGGTTGGATTATCAGAAAATACAGAAAAATACGGATTTACAGTAAAATAAACAATCTTTGAACTCAAAAATGACTGTAATGTTCTCTACAGTAAAAACATTGCAAAAAACTCACAGAAGCTGTTATTATTATTGAAAAAGAGCAATACTGTATGTATTTTCATATGTGCAGTAGTAAAAACTTACTTAGAAAAAAGTCGGTTTTAGATTTTTGTTTAGCACATGAAATTCTAGACTTAGCTGCAATGTTCCTTCATTTTTTGATTCACAAAATGTCTATAGGTGTTGAGGTTGAGTTCTGCTCCATGTACTGAAAAGTAATATCAAAAGAATTCTTTGCATCGGGTAGGGGGTTCATCATCATCACCTTCCGAGTCCTCATTCACAATTTCTTGACCATTATTTTTCAAAAAAGCGGCAATAATCTGGTTGTCATTGAGCGCTTCAATGATTTCACAGTCTGTGTCACATTGAACAATCTACTCCTCAACTTCACTGGCAGGGACATTCGGTTGTACAGCTTATACTTTTTTAAATTATTACACATTTTATATAATTTTTATTTATTCATGTTTTTTTTTGAAGATTTGTTTTACAAGATATTATTCATTTTCAGGTCATGGCGTACAGAGATGGGAAAGGGTGCTTGTGTTATTGTTGAAACATCAGTGGAGCATGCAGACGGTCCATTACTTCCCGGAGGTGTAAGAGGTATTGTGTTGGCTTCCAGATACCTGATCGAACCTTGTGGGTCGGGAAAGTCGAGAATAATGCATCTTTCAAGAGTCGACACAAAGTGAGTACACATTTTTCTTACTCTAGAGCACATATAATTCGTTATTGAAGAGAAATTTCTGTTTAATAACATTTTTGTTAAGTGTTATTACTTTATTGAAATTTACTAGATCAACGCTTTAAGGAGTATATACAGTACAGCAAATTGCACTGCAATGCAAATAGTAATGATGTTCTAGAACGTCATGTACAAATATTACAAAAGGAGTGGTGACGTTGTGGAATGTCATTTGTAGTGTTTTGCTAGCCACACCACTTTCATTTATTTTTAATACACCGTACATGAAATAGTTTTGATACGAGGTCACTGGAACGTCTGAACAGAATAGGGAAAAGGATGGGTGAGGGAAACACCCTTTATTGAGAGGGGAGAAGTGATAGAGAGCACGGCTTGCTGTTTAGGAACAATTGATTCCCTGCCTACTGTTATATGCAACTGTCTTATAACCAATCGTCTGGTTGTAAGGCAACACAGGTATTGTTGCCGGGTGAAAAGATTAAAACCAACCATCTGTACACCAGTAGCATGCTACAGGTGTTTTGGCTCTAATTCGCCGTAAAATATTCTGAGTTATATTTTGTTGTTCGACTTTGAAGTAGTGTCACCATTTATTCTTATTCCATATTTTATGAGCTAAACCATTGGTTCATTATGTACGTATTTTTCACATAATCGTATAACTCCCCAATTATAAAAGACTTTCTGAAAAAAATATTTGGGGTGCATTGCAAACCAAGAAAAGAAAGGGCTATTGCACCGAGAACAGTAGTACTAAGCGGTGACAAACATCCCTTGGGTAGACCTCCATCCTCGGCCGTTTCCAACAAACAAGGTAGTTTCAAAAGCGATGCTAGGTGCATATGCATGGTAGAATTCAACAAATAAAGAGCAAAAGTAAAAGGACACTCCTGAACAGTGCCCTGATTGTAATGTGTCGTTGTGTATATATCCTTGTTTTGAAGATTTTCATACAAAGAAAAATTTATATTAAATTTTTAAATTAATTTGTATGGATAACATTTGCCATAAGGCTCAGGTCTACACTTTAAAACCCTAATCTAAAAGCTAGAAATACAAAAATAATTGCTTTAAATTTTGAAATCAGCTGTTAGTGGAAATATTGGAGCAAATAGCTTTATTACCTGTTATTTATTCAATTGGTTGCTATGGTAATAAATGTAAATACATGTGTTGGTTTATCATTCTAGGCCTAACCTAAGAATTTTGTCCAACTAAATTTACAAATATTGAAATAAAAAAAGGTTTTTGTCGAAATGAATTATAGCCTATGTTACTCAGGGATAGTGTTGCTTTTTATTAGTAAAACTATTTTTTCAATCGGTTCAGTAGTGCCAGAGATTACCCCCCCCCCCCCCCCCTACATACAAACAAAAAAAACAAACTTTACCTCTTTATAATATTAGTATAGATTAATTCATTTAAATTGCCGATAAGCGCTTCACTCATTTGAGAAAATGTTGAACTATCTGAAGACAATATATCACCATTTTATAAGCTTTTCAAATTAATATAGCATTTATTCATAGTGTGTGCGTGTGCGTGTGTGTGTGTAGATGGTCAGAATGTGCTGTACAACTATATGCCGTTTTGTTTTAGAAATTGCTTATGGTTAATGTTTTTTATAAATAATATAAAACTAAACTATTGATAATGTACATGTTTGGACTGTTATGTGCAGGGCTCTAACTAGGGATTTTGTGACCCTATCAGCTCTATGAAAATGGTGCCCCTACTTATTATAATTTTTGTATTGCTTGGGATAAAATAACTTTCTTTGTCAATTACACCTTTTTTAATGAGAAATATAAAGAATACATATTTCAAGAAAGTTAGATAACAGTTTAAATTAATACACCGAAAAATGTTTAATTAAAAAGAGATTTTAACTTTTTAAACAGAATAAAAATTGTCTGTTTTTACAACAAATGTACAGGCAAAAACACTGAAATACAAGTAATTCAAATTCATTTATTAACAATTTTTGTTATGTATTCATGTATTTATTTTTACTTTCATTCATCGTAATTTCCTTTCTCAAATTACACTCGCTGTTTTGGCGTCCTTTTAGGCCTCCGCCACCGCCTAATTATGTCTCTGGTTATGTTTTGATGAAAAAAGGTTTTGTATTAATGAATCGCTTAAAAATTGTTAGTTTTTATAAATATTTACAACATTATAACAACTTCTCTAAATACGGTAAAATAGTTATTAAATTCAAATATATATAGCTTGTTATTTTTTATCAATAAACATATGCATGATTTAAAACAAATAAATAAATTTCCAAAAACATGTGTTAACTGTAAAATAACATTGAAGATCTTAGTTTTGGAGTGAAAAGGTAAAAACTGAATTTGTTTCACTGCAAGTAATCTGTACAGAGTTGGGCAATGGTGCAATCTAGAAGAATTTTATTATACTACAATAAAGGAAGAAATGATTTAACAATATTAAATACAAGAATGGAGTATGAACTCTGGTACATTGATGTAAAAACTAAATGCACTTAATTTTTTAAAGGAGGATTTTAGTTTAATTGACCGTGTGACAGAGTTTGTGCCTATGAATAGGAATAACGAGATAATGTTTTTGTTGGTTATAAAAAATGAATTAGCTTTCCATAAATTATTAGGTTAACACTGTTTGGTCACTTTTACAGAGGCAGAACACCAGAATGGTACAATAAAAGCTATGGACATATATGCGCTCTACATTTAGCACGGATAAGAAGTTCGTTCAAGCACACTGCAGAAGGACCAGAGAGTAAAGTCTGATATTTGGGTACAAAACTCTCACATTCACTGTAAATAGAGCATATCATGTATAGTTATATATAGATAACATGTATTATTTGTAAATAGAAAGTGAAAACAAATTATAGTCTTTTTTTGGCTCTACAATACTGAGTAATTAGGGAAGATTTATGAAGAAAAAGAATTTTCAACATAACTTAGCTTTACATGTGGCTTTTTCACATTGTAGCAAAACCATGAAGTCAAAAAGTTTCCTCAGATGTTTTTCGTTATTTGCATTTTAAAATTTAATTGTGTACGAAATATTTATTAAATGTAGACAATTTAGTAAAATTTGAAGGAATGGTGTGCCGTGCTCATTAAACGTATACATTATTTTTAATTTAAGTCTTAAAAAGATAAAAAATAGGAAAATTCGAATAATTTTTCACTCAAGTCTGTCAGTTGGTATCCAAACAAAAATCAGTCTACAACTGAACCATACTAAGAACTCGACGAATCACTTTAATTATTGTAGTTGTGAACTCTTTTTTAAATAAATTAAACATATATTATATATTTTTAAACAAGCTCTCTTTTTCATTAGACATATAATATTTATAAAACATTATTTTTAATATCAAATTTACATTTATCTAACATGCTACAAATAATTCCTGGTATAAAATTAAATAGCTACAAATTATAAAACGTATATATTTTACAACAAAATATATGTTAATTTTAATTTCTACCCCTGTTATATTATATTGTATACATTTTGTAAATATAATTAAGTTTTTCATCGGGCAAAAAATTTATACTCTCTTTTCTGTATAAAATTAAAATAATCTGTGGACATGCTAGTCGGAATAGAAAAAATTCAATATCGCGAGAATACAAAACAAATTATTTTGTGTGTTACGTATATACTCAGGGATAGATTGTACATATTCATATAATTTACATACGTTTATAGATTTTATACTGATTCCAAAAGTGTGAAAAAGATAAAATGAACTATTTTAGTGTGTGTGTATATTTTTAATATCCAAACCCTTTAGAGAAACATAAAAATTCATATTTTACTATGTTGTACGTAAGATACCCAACAAATCAAATGATATAACGTCGTATAACCTTGTTAAGTTTATTTATATTTTAATAATCATATATAATATAAAAATATTCATCGTATTGTTGGTTTATAAATGTTAAAATTTAATACTAAATATTTAATGTGGTATTTTTAAATGTTGAATTATTCAGATTTATCAATGTTTAAAATATACAGAATTATACGATGTAGGTGTATATAAAATATTTGTAATGTTAATTTTTACGATTGCCAAGTATTACGATTTTGAAAATATTTGTATGTAACACGGTGCATTCTTTTAACCAAAGTAAAATAGTACTAATCACCACGTGCATACAGTTTTATAAATATTTGCACATTTTCTTCATAAACTTGCTCATTGTATCATGTACATAAACTGTCCGACCAATATATTGTGATGTACTTATTTAAAAGGAGGCACAAATTTCTACAGCAGTTTTCTTGTTTTGCGTATACGTAGCAAAATCTAAATTTTATTTCATGCATAAGAAAATGAGTGACTTATACTTTTGGGTACAATTAGAGGTGCAAATTTAGTACAATTACCGCATTTGTACAACCAAGTAGCTATCATACTATACAAGACAAAGTACGGAAAAGTATTCATCAAAATTATCTATAATTCAAACAAAACTTGTATAATTATTGAAAACAAAACAATTGTGACACAGCTTAATTTAGTTTGCACAGCAAAGTCCAAAATCATGGCATAGAAAATGTGTTTACAATTCAGGATTAATTCTAATTAATCCTGAATTGTAAACACATTTTCTGCATCTGGATGTATTTTTCTAATTTTTAGGTCCATCTTATCTTTATTTTTCTCATGTCTCCAAATTACCTTATGATTAAAAAAAATGTGTTTACATCCATGCTAAATCTTAATTTTTACTTTAGTTATCTTGGACTTGTGTATTAAAAAATTTTTTTCTTCTTTCCAGAGACGTTTGACAGAATATTTAACTGTTTTCTTTACTTAACAAGTTTTCAAGTATTTGTATAAATAAAATAACAACAAATGAAGAATAAACTTACCACCAATTAAAAATTAAAGGAATCATACCTTTCTTGATGTACAAATTATTTTTTTTTTCTGCATTTATATTTTCCCATCAATCTCTCTACATTAAAAACAAAAATAGTTTCTTAACAGTTCTGTAATAAATTTGCTTTCTTTGTGCACATATGTCTAAAGTCATTTCAATATACTAATCTGCAAGTTTGTCAGTCGTAATGTTTTTGATATTCTTCACGCAAATAGCATTACATAGTAACACAATTGCACCAAAATAGTTGTAATTTATTATTAACCAATTCCGTTTTATGTATTAGAGTTTTACATTGTCATAAAATGTTTTGTAAATGTTATACATCCGATTTGTTACCATAGACTTAATTTATAAATTACCAAATGAATTTTTACTCTTTAATCGTAAATAGGGACCAATGTTTAAGTATCTGTATTTAATTAAAACAAATTTTAATACTGATAACAAAATTTTGTATGACAGTCAGCTGATTGAAATTTGTTACACAAGTTATTATTTTAAAGTTTGAAAACTAAAATGTACCAGTTATTGTAATGAACAAGATTGTAAAAATTTCAAATGTATGTCTTAAATGTAAAGTACAGGGTGGCACATGAATTACTTTAAGAAAATAACATCTCTTAATTATTTCAATAGTAAAAAGGTGCAGAGATGGTTAAAGGGATATCAGTATCATATAGTGATACTGTAACAGTGATACATTGCAAAATTGGGTACTATGACATAAGATTGAGGCCCTAACCTGATTTATACCGTCTTATTAAAAATAAATCTGGAGCTCGCAAAGGATAAGGTGGCTGTGTTAAAGCTGATGTTTTCATATTAAAGAGCACAGAAATATTAATATTTTTTAAAAGTTGGCTATTCTTATTTATTTATTTGATTTTTTTCTTTCTTTCTTTGGCTCCAATTCAAAATGCTTCTTTCGTGCACTTTACTATAGCGAGTACTAAGCTCAAATTAACTGCCATTTTTTACAAGACATTCTGATGGAATTCCACATTCATCATCACATCTGTAATTTAATTAAGATTACTAACAACATCTTTCCTTTCAATAATGCCAAAAGGAAAAAAGACTGTATATTTGAACCAATTAAAACTACCTTTTCCACTATTCAGCTTTATTTTACTTCTGAAATATAATATAAATGGTGACCAAATTGTAGTATTTTTATAGATAATTATACAAGCAGAAAACATGTATTAGCAAAATGAGTCATGTGACATTGTTGTGCTGCCCTGTATCTTACTGTTTTTATTTATAGGCTTAACGTTTTTATTTAAGGTATCATTTTTTTATATAATTGTTTTCATATATAACCAAGAGTCCATCAGAGTATTTCGACAACTCTTTAAGACCAAATTTTGAATTAATCAATTGTTTGATTTCATTGTAATAAAACAAAATGATACGTATTTTAAACCCCAACGTGTAATAGAACCTAGGCTATAGAAAGACTATGTTACTAGAAAATTATCTGTTAAAATTATTAAATTCAAGCGACGAATGTTGTAAATGATGCATTTAAAGTAACTTCTACAGCATATCAAATACATTTGACATTAATTGAAGTGCCAAATAAGAAAATTAAATGAATTTCTAACCAAGCCGAAAAGTATTGTTTAATAAAAATCTAACGTTCTAGTTAGGTATGTCAGTATATAATATTACAATACGACCAAGTAATGTATATAGAATTTTTGTAAAGTTTACTTTTGATTAGTATGAATGTTTACCAGTAATATATAGAAAGCCTTGCATCACATTATTTACGTCAACATCACATTTCATTCACATCGGACAGACCTTGAGAGTTTAGTTACCAATAAAGTATATAGGTCTGTCTGTTATTATTGTTAAATGTAATTTGTGATTTAAGGACTAATTTTAAAAAAACATTGTTAATAGCTTAAAAATAACTTTTGATATAATTATTTACTTCATCATATATATACATATAATGTTTGTAATTAATATAATCTGGAAATACTCTTATTTGTTGCATTACATCAAATAAAAATTATAAACTATTTCATCATGATTATGATAGTTCTTGTGTAACCTTGGATGTACTATCGATTGTTCAGGCTTTTGAATATTTAAGGGTCTGCTCCAGTAAAAATAAAATTGATTTTTATCCCATAAGAGCAATGTTAAATTTCAAACCGTTTATTTCGTCTACTTTTTATCATAAAATTGTTTGCAAGGTCTCATTTTAAGCACAGTCACAATAGGCATCCGTCTTGCAATTTACATTTTTTTTAATTTCTTTCATTTATCAAGTAACTGATATTTAGTAAGTACAAAGTTTTGAATTTTTTCCCTAACACAATACAAAATTAATAATGAAAAATAATTTGCAAGCCGGATCCGAAATTTTATAAAGAATATTCAGTTTTTTTTTCAACACTCAATTATAAAAGATAGACTTATAAAATGGTTTGAAATGAGGCAATGTCAAAGCGTTCAGCTGCAAGAAATTGCACTGTTTGGATAGGGATATAGTGATACCGGAAGTGCGTTTCCTGTTGCTTTCTCGTTTACTGGAGCAGACCCTTAATCAGTTGCACACTCTATTCACTTCCTACCTACCTTACTGTTGTTTAAACTCCTCAATAAATTTATCATTTAAATTTGATCACAGCATTGAGTGCCATGATACCGTGGGACCTATTTTCATCAAACATTCGTGTATTTACAGATTGCAATAAAAGACCCCAATTTGAAAAATAATTCACAGGTAAAATATTTGCATTTCCTTCTCGTTTTTGGTAAATGTTACATCACAAGTAGTTTGTATATTCCTTGTACTCTAACAAAAGCTAATGCTTTGGGTTAGTAGATTTCATAGACAAAGCTTAACAACTTTTTAACTAATTTGTTATTCTCTTTTTATTGTTACTTGCAAAGAAAGTAACATATTTGAAATACATTTTTAGTTTGTGTATGAATCAAAATATTGTCCAGAAATACTAGACTTCATATTTACAAATCAGCCTAAAAAGTGGTATTAGTAATTAATTACATGTGTGTACTCATAATCAGCTGTTAACTGGATAACTCAGTCTGTAGTTATTTATAGATAAATACTAGTAAGCCCCCGTGAAAAATCACAGGCTGATTAATTAGATACACATCAGAAATAAATAATTTAAAAAACAAACTATTTAAAAACAACATTAAGGCCTACATATCTAGGCCTACCTAACTATGCTGACGGGGATTTTTAATTCGGTAAATGTGTACAATAACAAGGATTATAAAAGTGTAGGCCTATTTGTTAAATATTTGTATTTACATACGTTATTATATATTTAAAGAAATATAAAAATACTATCTTTTAATTGTTTTTGATTTCATATTGATAGATCAAATGATTTAAAAGTTATTAATAATATTATAGTGAAGAAATTAATAATCGAATATTATGTTTATATGTTATTCGAAGATGTACGATTGTTTTTTCAGAAGTTGAATAGGTATCTCTTCTTTAAATTTGTATAAACAAATATATTGATGATAAAAGGTTGTATTTATATATACAGTTCATAAAATCTAATCAATTTCACAAGAACTTATAACGATTGAAGTTGTAAACATAACCCCAAACTATTATCTACACTGGGTTTGTTTAAGTATTACAGATGATGAGTGAAATCAGCTTATATTATACGTTACTCGCTCGCTTTTGTTAGGAGTTGATAATAATACTAATTCACACACATTTAGTCAAGAGTAACTTTGGAGTAGCATACTGCACTGTCCTACATAGGTGGGGCAATTAATAAGTCTCAAAAGGCTTAAACAGAGAGATTTAGCTCCTCTGTATAATATTTAACTACTTTAAATATTATTGGAAGTAGTTGGTATACCATCTCGCACTAAAAATAATAATAGGCTACTGATGGTGACCAGCAAAAGTCAACAAAAAGTAAATTTAATCTAAAGACGTTTGTATCAATAACTTCATGTTTCTCTAAAATTAAATAAAAAATGTAAAATTTTTAGATGTAGGTTTATTGATTTCATTTTACAGTTTAATATTTTCCACAATGCTTTATTTTCTTTAAATGTTAACCAGTTTTAACACATTGGAAACAAGGTTATAAAATTTGTTGAAAGATAAAATAGATTATTATATCTTTGAATTTATAATTTTAAAAAGAAGCTAACCAGTGCTCTTTACCAAGCTCTAATCCTTATCATAACCATCACATTCTTTTTATGTCAGCAAGTGAATGCTACTTTTGTTATTAAAAACATCAGTTTTTCCAATTAATTAGTAGTGGTTTTTGTTGTTAATATTTTAAGTATGTAGGTATTCAAAGTATTGTGGAAGGCCACTTAGAAGGCAAGCTTCAATCAATCATTCATTATTCATCCTTTTTAAGTAAATGTTACATTTATATAAGGCAGGTCATATAGTATTAATATTAATAATTTTAAAAAAACATCTTTTTCCCCCTTTTTACAACTATATGTTTCTTAAATTAATTATAACCCTTTTGGGACCATCTGACGATATTTAGTCAATTTAACTGATGAAATATCGTTAAATTATTTCAATGCGTAAAAGACCATTTGATGATATTTCGTCATTTGTGAAAAATTTTATTTCACTGTAATTAAATAAATAAAAGTAATGAAATTATTATTTTTGAAGACTAATAATGTCATTTATAATAAATATAGTAATAATTATTAAAACATAATGTGAATAAATTAATGCTAATAATAAATTATCAAACTGTGTTAATGTTCTGCGCATCTGTATCGATCAGATATCTAGACCTAAGATTTTTTTTGTATCAGTAGGCCTACTTATCTTTATGAAATTTTCAGGATTAATAGGAAATATAATAAAAATCAAGTTTCCCATGGTAAAAGTTTTGTTTGTTTTGAAAATATGAAAATTTTAATACTCAATTTATATTTTCCTCACAAATTTGGTGTTTTAAAATAAAATTGTAAATTATTTCAGGTTATATGTTCATTTAATAAAAAGTCCAATTATTTATACTCTATTTAAAAATAAATCAAAAAAATATTTATAAATAAACATTTTGTGACTTTTTAAAAAACGCTTGCCAAATATGTCTATTTTTATAGTGTGCAGTTTTTAAAACCTCTCGCCCAAAATCAGTAAACACACCCCCCGAAAAATGCTTGGTCCTAAAAGGGTTAATATTAGAATTACAACATTTCAATAAATCTTATGTTCATAGAATAATAATAATATTTATTCTCCTCTAATTATTTACGTATATATATATATATATATTGTTGAGTAATGTTATTAATATTTCGTAAAATACTATTTGTTGGATAGATCATAATATGTACTTACGTTAACGGAGATCGGAGGACCGAGGTTTCTTTTACCATATTAAAAAACTCCACTTTAGTTCTACTTCACGCTTGTCCGTAAGGTTTTCTTCTTCTAATATCGTAAACGGGCGATAATCGTGGTCTGTTGAAATGGCTGGCCAGCCCAAAACTTATCACGACACTCGCGTCCATAAACCCGCACTTGACACTATTTGAAGTACTATAGACAATAACAAGAATATTAAACCTAAATTAACCTTTAATAACTTTATGAGAAAACAAAACTAGAGGTAGCCGGGAAAACGCCCATGGAAAATGGCTTATATATAACTTAAAACGAGTCTAGAAGACAGAGAGATTAGCGGTCCCAATCGTGCATAAACTCAGATCCGATAATGCCGGTACACACAAAAGTTGGTTTATCTTATCAGCTGTTTGTACAGATGATCAATAGAGTTAAGAGTTTGCAGTGTTTGGCAATATTTGAACTAAGAGATATATTGTATGCATTAGATACATAACATACAGGGGGCCTTGAATCATCCCAGGATTCAAAAAATAAAATAAATAAATAAAATGGTGTTCATAGAAAAAGTGTCGGAAGAAAAAGAACATAAAATTCACATTGTGCATAAGAAAAAATAAATAATAATACCACTTCTAATGTTAATATGGGTCTGAAGTTAGTCTAAATTGAGAGGTAGAGGGAAGACCTTGTGAGCTGGATGAGTCAAGGTTCCCTGTTGAGTCTTGAGCCGGACAACTCGCACTGCACTATCACTTCCCGGAGAGACATCCGTGATTCTAGCCAATGGCCACGAGAAGGGAGGTGTGGCTTGATGCACTAGCACAAGGTCGCCGATGCGAAGGTTCTCGTTGGGCACATTCCATTTTCCACGTTGTTGCAGTGTGTGGATATCCTCTAAATGCCACCTCTTCCAGATGCGTTGCTGAAAAGCCTGGAATAATTGCCAGTGCTTGAGGTGGGTAGTTTGAGTGTCGTGATGATTCTCATCTGGAAGTGCTACCAACGGGCATCCGACGATAAAATGTCCTGGAGAGAGTGCAGTGATGTCTGAGGAGTCGTTGGATAGAGGCCTAAGCGGTCGTGAGTTAAGAATAGCCTCTACCTGAGTTGTCAATTTCATTAGTTCAGAGAGCGTCAGAACATGTTCACCAATGACACGTCGGAGATGGTATTTTGCACTCTTTATGGCTGCTTCCCATAGGCCTTCTTGATGGGGAGCCACAGGTCGATTAAAATGATATGTGATACCCTGTTGAGAAGAAAATTCCTGCAGGGGGTGTCTTCCAGTGGATTTGACAAGTGCTTGTAAGACATTGTTTGCACCTACAAAATTTGTTTCACAATCAGAATAAATGTTAGGGCAAAGGCCGCGACGAGAGACAAAGCGAATTAAAGCGGCAATAAAAGCGTCTGTTGACAAGTCTGTGACCACTTCAATATGGACAGCTTTGGTCACAAGACAGACAAAGACGCAGATGTACGCCTTTGTAAAGCGAATTGCTCGAAGGTTGTGCACTTTGATATTGAAGGGTCCACCGTAATCCAGTCGTAAAAAAGGACGAGACGGAGTCACTCGAGCTTTGGGCAAATTACCCATTAGCGGAATTTTATTTTGAGGTTTGTGTCGGAAGCTCACGACACATTGAAATATACGAGAACGTATCAGACTTCGGGCTGAAAGTATCCACACACTTTGAACGAGGAGGGATTGAGTCAATTGAGGTCCTGAGTGCAAGTATTTCTGGTGGTAACAATCAATGAGGAGGTTAACTACATGGTGTCGTTTGGACAAAATTACAGGATGTCGCATATCTAGTGAAAGCTGGGATGCAGAAAGTCGTCCTCCAATACGTAGAATGCCGTCTCGGTCGAGAAAGGGAGAAAGACGGCGGTGTGGTGTGGATGTGGGCCTAAGTGTGTCCTTCTTGAGTATCACGATATCCTCTTTGAAGGCCGTTTCTTGAACCATCTTGAATATCTTCAGTCGGTTTGTTGCTAATTCCGATGTGGTGAGGTTTCTAGTGCGTTTCTCTGTGTGCCGAAGGTTGTGGATGAATCGCAGAATGTAGGCTATCACACGTTGTAGTCTGGTGAAATGAGAGAATTTTGTGAGCAGATCCCATTCTTGAGAGACAGTAGATATTAAAGTGATAGGTGACACAGGCTTGCTTTCACCTGTTTCGCTGAGCTCTGCAGGGGCGAAGTGAGATACAGGCCAAGTCTCACTGGACTGTTGTAACCATGAGGGTCCAAACCACCATAATTCATGGTTGGATAATTCAGATGGAAGTATTCCACGCGACGCACAGTCAGTGGGGTTGTGTTCACTAGCAATGTTCCGCCAGCAATGAAAAGGTACTAGTTCTTGTACCTGAGCGACTCTGTTTGCGACAAATGTCTTGAGACGATGAGTAGGTGTGTTCAACCAGGTGAGAGTGACGGTAGAGTCACACCAGAGAGTAATAGAGTAGGGTTTATTTTCTCATGAAAGATTGAGATAACATATGCCACTAATTGGGCGAGTAAGTAAGCTGCGCTCAGTTCCAATCGCGGAACAGTGAGTTTCTTGAGTGGAGCGACTCGTGTTTTGGATATTAACTGCCTTATTGTCGCAGAGCCATCGTTCAGTTGACATCTTAGGAATATGACAGCTGTGTATCCACTCTCAGAGGCATCTGAGAAGCCATGTAGTTCAATGTTGCATGAATGAGATATTTTGAGAGGACGAGGAATAGTGATCTCTCGCAGGCTCTCTGAGGTGTTTATAAAGCCTTGCCACATTTCAAGGAGCTCATGAGGAAGAGGCTGGTCCCAAGCTAACCCTTTGGTCCATAAGAGTTGCATAAAGAGTTTTGCCCACATGACAATGGGTGATAGGAAACCGCAGGGATCATAGATCTGTGCCACCACACTAAGCACTTCACGCTTAGTTTTAGAGTTGTGAGGTAGACTCAAGTTATAGCTGAAACAGTCTTTCGATGGAGACCAATGTAGGCCTAATATGGTGAAATTAGGTTGTTTAGATTCTTGGAGAAATACAAGAGTTTCTAGATGACACTCTGGGAGTCCACGTAGGAGTTGACTAGAGTTCAAAGTCCATTTACGCAACTCAAAGCCTCCGCGTCTCAGAAGTGAGATTAATTGGTGCTGGAGGTTCAATGCTTCTTCTTCAGAGTCTCCACCTGCAATGATGTCATCTACGAAGGTTTGAGTACGTAACATCTCTGCAGCTGCAGGGTAGGAGTCACCTTAGTCTGTGGCGAGCTGATGGAGAGTACGAATGGCGAGGTAAGGAGAACAACTTACTCCATATGTCACTGTTGTGAGCTTGAAGGTTGAAAGAGGATGATCAGGAGAGTCACGCCAAAGGATCAGCTGATAGCACTGGTCATCCAGATGCATTCGTATCTGTCTATACATCTGACGAATGTCGCAAGAAAATACCACATTATGAGTCCGGAAGGTGAGCAACAAGTCACAAATGTTAGTCTGCAACTTTCTTCCGGTGAGAAGAATATTGTTGAGAGAGAAACCGTTAGATGTTTTAGCACTGGCATCAAACACAGTGCGCAAACGGGTAGTACTGCTGGACTCCTTAAAGACCCCATGGTGAGTTAGGAAGTAGTGAGGAGCAGTTAGGTCAATGTTTTTAGCATTTTCCATGTGACCTGAAGTTGAGTAATCGGACATAAAATCTGAATAGAGTTTTTTAAAATGAGGTTGAGCTTTGAATTTGCGCTCTAAAGAATAAAATCTATTTTCAGCAGCGGACGTAGAGTGGCCTAGAAGAGGGTGTTAATTCTTGAACGGTAGTCGGACACAATAGCGGCCAGACTGGTCCCGAGAATGAGTGGTTAGAAAGTGTTCATCACAGAGCGCGTCTTCTTTAGACTGTTTTGTTACAATAGGTGGCTCTTCTTGTTGCCAAAATCTTTGTAGAGAATTGTGCAGATCTATGTCATTGACAGTTAGAAGCGTTGTCGACATCTGAGAGGTGGTATGAGAACCATTATGAGGTGCGCAAGGAGCGTCACCCATGACTATGAATCCAAAGTGTGATCCTATTACACTTGGTAAGCCAGGACCGAGGTGATGTGCTACCTGGGTAAGCATGAGAGGAAATATAGACCCACCCAGGAGAATGTCAATGCCTCCTGGCATATGGAACGTAGGATCGGCCAGAATGAATGGTCGAACTTTATTGACGACCTCAGGCGCAATTACAATGCGAGGTAGCCTAAGTCAACACAAATCTTGTCAAGGATGAGAAAGCCTTGACTTTTCGCGATCATTTTTCCACTTAGAGTCTCAATGCTGAGATAAGTTTGGCCCTTAGAGCGAGTTAATGCTTGAGAAAGTCCTACAACACTATGAGTACTTTTGATGCGGGGAGCACATAACAGCTGAACTGCTCGCTCAGTAAGAATGCATGACTGACTACCACAGTCAGCGAGAGCACGGAATACATGAGTGATTCCACTGGCAGAAGTGAGTTTCACAAGTAGAGTACCTAATAAGACTGTGGTGGAGTGCTGAGGTAAATGACCATTATTTTGACAGGTCATGGTAACTGCAGGTGTCATTTCTTGTGAAGTTCGAGAAGTTTCTTGAAATGGAATTTGAGGTATAGGCTTTTGGTTTTCTTCAAAATGAAGTAATGAGTGGTGATTTTTGTGGCAAGTAAAACAACTTGACTTTGACCTACAGTCAGTGAGGTTGTGGTTGCCTAAACATGAAGAGCACCGTTTGTTTTCCTTAACGATTTGAAAACGGGCTTTAGGATCCTTAATCTTGAATGTGGGCATGTATAAACCTTATGGTCAGTTTTGTGACAAACAAAACATTGAAGAGGTTTTGAATTACTGAGTTTATTTTCACTCGTGTTGTAGGCCATTAGAGAGACTTTGTGATTTCTGTTGACTTTAGAATTATTGTTTTTGGACACATAGTCCCTGTTTGACTCTGCAAAAGCAGATTTTAAGAAGGGAGTAGAGTGCAGACTAGCATCTACAATCTCGTTGCATTCTTGATGGAGAAATTTTATTATGTCTGCAATGTCAGGTAAGACAGGGGCATCCCCACCTTCAACGGTGGAATTAAGTGAACGGAAATGTTCTAACCGTTTTCTGAGGTCACTGTCCAATTTTCTAAGAACCATGGCAGATAGAAGGGGATTCTTGTGAGTAATGTCCAGTTTTAATCCCTTGAGAGCTTGAATGTTTTCATTATATTAGTTAACAAATTTTCTCATTTGGTTTGGAGAATGATTTACAGAGGATAAGTCCAAAATTTGGTTTAGGTGAAGAGTAACAAGTCTCCTTGGTGAATGGTAGCGCTCTTTCAAAAGGTCATAAGCCACTGTGTAATTAGAGTCAGAAATTGGTAGAATTGGCACAAGGAATTTTTGAAGAATATCTTTGTCAGAAGTTTTTTTTGTAAGATCATAGATCAATTGAATCTGTGAAAACGCATTCTCCATTTTTGCTTTCACGACTGAAAGTGATTTGGCCATGTTTGTAGAGTTATTCACAAAAAGACGTTAATTTATTGATTTTAAAATGCACTATTTTTTTCACAAGATTAGGCCTATATATGTACAATAGGGTAAGTCAAACTTGAGGTTAAGCACAAATTATTTACAATAAAATAGGATAAGTAATTTCCAAGAACTGATACAAGTTCTGAAAGTATACAAGATAGGCCAAAATTAGGCAAAATATTATTAGGATCTATTGAGGAAATATTTGAGCACAATAGAATATTTATAAAAAATGTCAACAGTTTATAACTACAAGTATTTTGTTTAATAAACTGAGTGAGAACATATGATTGTCTTTTAGAAATCCTATGTCCACAGAAGTATTATTTTGATAATTAATTACACTTCATTATCTTGATATACAAAGTTCAATATTAAATTGAGAATAGTGAGCAGTGAGAAATGTCTCTTAATAGTTCAATTGATCATAAGTTCATAGCTTTTCATCATTTAATGTGTTCAAGAATGAAATAATAATACTTCACTTGTATTAAGCAGAGCAGAAAAAATATTAATACAAAACAAAATATTGCAGAATTTAAACACTGCAAACAAATGAAAATCAGCTATTAGTGGAGCACAGGTTTTAGAATTGAAACAAGACAGCTGAGTTGGCGCTGTTGTTGACGTGGTGAAATTAATTGTTTACTACAATTTTGAGCCTAAGTTAGTTACACAAGTATAAGAGAACATGTGGTTTGCTTTTAACAAGAGTAGAGTTGTAGAGTTTCATAATACAAAGAAATAAAATGGCGGTTTTGAAATGACCTACTTTCATACACCTTTTCCAAAAAATTACACTGATTCACACCTAGTTAATTATTAACTAGATCCGGTCCGGAGACCAAAATGTTGAGTAATGTTATTAATATTTCGTAAAATACTATTTGTTGGATAGATCATAATATGTACTTACTTTAACTGAGATCGGAGGACCGAGGTTTCTTTTACCATATTAAAAAACTCCACTTTAGTTCCACTTCACGCTTGTCCGTAATGTTTTCTTCTTCTAATATCGTAAACGGGCGATAACCGTGGTCTGTTGAAAATGGCTGGCCAGCCCAAAACTTATCACGACATCGCGTCCATAAACCCGCACTTGACACTATTTGAAGTACTATAGACAATAACAAGAATATTAAACTTAAATTAACCTTTAATAACTTTATGAGAAAACAAAACTAGAGATAGCCGGGACAACGCCCATGGAAAATGGCTTATATATAACTTAAAACGAGTCTAAAAGACAGAGAGATTAGCGGTCCCAATCCTGCATAAACTCAGATCCGATAATGCCGGTACACACAAAAGTTGGTTTATCTTATCAGCTGTTTGTACAGATGATCAATAGAGTTAAGAGTTTGCAGTGTTTGGCAATATTTGAACTAAGAGATATATTGTATGCATTAGATACATAACATATATATATATATATATATATATATGCATTTTACTGGTTGGGTAATATCTAACCATCACTTTCAGTATTCAATGGTTAGTGTGAAAAAAGAACTAAAGAATACAAAATAATAATTAGTCTACATACTTGACTTTTGACATAATACTACCCCTCTTAGCAGGCCTCTTCATACATAATTAAGTCAAAACACTAAAATCCAAACATGCACAATTGCTTACATACATACACTCAGACTTCTATAAACTGCCATACACACAAATAGATAAAAACACATGTATCCCAATGTTAGTTTTTCCATCCTTTGATATGACCTTAGCCAGTACAATTCATTAAATGTGTCTTGAATAATAAATAAATTAAATAACCCCCAAGTTATAGAAAGCATTGAACTTCAGCAACCGCTTTATTTCATTGTTTCTTAAACTCTTTAGGAAGTTAGTTCATGAAACGGACCACAGTCTCGGACGGTAGCTTTTAATATGTGCTTTTTGCTTCAGAAGTAATTTTTATGACGGATATTGTACGTGTGCACATCACTGTTTCAGAATTCTTATAATTGTAATGAAAATTACTTCAAAAATATACATACAGGGAAAGGTTAAAATACCTAGCTTTATAAAAATATCTCTACAAGAACCATCAATCACGATGGCTCAAATGAGTCATAATTCTTACTGATTGAGTTTATAAATTGTAGACTCTTTGGATTATTTGTTTTGATGAATTACCCTACAGAGCAATTACATAATTTAGGTGAGAAGAGAATAGACCAAAGTATGCTAATTTTAGCTCATTAATGTGATCTGCCCAAGATTGTTTGCTGTCAAGAATGAGTCCTAGAAACAAGCTTAAGGGTCGGCTCTAGCTGCCGGCCATGTTGGCTGACACTCCATAACACCAATGTTAAATTAAAATCCAATTTTTTCCTTTATTTTTTTCCGGATAATTATGAACGATATGTCATTTTAAAGCTATGGCCAATATGCATGCAATGGCTTTTTCAAAACTAAGAAAAACATTTTGTTTAGTATTTATTAACAATTTAAAACATTGATTTTTAATATTTGTTTATGCTGTCACTATTAATTATAGCGAAAAACTACCAAGCCATTCGCATGAAGAATTTTGTCCCCAAGAGTTTGGTATTTTTTTAAAAACGCTATTTGGACAATTGCTGTTTTTAAATGGATTTAGGCTGAGCAATGTCCGTGTAACCTACCGCCGCTATAGGGTGATTTTTAATATTTTTTTACGTTGTAACTATTAATTATAGCGAAAAATTACCAAGCCATTCAGATGAAGAAGTTTGTCCCCAGGAGTTTGGTATTTTTTTAAAAACGCTATTTCAACAATTAATTGCTGGTTTTAAATGGATTTAGGATGAGCAATGTCCGCGTAACCTACCGCCGCTACGCTGGAGTCGCAGGTTGCTTTCTGTTTTACTAGAGCCGACCCTTAAGCTGGTTAGCTAAAAAAATACACGAATTACTAAAATGAGGTGAATAGCACTATAAACAATTAAATCAAAATGTATGACATTAATTAGCACATTACATTATTTTTAAATACGAATTAGCTGGTTGTGATTATATTCATAAATACATATTAACTGGGTGTGTACATATTGACCTGTCTAAAAGTAGAACGATTTCAGAATTGATAATTAGAGGAGATACAAAATGGATTCAAAGAGTAGTGGAGGAAAACTTCTTTCCTCTGTTCTTATTGTATGAGTTCATTGAGTTGTTGACCTGTTGGTTGCACTCACCGACACAACACTCTTCCTATATCGACTCAACACTTTCCTATTCGACACAACACTTTAACAATATAAGTCTCAAAACTTTAACAATATAAGTGTCATACAAATGAAATGAAACTTATTAGACTCCTTTCACACTTACCCACATATCGGTGCGTCCAGTCGTCATTGCATACATGTCATGTAAGTCTTTCTACTTGGGTGAGTCATTTAACATATTATGTAATCGACTGTCTTTTTTCTTAATTTTGACTGATAAATTGAATTATATACATGATTTACTCATAGGAAAGAAATTAAAAAACTTATTTAACAAATTATAATACAAGCCCTCTAAATATCAAACTTTTCTATTGGATGAACCCAAAACTCGATTTCTTGATTACATCTCTTTATTTCAAATATAACAAATAAAATCTTGTGATGAATTCAGCCACGATATAGACTGCTGGCACCAAAAATATAATACAGTCGGCCATTGTACCGGTAAGTATGACAACGCTGTGCACCCATATCAAAGATTTTATTTCAAAAGAAATGTTCTCAAAAAGACTTAACTGCTAAAACATATTTATATATCAGTTTAGTTTGAATTTAAATCTAAACTGAGAAGCTATAGTATTATTGCCCTTGTGCACCATGATAAAGCTGAAAACATAAAATACAAATACCAATCTTATAAGTAGTGTGGTCAATAAATTAAAGTGTTAAAAGTCAATTCGTAAGATAAGCAATGGTACTGCCTAAAAATACAAAAACTGTCTTGTAAACATTGTTGGTGAGAATCGTGAAATATATGACAAAAGCATTCAATTATTGGAAGCTAATGTGGTAAGTCTGTCAGGAGAAAATCAACTGGAGAAAAATGCATTGTCCTTTTCAACTTCTATTAAAATAATTAATAATTATAGTGAAGTAAATCTTTTAAGTGGCACTATATTACTTCCAGATATCCATGATAGAAAATGTTGTGAAATTCTTCAAGACCAATTCGGTTCAATATATAATATAGGCTATAGCCTGTCTCAGGTTAAGTTGAGGCAAGAGGGTGGGTAATTAGGGTCGGTCTCAACCGTCATAAAACTGACCCTTAATAATGCCGCCTGAGTGAACCTGTAGGGCACTCTAGTAAAAAAATTGCAATTCAGTATGTCTTAAGTCAAAATGAAAAAACGATATCATATTTCGTTTCATGATACTTTCCTGATAATTTTGATACCAAATTTGATTACATTTGGCCAACTTTGAGCTGTACTAGCATTATAAACTTTCTTAGTTGAATTAAGTAACATTACTAATATGGTTTACAACAATAAAGCCACAAAAATGTACTAGAGAAGTTCATATTTAAATATGTAACAAATAATCATTATTTGAGAAAAAAAACTCGATACTGTGTCGTTATTTACCATAATAGCCTACAAGCAATTGTGTGTTTGTACCATGTTAATCGGCCGACGGCAGCGCTACCCTGTCCGCCATATTGAATCTGATTCCCATAAGAGCAATGCTACAGAATAAGTAATTTTTTCTGTTAATTCGTGGAATAAATTAAAAAAATTTGGTTTCATTTTGAAGTACTGTCATATGCGGATGTTGATTGCTAAATACATTTTCAAAAACTGTTTTATTGTTTTCATAAACATATGATATAAATAGTAAAAAACAGTAAACTTTATTAATTTTTTACTCAGTTGCAAAAAGAGATATTGCACAAAATCTTAGCAATCAACACCCACAATCTATTTTACTTTAAGGAAAAAATACAGCTTTCGTTTTTTGACAAAAACAACACAAAAATATGCTTAATAGTGAAGGTATGTTTTGGTTATTTAACATTGAAATTGGTGGTAGCCAACATCGCCATTTTGAATGTAGGGAGCCGAGACTTAAAGTGTTGTAATTGTTTTTTTTGTCCATACAACAAATTACAAAATTAAGCTCCGAAACGCAGAGAGAAAGTTATAACTATCCCATATGGTAATTATAATATGTTATTACTATTTATTATTATTATTGTGTTGCGTTAATTAATGCAATATAATTAATACCGCTTTATCATTAATAATAAAAATTTAATTTTGTAATTTCTTGTATTGAAAAACAACAGTTACAACACTTTAAGTCGGCCTATTAACATGGGACAAACACACAATTAATTGTTTATATTATGATAAATAACGATACAGTATCGAATTTTTTCTCAAATAATGATTATTTATTACATTTTTAAATATGAACTTCTCTAGTACATTTTTGTGGCTTTATTGTTGTAAACCATATTAGTAATGTTACTTAATTCAACTAAGAAATTTTATAATGCTAGTACAGCTCAAAGTTGGCTAAATGTAATCAAATTTGGTATCAAAATTATCAGGAAAGTATCTTGAAACGAAATATGATATCGTTTTTTCATTTTGACTTAAGACATACAGAATTGAAATTGTATACTAGAGTGTTGTACAGGTTCACTCAAGCGGCATTAATAAGGGTCAGTTTTATGACGGTTGAGACCGACCCTAATTACCCACCCTCTTGCCTCAACTTAACCTGAGACAGGCTTTTTTGTTTTATAGTAGAGTAGAGCGTTTTTCTAAGCTGTAAACTAGGTGGTATTAGTGCCAGGTATTAATGTCGGTGCTGAGGCCTAAAAGTGAAAATGCATGTTGGTTTTATGTTTTTCCAAAGTAGGCCTATATTTTTGTAACTTTTGGTGTAAATTTTAAGGAAATATTTTGTTACTACTTCTTATTTCTTAATTTGTATTTCTTTGCTTGTTATTGTTTATTTCTTTAGTTGTAAAGCAATTAAATGTGAAATATTCATGGATTAAAAAAAATTCTATTATTAAAATGAAACAATTTATACTGTTGGCGTCTTTTTAAGCCAATCTCAGCCTGCACATACATATCCTAATTTATCCTACATATTGTTAATAGGAAAAGTGATGAAGGTCTTTGAATTTGTAACAAGCCTCCATATAGTAATGTGCAAATAACAGTGCAGTTTACTGATCGATTATTTAAAAAAATAATTCTAGGTAATCCATTTAAATGTTTTCCTAATATAATGCCTGAAGCACTTTTGTCTCATAGGTTTTTGCCAAAAGTACTGCAAAACAACATGTTAAAATTATAAATCTGTTTTAAACGGCCATTTCCGTAATTATTTTGTTTTTCTCACCTCACTAAACTTTTTAAATTGAATGGTCAAAAGGGGGTGAAAATTTATCACCATTTTAAAGAGTAGCCTACTACGTCAAGTATTATATAAACGTTCGATTATTTGTACCCATTCAAAAGTTGTGGTTCGGTGGGGGGGGGGGGGGGGAGTTGATTTAGTGCCGAAAGGTGCACATTCCTTCAAATGTGCTCTGTAATAGTGAAGTTTTGCCAATGACTACATATCAATATGTAGTCATTGGTTTTACTAAACCCAATGCATCTATAGAACAAGTGCCTAGTTTCCGTTATTGGTATTTTTACGTAAGATTTTAACTTAAGTGACTGTGTAGGCCTACTTACAATAAGTGGGAAAAATAAAGAGGACAATATCCATCCCAATCGACTGTTCATTGAGTGGCCTGACCCTTATTAAACCAGTCTTAATGAAAACACTCTTGGAGATGGCATAAGTACCACAAAGATTTGACAATTACTTCCGGTCAAAAAACGTGCTTCCGGTTAACAAATATTTAAGATGGTTAATATTTTATTGTCTTAGAACTTTTGGGTACCTAGTCAGTTAAGTCTTATTATTTTGTGTTGTAATCTTGCAGCATTTTCAGTCTAGCTAAATAACAAAATTTATGTAGCCTAAACAGCGACCACAGCATTAAATTCTGTGGTCGATGAGCCTATATTATGTGAAAATAATTATATAGTATATATATATATATATATATATATATATATATATATATATAGCCTAACTAATATCACAGTTTTTGTACATATTATGTAGGCTATGTACATTATACAAAAAATAAATTTGCATGGGTAGAAATTCAGGAATGCATGTTGTTTATATGCAATTGCTAGATCCAGGGTTTTAACCTTTAATAGTATTATTAAGCAGTTCGCTGAGTTATAGCTTTGTAACAAACTAAAGTATTACTAGTCAGGAGCGAAGTTCATCACGCCTTTTCTTCCTTTTACCAGCCTTAACGGCAACATACTCAACATACACACATAATTTTAATCTTTCAATTACCGTTTATTACTAGATTGTTTTGTTATACAAATATTAACTGTTTCCATACGTTTAATGTTATTATAATAAAGGTGTAGAATTAATTATAATATCAAAGCTAAGATGGTAAACACAGTTAAATGTCCATTCATTGTAAATACACTCAATAAACATAAAATGTTGGTTCATCAGTCTAGGCATAACCTAAAATTATTGGGTGTATGTTTAATTTATTTTACTTGTCTTAACGGCAACATACATACACTAATTTTAGGTTAGGTCTAGATTTGAATTTCTTACTAGGCCTAACCTAAAATTTCAGCGCTTGACGATAGTATCTGAAATATCGGAATCGGAACCGATCGTCTCTTAATTTAAATTCATGAAGCAAAACAAAATGTTCCTTGAATTTATTTACATTCATTTCCATAGCAACCAATTTGGTAAAGCTTTTTTCGCTACCAGGAGACCGAGCTAAAGCTCGATTATAAGCAGGGCTATGATTTCAACAACATTAGGCTTACCTGTAATAAAAATACAGTTTAAAGGATTAACCATAATCTCAACGCTATGCCTCAGAAATAAGTCAGGCCTAATTTAAAGTTTAACATTTCAATATCGATTTAGGCCTAGGGCCTAGTTCGCTCACGTCAATAACTATTATTGCAAATTTCCGTGAACATCGTTTAGGTTAGGCCTATAACATTAAACAACTAAATAAAGGTTATGTTTATTTAGCAGAAGTATTCGTTGCCATGGTAACTATAAATAGATACAACATTAGGCTTACCTCTAATAAAATACAGATTAAAAGAAAACAGATGATTATTGTAATGGCATTGAAAACATTTGCATCAGCTGTGCTTCGTTTAAAAGAAAACAGATGATTATTGTAATGACATTGAAAACATTTGCATCAGCTGTGATTTGTATTGTTTAAAATGGACAAATTTCACTTTTTAATTTAATAAAAAGACGTAGAAAACGAATTTTCCCAGACTGGTGACCATTTCCAATCGATTTCTCGTGGCCAAAAGCCCCATATAAAATCAAAAAATAAAAATCCTTAGACGGAGATTCCAGATCCATTTAGCAGACAGACAATTTATCTCTCGCTTTAGAATTAGAAGATATCAAAGCTAAGATGGTAAACACAGTTAAATGTCCATTCATTGTAAATACATTCAATAAACATAAAATGTTGGTTCATCCATCTAGGCCTAACCTAAAATGATTGTGTGTATGTTTAATTTATTTTACCTGTCTTAACTGCAATATACATACAATAATTTTAGGTTAGGCCTAGACTTAAAATTTCTTACTAGGCGTAACCTAAAATTTCAGCGCTTGACGATAATATCTGAAATATCGGAATCGGAACCGATCGTCTCTTAATTTAAATTCATGAAGCAAAACAAAATGTTTCTTGAATTTATTTACATTCATTTCCATAGCAACCAATTTGGTAAAGCTTTTTTCGCTATTCTTATTTTATATTAGTCATTTCCAAAGCAACCAATTAATAACACTTTTTAGCCGAATTTTTTTCCGTTACGCATTACCTACAATTTACTTAAACAAAATCGATGTTGAGATTTTTGTGGAAATATCCGTTTTGGGACCCCCTGAGTCCAAAAAAGTGTTTTTTTCCCAAAATGTCTCTAAACAAAGCTAGAGAGAAAACTATTCGATCGATTTCAAACAAACATGTCAATTAGATGCATGAAAAACAGTTTTGAAAAAAAACCTTTTTTGGCCAAAAACCCCCAAAATATCAGTTATTATTTGTTTACAAAAAAACGGCTCTAATTATTTTTATAAAATTTGGTTTATTTGTAGCCCTTAGTGTACCCTACCATATGCAAAAAACCGCATCTTTCTAAAAATTCTCGTTTAGCTAATAATAATAATAATAATAACTGCTTTCTGGGTTTTTTTTTGGCAAAAAGGTGTTTGTTTTTAAAAAATTTTCTTTTTTCGTGCGTCTATTCAGGCCTAATTGACATGTTTGGTTCAAATTTATTAGAAATCGATCGAATAGTTTTCTCTCTTGCTTTGTATACATACATACAGACTGACATACATACGAAAGCGGAAACCACATTAACTTATAGTAGCGGATGCATGAAGCAACTATGATAAGTCCTATTTTAAACAAAAATACTAAATTTATTTGCTAGATAAACTCAAATATAAGAAATTTAAACTTAAAATAGAAAAACAATTACATTGATACTATAAATATTTTGTAATACACCCCCAACATCAAGGGCTAAAACTATTTTTCTACTTCTAGTTTGTTAAACATACACTTCACCCTTCAACCATAAGAGAGTTATTATTTTTACTTTCTCACTATATACCAGTATTATAGTATAGAGAAAGTATAGTGATCACAAAAAAAAATCGATGTTGAGATTTTCGTGGAAATATCTGTTTTGGGATCCCCGAGTCCAAAAAAGTGGTTTTTATAAAATGTATGTCTGTCTGTATGTACCCAAATCTAGAGAGAAAACTATTCAATCTATTTCGAACAAATTTGAACCAAAAATGTCAGTTAGGCCTGTACATGCACGAAAACAGGTTTTGAAATTTTTTTGAAAAACAACCCCCTTTTGGCAAAAACCCCCAAAAAATCAGTTATTATTTTTTTTATAAAACACCGGCTCTAACGATTTTGATCAAATTTGGCTTATTTTTAGCCCTTAATGTACCCAACCATATGCGAAAAACCGCATCTTTATAAAAATTCTCAATTAAGCTAATAATAATAATATTTATTAGTTACTCTCCTACTTTAATGTATAACCTCTTCTACTTTATTACAATTATGAAGTCACAGTGAACCTGTTTAATAATTTAAATATGTTTGCCAGAAAGTATGTGCCAGTTTCTGGTACCATTTATTCTGTTTATTTTGTTAACTCCTACTCGCGTTCAGGAACTTCGTTCCAAAATCATAGATATATGGTTTAATATAAATTAATTTGGTTTAGTAACTAGAAAAGTGTTACGTTCACACAAACTTTGTTCGCCTCATTGTATTATGTTTGATTTACAAAAATTAAGAACAACTTACCCAATCTTTATGTTGTACGTACATTCAAATTGGGCCTATAATATTGGGTAAACCTAGATTTAAACAAAAAAATTTATATTGACTGAACAAATTTACAATATATTGAAAATTATATTGCAGTAGCCTAAAGAAAAACTTGTATAAACTATTTAAGTATACAAAATAAAATATTATGTCAGTGACAGATGCAGGCTGAACTGGGCAGCCACCCTTTCCTTGTTTTCTGTCTTGAGCAGTTGCCAGGGGGTGGCAACCCTCGTTTGCATCCTCTGGCGATGAATGGCTGATGTACTCCTCCCTCTACGTGTCATCCTTTCCTCAACATGTTCTCCAATGAAATCAATTAGCAGCATTCAAATCTGGGTTAACACTTTTGTAGTTATGATTGGGATTTGACAAGTTTAATATCCTGTTAAAAAAACTGTTCTTAAAAATGTATATAAATCACAAGGGGTCTAATAATATTTGTTTTATAAACTTATTTGTTGATTTTTACACACTTATGCCTACTCTGAATATACTTGAATTTTTTTTAATAAAAGATAAGCCAAAATTTTTAAAACTCAAGGCTAGCCAATAAGGAGATATGTACCTTTGCAATTGCCTTGTATTACCACTCTAATTGACATCAAATTCTTTTGTGAAATTCAGGATTTACTGTTTAATTATTGTATTTTGTAAATGAAATAGGAGTTCTTTAAATTAATTGGCAACATGAGTTAAAATATTTTGTTGTTGTAGGAGATTATATTCATATATGTAAAATAAGAAGACTATTACGATACAATTTTTAAGTTTATTGTTATTAGATTTATAATTGTCACAAAAACAGGAAAAATAACATTTTCAGTTGCATTCTTTTTAAAGGGAAACTCCAACAGTAACAATTATTTTAGTAATAATACTTTAACCTGTCGAAGTTTGGAAATGTTTGTTTGTTTTGTTTTTTGTTTTTTTTTTTTTGTTGCAAATTAGAAATACAATGCATATGTATTTTTATGAATACATATCTCCCCAAAAAAACACTTTGTGTCAAAAAAAGAATGCTAAGAAAGCTCCACAAAAAAACGAATGATATCATAAATAGGTCGCCAATCTTAATTATAATATACGAGTAACTATATAATGATAAACTATAGTTAATACTATTCTTTGAAACGATTTAGATTAGCAGATTAAAATTTAAACGAAGAATTTTTCCACAACAATGAATTACATTCACTTATGAAATGAAAATATAAGTTTAAGCTACAAAAATTTAAATTAAACTTTTAAAAGAAAATATAGTAGCCTATTCAATGTGGTGCCTTCCTCATTTTCTCTCATTACATTATCATTGGTATACTGCTTTCTTTTTCTTATTTCACCTCCAAAATTCCACTCATTAGAGTACTGATTACGATTGATAGTGATGACCGAAGGTACTTGGTAGAATTCCATAATAATTAAAAGACAAACACAATTTTTTGTAATTTCTACGAGATTTAATGAATCTTGCCGACCAAGGTTTCACCCGTGACGGCATTGACGAGGCAGCTTTACAGACTAAAGAATATTAGAAAAACAAACGTGTTTGAACATAAACCTTGGTCGGCAAGATTCATTAAATCTCGTAGAAATTACAAAAAATTGTGTTTGTCTTTTAATTAATGAGTACTGATTATGTTATCAAGTTTATTTAAGTTTTCAAGGTATACCGCCAATGAGTGGAATTTATGAATCCTTTTGACGAGGTTGTCCTGGGGGGATGCTCTGTCCTTTGTTAAGTTTTCCAAAGGTCTTATAGCTCACCTGTTCAAGCCTCTCACACTCATATATAATGTGTTCTACGGTTTTGTCGTGCAGGCCACATTTCCTGCATTTTGGGTCCCTGAAGAAAATGCCCATTCTCTTCATGTGTTTTCTAAGGTTGCTATATCATGTGATTAGAGCTACCACCTTCTTTACATTGCACTTGCTCATTGTAAGGATGTCAGTCACAATTTTTTCTAGGTGGGTCAAGAAGTAAATAGTTTGCCCATCCACAAGGCTGGGCTACTCCTCGACCTCCTTACATGCTGTAGTCTTACCCAGCCTGCATAGCTGTTGCCTTTGATATGCCATAGAACAGTTCAGTACTATGAATTCAGTAGCTGCTGCCTTATTTGTCAGCGTATCAGCACACTCATTTCTACTATTCCAACATGCCCTGGTACCCAACAGAGCGTGACCCTGTTTGAGCTTCGCCAGTTGTATTGTAAACTTGATGAATTCCCAGACTAGTTTTGACCTTAACTCATACGAGCTAAGAGCTGTTTGGCTGTATTTGTATATGAAGATTTTTTATTCGTGTGCCTGAGTCTGAGGTTTTCTCTGACACATTCCAATAATGCTGTCTGGAATACTAATGAGTGTTTCCTCATTGGCAGGACACATTCCTGCTTTGGTTCTCCACAAATTCCTTCACCTGTACTCCTCTTCGTTTATGAGCCGACAGTGTACCACTCCAGCTCATACTTGGGGAAAGGCCTCTTCCTTCTACCCATTTACACTATGCTACATTTATAAAAAATCGCTGCAGCAATTTCTATGTTGTTTTTACTAAGTTAATTGATATTTTTTAAATAAAATACAGATGCAAGACATTTAAGATGGGGATGTTTATGATTTTTTATTTGTTGACCAGTAGGCTATTACTATAGCCTTGTATTTGAAGGTGAAAACAAAAAGGATATGAAAACAATACAAAAGTAAATATTGGTAACCCATAATATATTTTAAGGAAAAAATTATGTTTCTAGAATATTGTATACTGTATATGAAAACAACTAAACAACTATTCTTAACAAAAGGTAATAAAAAAGTACATAATAGCTAAACTCCCATTCAGGTACATAAAAAACAAAGCCCACAGGAACACTAACTAAAAAATTACAAAAAATAACTAGGTACAGTACTTAAGTTTTGCTCAAAATTAGAATGTTTGAAATAGTTTTAAGAAGGATGACAGGTCTAAGGTCTAACATCTTTCGACAAAATTTCAGAATAATACTAGTTCTTCTATCAAGGTTGGGTTCAACCTAAAGAAAAAAATCCCAAACCTAAACAAAGTGTCTAACTAATGATCTCCAGTCACAGTACCGGATGTTCCCAGATTGTAAACATGTATATTGGGTGTCGCACTTAAAATGTTACAATAGCTAACTTTTGAACTATAAATATTACTGAGTACTTTAAATGGGAAATCTTCCATTCTTTTCAATGAAGTTAAAAATCCATTTTGTGAAATGTACAAAATTGCCGCCATGTTCCAAAATGGTGGCCAATTTTGAAATTTGCTATGCAACACTCTGTATTTCATGTTTTTTTTTCAGGTGTAAAACAATATTTTAAGAATGTTTTACTGTTGGGTATTTTAAAAATCTTTAGCTGTTTAGGAATTAGAGTCACTTAAAGCTCAGAAAATTAGATGTTTGATAGGCATACAGATAATTGATTCACGCCTAAAATGTTACACTAGCTAACTTTTCGACTCTTGGGGTTCAAAAAGTTTTAATGGGGAAGTCCCCTTATTTTTGTAAGCTCTAAAATAACATAGAAATCAATTTTGAAAAAAGTGCCAAATATCATAAAAAATGTTGATTTTATTTTGTAAAGACAATTTTATTAATGAAATTTGGCACTGGAAAATTGATTTCCATGTCATTTTAGAGCTTACAAAAATAAGGGAACTTCCCCATTAAAACTTATTTCTACCCCAAAGGTTCAAAAGTTAGTTATCATAACATTTTAGGAGGAAATCAATTATTTGTAGGCCTATCAAACGTCTAATTTTGTGAACTTTAAGTGACTGTAATTACTAAACGGCTAAAGATGTTTTAAATACCCAACAATAACACATTCTTGAAATATTGTTTTACAAACGAAAAACCATAAAATACAGTGTTGCGTAGCAAATTTCAAAATTGGCCACTATTTTGGAACATGGCGGCAATTTTGTACATTTCACAAAATGGATTTTTAAACTTCATTGAAAAGAAAGGAAGGTTCCCCCATTTAAAGTACTCTCGTATACTGTAATATTTATAGTTAAAAAATTAGCTATTGTAACATTTTAGGTGGAATACCCGGTATAAGCAGGTAGCATTTCTTACTTTCCTAAAAAATGGTCTTCAGGCTTCAGCTGATGTTAATACAACAAGTAGTGGTAGGTATTCTAAAAGTTCGCCTATCAGAAATATTTGGTCTCCTTTCTCCTTATTTTGATCCGTTGAGTTAAATGTTGGGCCTAAACTAACTGGGTAACAAGGTCACGAGCGTAATGCCATCTTTTAAGATATTTGAAACGTTGTCGTTTATAAACTCTGAACTGTCGTTCATGGCTCATTTGTGAATACTAATGTTTTCCTCTTTAGAAACATTGCTAATATTATTCAGTAACGGAAGTAATGGCTGAAATGTCAGGTTTATTTATAAACATTGGCTCTTGGAGAAACTAATAAATACAATGTTTAGTGTTCCGAAGTGTAACTAAAGCATTATAGTTTCGTCATGTCTGTCTGCCCACGTGTCACAGCCTTGTAGTTTCTCAATTGTATCATCTTTTGTGAATACATTTTGCAATGAAATAATTTTGGTTAAGCTAATTAATAATTTATAGAACTGAAAAGGAATAATTTGGAAAACAATTTTTAGTGTACTTTTCTATACATGAAATGTAAAACCAAATTTTGTTTCAGTGTACTGAAGTGAGTTTGGTGTCTTTGAATAGCTGTTTTAAATTTCATTAAATATTCCATTTACAAATACAATTTCTTTTTATTCTCAGGCCTCAGTTGCGGGATTGATATTGCTTTTAGCGATCTGTCTGTATATTTTGACTTTTACAATATATTTTGTATACATAAAGAAAAGAGTAGATTATTCTTTTTGAAAATGTTTAAAGATATTTTTACTTGACTAGTGTTATCTTTTTTCAAAGTAGTTATTAGGGCTAATCTATATATATACATAATATAAATACCACTCCCTGACTCACTCATCACGAAACCTCAAAAACCACCAAACGGAAATTTGGTATGAAATTTGGTATGCAGCTTCCTCTAGGGCCCTAGATGCTCGCTTATAAAGTTTTTAAAAAAATTCGAAATTTTAGGGAGGGTTTGGGGGTGTCAAAGTTACTAAAAACAACCATATTTAATTTTGATCGGGCCAGCTAGTAGTGTAATAAATGTATACTTTAATTACATGTGTCTGGGGGCTTTTGCCAAACCTTGCACATATTACTGATATAAAATTTACGGAGAACACAATATGGTTTTAAAACTTATTTTCGATAATATTTAATTGATAATAACCATAAGTATAATGATTTTGAGACTAATTTTACACTCTTACATAATATGAAAAAAAAGCAAATACATAGACGCCGTGGAGGAATTTGAGATATATAGACCATTTAAGTAGAATAAACACGAACTTTTGAACGAAAAGCTAAATTTTCAGTCAAATTCGTTTAGCCCAGTCGGTATAGGTTACAACTACCAGTAATTTGCAATACGGCTGAATTTTTTTCTTTATAAGTACATTAAAGTATGAAGATTAACATAAAAAAAAGTTTACCACTCTATCGATTTCCCAAAGTCGAAAAAAAAATCGATTATCATTTTTTTTTTCGATTATCCTTAATATTTCGAGCTGGGATAAAGATAGAGGAAAATAAAAAATACCACCGTGTAGGGGAGGTATTTTTCAACAAAAAAGGACATATGTATTTATTTCGTCCGAGCAATGGTTTGTCTGGAAAAAATTCGATAACGCAGGTATGTATTTTGCAGCAGGGGAAATCACTGAAAGGGGACCCTTATTCATATATGAAGCGTTGGCTCATTCTAAATTGGCCGAATTTTAATATATCGAATTGAAACTTGACATAGGAGTTAAAATATATATTTTAAACATTTATGCTGAGTCTCAGCTTGTTATTTATTTTCCTCTATCTTCATCCCAGCTCGAAATATTAAGGATAATCGAAAAAAAAATGATAATCGATTTTTTTTTCGACTTTGGGAAATCGATAGACTGGTAAACTTTTTTTTATGTTAATCTACATACTTTAATGTACTTATAAATATAAAAAAAATTCAGCCGTATTGCAAATTACTGGTACTTTTGGTCTAAATTGACCTTTACCGACTGGCCTAGTTGTACGACAACGATGAGTATCCAAGATAACGAAGTAAATAGGCGGGCATCCGTTCTGGAGTCTTCCTTCAAACGTCGAGGTGCGCGGCCGCTGAATGTTGTGTAATGTGTGTGCAAAGTAATGTAGGTACATGTTTTTAGTGTTTAATGTATTACGATCTCAAATAGAGGGATTATCTGATGATGGGACATAAGCCCCGAAACGCGTAATAAGGAGATATAGAAGTCACAGACGGTGTATAGTAAGTAGGCCTACTTGATAACTTAATAGTATAATAATATGGTTGCTTCGTTTGAGGGCCCTTACAGTTACATTTACTCACGGTGCAGAATTTCTCATATGCACATTTAGAGATTTTAAGGACTACGTAAGACTTTAAAATACTGCAGAATTACGCAAATTGTCCCTAAACATCATTCCTGCAATTGTGGGTTACAACGAAACATATTTTGACAATTTATTAAGAAATTGTACTGAAATGCGCATGCCTGACAATGTATGGATAATGTGTTATTAAACACAGCTTTATCTCACATATTCAAAATTAACGGATATATTATTTTTTAGTACTCCTCAAACAACAAGTTGATGTGATAACCGCCTGAGTGCAGGCTAAACACTTGAGTAGGGACACAAATTAGGCGTGTAAATGCTTCTACATAAAAGAAGATTTTTCGTCATAAATTATCAAAATTTAATGAAATTACTTTTATTTTAAAGATAATTAAACTTCGAATGTGGCGCTTTTACACTTTAATATTTTGCATTATTGAATAAAAAATATCTTAAACTTTGATTTTGAGTTAGTTCAAAGAAGAAATTTAGTTAAATACAAATTTAAAAAACTATATTTCATAAATACCTTTCCTTGACTTCTGGTTACGTGCACTGGTTCACCGCTGCGACAGTACAATGGAACGTATGAATGGAACTATATAACATATTAATTAACTTTTAAACCCGTCCGTTGGGTTGTATATATAATTCAATTTTAAATGTGACTTGTGTGTTGTGTTAGAACTATATAATAACAATTTGACGTCCATTACGCAAATTAATGCCAATTAATGTTTATTTTTTATTTATTTTAATTTGTAAAGTGATTTGATAATACTTGATAAATAGGCGAAACGGTCGTCATCTGAAACAATAAACAGGACTGCGAGCAGTAACCTGAAGTAAAGGTATTTATGAAATGTAATATACCCAGCCCAGTAAGGCAAACAAAAGTAATTATTAAAAAACTAAATGATATCCACATTCGGACTAACATAACCTTTAAAAAGACATATTTAGAATAATTGTCTGATCATTATTCCACCAGTAATCTTGTTATGCGTTAACATTGATTTTATGGAAGTTGAAATTCAAGATGGTGGCTGGGTCTGCCGAGCCTTAAATTATACTATAGGTGTTGTAGTTTAATATAATGAACGGGTAAAGTGGTGCCTAACCTTTAAAACGCTGAACATTTTGTAAATGATAATAATTGTTCCTTCAGCTATAATAATAATTGTAATTCAAATTATTTCTGAGGGATTTTCCCTTTTGGTATCAAAATTTAGAAAAATATAATAACAATCACTTTTCTTATTCATCCATAAAAGTAACTACAAAGGCACATAGGGGACAAACCTTTATACCATACAGATAAAAACAAATTATTTTCAAACAGTTTAGATTAATAGGCTACTTCTTAAATTTTAAATATTTAAATAATACATTCCTGTGATAACATCAATACAGAAATGTTGCATACATTATCAAATTGAAACATTTAATGACAGATGACATTCATTTAAACAATAACATTTATAGTTTTTAATAAAATATTTAACAAGTCGGACTACATCAATATTGACAAAAACAATTGACACCAGCAACAAGTTTACAAATAAAACTAGAAATCTAACAAAATATTAAACATTTTTAACATTTAAATATATTTTTTAAATTTACATATTATTACAGTGGGTATTGGGCCTTAAGAGTACACGCTTTTACAAATATTTTATACGCGTCAAGCAGGAACTGACTTTTGTTTTCTTATAGGTTCTTCATCCGGAGAAGGTTCGGGCCTTTTACGTTTCCTCGGAGGTTGGACCGGGGTCGTAGTATTTACAGTGGGAGAAGCTGCGGGTGTTTTTACTTCGATTTTACATTGAGTTTCTTCTATTCTTTCGTCAGTCTCTTCTACATTCTTAGGCGTCTTTTCATCTTTCGTGTTAAATTTGGAAATGGGAATTGGGATAGGAATCGGTATCGGTATCGGTACGGGGATGATAATGGGGTAAGGAACGAGAACCGTGGTGGGAGGGAGCAACGATTGCGTGGGGAAGGGCGGAGGAGGTTGGAGTAACGAAGGGTGGTGCATCGGACGGTTTATCGGTAATAACGGAGGAACTGAGTTCGCGTTGAGAGGCTTTCGCATTTGCGGTCTCTGTAAAGGGAATCTCGCGTTAATGTCTGCGAAAATATGCGGAGGAGGGAATAAACCAGGAGGTAAGAACGGCGGACGATGTAGAGGATGATCCGGAGGTAGGAGATGAGGAGGTAATGGTGGATAATGAGGTAGGGGAGGTAACATCTGTATATTTTTAGGCGGTGAAACGCTATTCGTGCTCCGGGGTGAAGAAGACGAAGTCGCTCTGAACTCTATCTGTGACGTAGCAGATCGACTCGACCGTTTATTTCTACTAGTTCTACGGGTTTTAGAACTCGGTTCTTTTTTAACTTTGTGTATAGTCGGTGGCGGTAACGGTTCACATTTCGGTACGACTATTGGAGGTGGGGGTGGAGGTAGAGGTGGAGTCGTCGGCGGTGATTCTTTGATAGGAGTGGTTATCTCGATGATTGGGGACGGTATTCTCGTGGGAGATAAGGATCGGTCGGATTCAGGAGATTCAGAACGACAATCCCTCATCCAAAGTTCCGGAGTTATCAGAGTGGAAGCGGTCGGGTTGGCGGTGCTACTAGCTGCGCCGTTGGTTATCGTAGAGGTCTTCAGGTGCGGATGGAGTTGTAGGTGTGCTTGTGTCTCCTTGCAGAATATATTCATTTTGTATTGGTTGAGGCATTTATCACTGTTAACAAAAATAAAACACTTTACTTCAAAATGATCAAAGTGTAGTAAAATAAAGTGGTAACTAAAATTAAAATTGATGGTGCCATTTCTTTCTTTCAATGCTGTAAACCTACTGTAATGCTATAGTGTTATTAAATTATTTATTTATTGAGTGTTCCGCTTTAAAATTTGACAAAGTTAAATAAAGTATGCTAATCAGCCTGTAGCATAAAATAATTCAATCACTCAGCTGAACCGTTGACTTGAATTAAGCAAATTTCCAGAATTAAGTTTATAAGTTTTAGGGTTTCAACCGACTATTTGGGAAACTGGTCTACTCACGAAGGAGCTAAATAGCTGCCTGCGTGTACGAAATATAATAAGTAGTAGAATTTATGTGCACCTCATCCTTCAGCCCCAGTTCACGCGTTACTTCGGATTATGTAGTGCTTCGCTTCACGAGTTCGCTTCTCGGCCGTCGGCCTCGGATCAGAAGATGCACACACGGTAAAATCTTCCACGTTGATTTTAAAGGGTATTGGAACCAGACGGGCTATAACGTCGTGTAAAAAGACAAAATGTACAGAATAATAAATAAATATCCTATAATTATTTGTTCACATAATTCTCAAAAAAAGTTTTATTCTAGTACAAAAAATCTCAAAAATAGTTTACTTCCGTTGGAAAAAACTGCTGCCAACGAAATCGTGACTTAAAAAACCAACGTGTGTATCAAATTTGTACCAAATCGGACGTAAATTCGACCGTAAGAGTGCGAACACATGTTTCTGGAGACCATGATCGGTGCTCATTGACTACTACCGACCTTAGGTCTTACCATAAGAGTCACTGCTACAGCTCATCTTTCCTATGGAAATTCTCTAATAAGTACCTTAAACCAATAAGTTTCAAAAGTGGCCATTTAAAATTATAAATGAAAATAACTCAAATACCGTAATATTGTATAAAAATCTTAGAGGTTAAGTTTTTGCAGTTTGTTTAGCTTCATTTAGACAAAATTTAGTGCAGTATAGTTACCAAAATTTTCAAACAAAGGGCAACAATAAAAAAGTGTTCATTAGTGTCCATTAGTTTGAAGCATTTCAATGATAAATCATAATGCTCTCAGCAATGCACAAATTTGGTATCCGATTTGGTACACACGTTGGCTTTTTAAATGGTTGGCGAGTTCGTTACCCAAAAATCCAACAACCGTGAGTAAAATTATTCTGCAGATTTTGTTTTTTTTACATTACCTACCTTAAAGCTCGTCTGGTTTCCCCAAAATTGATCAAATCGTAAAACACCATAAAAGTACTTGGTTCAAATCCAATATTTTACCGTGGGGTAGCTTTTGTTACGAAGCCGTAGGCCAGGATGAAAACTCGCGAAGCGAAGCAGTCCAAAACCTAGACCGCAAGGTCGAGGTGCAAACTAGCAAAGCGCAGTCGATAATCCGAGGCAGCAAGTCGAGGTGCAAACTTACAAAGCAGAACGAAGCAGCGCAAGAGCCAGGGTTGGAGGCTGAATGCACACAAATTTAACTAATATATTTCGTACACGCAAACTATTCAACGTCTTCGTGAGTAGCCCAATGCCCCAAATAGTTGGTTGAAAACATATAAACTTAATTTTGGCAATTCGCTCAACTCGCGTCAGCGGTTCAGGTGCGTGGTAGAATTATTTTCTATTAACTAGCTCTTGAAGGGCCATGTCAGGGTCTAAATCAATCGGTTAAACCTTTCTAGAGATAAAAAATATTTAGAGAACAAAACAAAACTGCAGCTAGTCGAAAAACGGAGCATTTTAGGACCTATTATTGTAACTTTTTACAGTAAATGATGACGCAATAAATATGAGGGAGATTAGTCCACATTTTTTTAAAACCCTGTATAATTTACATAAAAACTATAGCGTACACAAACTTTTGTTGGAAAGTAATAGAAAATGTTTTCCATGTACATATAAAGTGGACGGTTACACTTTTATTTGTGTGAGAGCCGCCACCTGCTTTCACTGATCTCCATCTTGATTTATTTTTTAACTTTTCAATCGATTTCTTAAAATTAAATGTTATGCAATAAAAATAAAATATATTCAAGTTAGGCTATATCAATATCTTAATAACCTCTAAATTACCCTAACTCACCTGCAGAACTGTAGTTGATGGTCCCCATCTTGGAAATCCACATAGTTGACCGTATGACGGACGTGTCTACACCAATCGCATGTTTTATTCCTCTTAAACGAAGCTCTTCGACATTGCGTGAAGCATATCTCAGAACAGAAGGCTTTCTGGCCGTTAGGAGTAGTCGTTTTGAACGCGAAGGTTTTAGCTTGACCTATCTTCTGGCACCAAGCACAGGCCATGCAACCTGGTGGGATATTTACTGTAACAGAAAAGAAACAATATAATTTTGAATTATTACAAAATACAATAACAAAATTGTAGATGAACCGCAGATCGAACGAATTTTCAAACTCAAGTTTATATGTTTTAGGGTTTCAACTAACTATTTGGGAAATTGGACTACTGACGAAAGCGCTGAATAGCTGCCTCCGTGTACGAAATATATGAGTAGAATTTGTTTTCACCTCAGCCTTCAGCCCCGTCTCACGCGCTAGAAAAACTAGTTTTGCGAGTTTGCATCTCGAGCCTACAGCCTCGGATTATGGACTGCTTCACTTCGCTCACAGCGGACAAACTCGCTTCATGAGTATGCCTCCCGGCCGTCGGCCTCGGATCAGAAGCTGCTCCACGTGGATTTGTTGATGGTACTTTAATATTTTACTCTTTATCGATTTTGTTTTGGGGGAATTAAAAGGGCTTTAAGGTCGTCATGGGCGTCATTCCAGTGCTTGAAATGGGGTGGCAAGGAACACCTCTCACTAGAAGGGGGGGGGGAATTTTGGGAAAAAGAGTCAAATTGACAGTTTTAAAGCGTTTTCAAAGCATTTTTTCTCAAAAGAATTACAGTTATCATAAATTTTTTTATCACAGACTATTCAATGTTCATGATAAAACTTAAGCTTAAAACAACCCACAAACCGGTAAATGGCTTTTGTTTTTCATAGACAACAAAAATTAGGGCTGCATAAAATTTCGTGGGTGTATAAAATTTTTTATTAAAAGTAAAAGTTTATTTAGCAAACTACATAATCAAAAACAAATTTTATTTGACGTGTATATTGATAAAACCTCATTTTTTTATACAAAATGAAGCCTTCTCTTTTGGACTGAATCGAACTCATTAATTACTTTGGAAATGCCTAGCCTATATTATCCAGCGACCACATAGTACAAATTGTTCTATGTGGTCGCTGATAGTATTACCCCTCCAACGAGGATAGTCTCTCCTGGACAGGCCAATCGTGTTCCTTGTGTAAGTTTTACACCTCCCCAAGCACGAAACAGATCTTTCACATGCTGCTGAGTTCATTGGAATAGTAAAAAACAGTCGGAAAAGCTCAAAGATGAGAGGGAACATACTTTTCAAAGAATTTTTTACAAAGTGGAAGCGTGGAAGCTCTTTATGGACCTTTTTTATTTTCCAGGACTAAATTAGAAATTTAAAAAAATGGAAAACGTGCATTTACAATTTTGTTTTCTAAATTTTGATAAATTACAGATTTTTTCCTTCTTGGCGTGGCAAAATACAGGCTCAGAAATGTTTGCTACAACTTGCAGGCACCCCTTGTCACCATCGGATTACGCCTATGAAGGTCGTGTAAAAACAAAGAAAATGTGCAGAATAATCTCCTATATTAATGTTTTACATAAAACCCGTAAAAATCTTGATTATAGTAAGAAAAATCTTAAAAATTTTACCTGCTGTCAAAAATTGCGTTTCCGGTTATTAAATTTGGTTTGTTTGACGATCTCGTCTGACCGTCATAGAAACCCAACGTGTGTACCAAATTTGGACCTAATCAAAAGTAAAATGCGGTTGTTAGAGTGCTAACACATATATATTATAATATATATAATTTTTAATGACACGCCAAACCTTGTTTTGGGATCCATGATTGGGGCTCATTGTCCGTTCCTGATCTTAGGTCTCACAATAAGAGCCACTGTAGGCCTAATAGCTCATCTTCTCTACAGAAATTCGCAAATAAGTTTGTAAGTTTACCTCGGTTCTAAAAAGGTCTCTTGTTTCATTGGATTTACTTTTGAACACATTCTCTAAATATTATGCTTTGTTTCAGTGTAACAGGTTTCGTAAGCTTTATAAAGAAAATGATAATTTCATATTTACTTTAATAGAAAACCCAAGTTTGATTGAAAAATCTATTCTTTGAAACTCCATAATAATCTCTACTTATATATAAAAATTAATGTTCTTTGTCCTCTATCGACTCAAAAACTATTTGACCGATTCCTCTAAAAATTTCTATTAGTAGCCAAACATAAAGTTTAAAAAGGCAAATCTCATAATGAATTAAGTATACTACTAAAATGTAAGAAAATGTTGTTTTAATTTTGCATTTATAACTAACTAGAGGGACTCGCTCACCAACCCCCCGCGTCGACTCCTGCGAAGCAATGCAAACAGATTATTGTATACAATGATATTTTTACGGAAATGAGATTGATATTATAACAACAGTCCAAATTCCATAACATTATTATTAAATGAAAGTACCAAAAATACTGAGAGAACTGATACAGTTTCAACCAATAGGCTATACATATTTTATAGAAAAACAAATACCTAACCTAACCTATGTAAGAAAACAATTTAATAGCCTAGAGCCTAACCAGTTTAACAAACAATATTTAAGAATTATAAATTGTATAGAAACACACCAATATTATTTGTACCCATGTATTAACTTCACTAGTAACCAAAAACACTGTAAAATCATGTTTAAATGTAAGCTACAACAAACCAATATTATAAGGTAAACTATGCCATAACCTATTCAAAGGAATAAACTCCAAAATACGATCAAATTCACAACACATAAAAAAAGAATCCTGTAATAGAAAAACACCATCTTTATTTATTTATTCAACCAGATTTCATTAGATTCCACATTTATTATGAAAACACTTCAACATTAAATTAAATCCGAATTCGCACTAGTACTGTACTAGTGGACTGCAAAATGTAAATAACATAGGAACAGCTGTTAGTAGCCCATGGTTATAAATAATTTTAAAGTGAGAATGTATTTATTTCAAAACACAAACCTCAGCAGAAAACTATTGTAAAATATTAACATTTATAATTATTTAGCCATAAATCGATATAAAAAATTAGCTCATAAGTAGCGAAATATAAGTAAGTAAAGTTGAATGTTGTGTAACTAAAATAAGCCTCTGTTTACATGAAGCCATATTTTTACTGAGTTATAGATGTTACACGCGATTTAAATTAAATTCTTTCTGTTAAATAAAATATGTGTATTTTGGCAACAACGAACTAATAAAGTCTATACGATATCTGAGATATCCAGTTATAAGATATACGACTTCAAAAAATTAATCAAAATCAAGTGAAATGTAAGTACTACTTTATACCAACAACCAAGAGGAAGCGAGAAGATTCAAGTAGTCCTATGCGGAAGGATACAAAAGATGAAAAAAACCGACGCGCGGGTTTTTAAAGGATTAGAAGCCATACTGAGTTACAGTGAAGTTGTGTATTTAACACCATCAAGTAAAAGTTTCATTAAAACAGTTTTTTAAAATTAAATCTGTGATAAATTCAGTGGAACGATCAGAGATTGGTATGCTCTGTGTTACTATTAACATTTCGGACTTTGAACAGTAAATTTCTATGAACAGTAAAGCCAAATAAACTCAATAATTTTCTTCAAAAATGATGCCAAATTTTGCAAATCTAAAAGCCATTAAATTTTAACCTTGTAATTAAGGCGAATAAGTAAAAAGCATATTCATGTCAGCCGAGTTCCTTACCCCGAGATAGACATTAAAAATATTCAAATCGCCTATTTAGCCAATATGTAAATTAAATGTAAACTGAAGTATAATAATTAATAGAACTTAGCCTAGGCCTATGTTACTAAATTTTGATATATGCCTAGGAGTCATACTAACGAAACCTTTGAATTGGAAAGACAATTGAATGAACTGAATATCCTATGCAATGTAAAAGAAAAAACATAATTCCAAAATAAAAAATTGTGACTGTTATAACCCTAAAAGAAATCCAGTGTTATTATTTATAAGGCTACTCCTGAAGCCAATATAAAGAAAGGTATTTTATATTTATAAATTATTAGCCTATTTATAACATGGATAGGATTATAAATGGCTTTCAAACGTGAGGCATGTTAATAAGGAAATCCTATTCACATTTATAACACATTAGTATAATTAACAAATTTATATATAAATATATTTATAAAAGTATTATAAATGGCTTTCAAACGTGAGGCATGTTAATAAGGAAATCCTATTCACATTTATAACTCATTAGTATAATTAACAAATTTATATATAAATATATTTATAATAGTATTATAATGAGATTTTTTATTTTTATACAGAAGAGAGACAATTTTCAAATTATAAAATATGACCAAAATGTGATACGATAAAACAGTATTTTAAACTGGTCAGGTAGACCTGGTAAAGAAGAAAGTTAGCATAATTTGAATAGATTTATGTGTTTGAATTATTAAAACTATAGTTTGTGAAGAATAATTACCTGATTCTAAACTTGACAAGTTGTTTGTTATTTTAATAAATGTAAATACTTTCAACTACAGGCCTAACCTAAAATTGTGTTACGGTTTTGTTCCAACAGATGTTTGAATTGTAATACAGTTATAGTAAGCCTTTTTAGATTATTCCATTGTATTTATTTTGTTAACCTAACCTAAATAAACTGTTGGTTGTTAATAATAATTACCTGAATCTAAATTTTTCAAGTTACTTGCTATGGTAACAAAATTAACTGCATTCAAGAAAGGTATTGGTTCAGTATAGGCTTTCCTAAAATTATGTTAAGCTTGATCCAAACCAGCTGTTTTATTTAAAGCTTAATATTATATAACAATAGATCAGAAGTTTGAATTATAATTCAGTAAGGCATTTCATTGATTATAGGTCATGTAAAAAAACAAGATATGCTGAATAATCTCCTATATTTATCTTTTTAGATAAAACTCCAAAAAAGTTTTATTTTAGTACGAAAAATCTCAAAACATTTTTACTTCTGGTTAAAAACGTGCTTAAATTTGTTGAATTTATTTGGTCAACCTAACCTAAAAAAGCTGTTGGTTGTGAAAAATAATTAACTGATTATAAATTTCATTAGTTGGTTTCCTGTAGTAATGAACGTAAATGGATTCAACAAAAGTGTGTTGGTTCATTATAGCATAGATCATGAATTTTAGGTTATCCAAATACTATGATTATAGGCCACAGGTAGAATTGTAGTGCTTAGCTTTTGATTCAAGTCAGCTGTTTTATCAGTTATTGGACTGTGCATGAAACCCTTATTCTGATTATTTTCGACCCTTCAAATTAATATTTTGCAAAATACTGTCTTAGTGCACCTCTACATAGTGGTATGAAGTTATCCTGAAAATAGTTTAAGATTATAGCTATCACAGTTTTAGCTGTACGTTGATTATGAATCAGTCAGTTTGGATTTCTTCTTTTATACGAGTAGTCTATTTACAGAGTTTCATACTCCAATCTATCAACAAATCTATAACCCGATTCTATTCCATTACACGCTTTTTAGTGGTGCCTAAAACATCGTAATTGAAGTAAAAAGGCTTGAAAGTGGATATTTTTACGTTTGGAATCAAAAACATTTTCACCGGACTTGCCGGTAGTTTGAAACCCCAAGCTCATAATTCACCAGCCGCCATTATAAGCCTGTATTATAATACTAAACTACTTGAGTAATATTCCATAGTTAGGTATGTAACATAAATAGGCTAAATCACCGTAACTGAAATCTATGTTTAAATCCTTTACAAAAAGTTATATCAGCTGATAACGGTAACTTGCACATGTCGAATTACACTGTAATTAATATAGTATTAATTAATCAACTCATTTAATTAGTCTAACATGAAACCTTTCCGCAAAATATCCCTAATTAATTTTTTCCCCAGTACAACAAATAATGAATCCAGAATATCGAGTTACATTAAATGAGTTGAAACTTTAAGCTATAAACTATGCAGTTTTATTTCATTACCATCCTCATCGCGCAGGCAATTATCCGGAGTATTTCCGTTACAGTTTGAAGGGGGTTGGGGTGTCGGCTTTCACAAAAATCACATTTTTCGTTTAATTGTAACTTTTACAAGGTATTCTGTTTAGTCGCTGTTTTATCGTAGTTAGCGGGTGGAGTGTTGTTTCAAATAAACTGTAGTTTAGGCTAATGGTGTAAACACTGCCGCAGCTTTTATTATAGACCAGTGAGTTTGTTAAAGTAAAGTTAATATTACTGTACTTGTAATGCGATAATAATAAGGCTTTTGTTAGAATTATATACCCAGATGAGATCTTTTGCCCTCGGGTTCTTTTTATCATACAAATTGTAGAAAATGTCTACAATGTATGATAAACAGAATCTGTGGGCAAAAGATCTCACTTGGGTGTTTTAATTTCAATAAAAATATTATTTTACTTGTATTATAATAATTACATCGTTTGATTCGAAAGTTTTGTTTTTACTTACGCATGTAAAATTTTACCAGATATCATTACTTTACAAAGAATTTCAATCAAGTAAAGACCGATTTCATTATTTTACTGAATGCAAGGCGTTGACCTTCCTCGGGCCAAAATACCAAATGGTCTTCTTGTTTCCCCTGTATACATTAAACAGGGTTCGTACGGTCTTAAAAAATCAGACAAATTCTTTGCTATAGCTTGCTGTAACACAAGCTGTTAAAATTACAAAAAAAAAAGAAGCCTAAGTAATTTAAAAGTCCTAATACTTGGACGTTTTTAAAAAGTACTCAAAAATCCCACCCATGAACCTTTTTCAGGTCTATTTTTCCAGTTTGTTTTGGTAGAATCTATAGCTTGAATTTTAGGATTGAATGAGGCTGCTAATTGTAGGAATTGCGGTGTTCAGTTAATTGGACTCATAGTCCGGTCAATTTAGACATAAAAATAGTGGTCAAATAACAAAAATTCCCACAGAGCCAAATATTGGTGGAGAGCTGGGGTTTACCAATACAAATAAAGTTTAGAAAATCCCCATCGATCCTATGTGTGCTTCAAAAGTTATTCGGGGTCAAAGGTCAAAATTTGAGGTTTTTTGGATTTTTCTCGAAAACGGTAAGTTTTATCAAACAACAACCTCAAACCAAAGTTGTAGATCCTAAAATTCTCTACAAAAATGGTTTCATGATTTTTCCCTAAGAGTTACCATTCCTGAGATATCGCGATTCTAAGAGTCACATTATACATGATATGCACACATTTCCACGCCACCTGTGAGTTAGTGTACTCGGCGCGTTTTCTTTACCGTGGTTTCACCTGTAGGCCTACTCTACTGTCATGACAATTTTATAATAATTTAAGGGAACAATACCCGTCAAGTTCTAGATATTACCTTATTATTGATATTGATTATTGATATTGCTATTGATTATTTTGTTAACTATTGTTTTGATTTCTTTAGATGTTTTAATCATATTCATACGCTTGAAAGTCTACTTCAACAGTCATGTCTTCTTCGATTTCTTCTTCTTCCTCTTGCTGGATTTTCATAAATTGTTCAAATGTGGAAGAGTCATTGGTCTCTTCATTAAAATCACAGGAATCTTCCTCTATTGTACTCAACTGGACATTTGAGCAAGACTGACCTTGGCAATTGGTACACGCTGGAGAACACAGCAACCCGACTTTTTTACAGCCACATTTGGCACTACAACCTTTTTTGCAATTGCAAAAAATAGTGTTGAGGAGTTTTTCTGGAGCAAGTGGGAGTAAAGTTTGAATCGGTTCCAGAGTATTATCAATCAATTTCCAACCCCAGTCTTCTGGGTTCAGTTGATTGCCTAGCCATGTTTGAACTTGATAGTATACTCGATACAAGTGTTGAATAGCAGATGCCGATGTTGGAGGAAGACATGATAGTTGTACTTGTTTCTTGTTTCGCGTATTTTTTACAAAAGTTAAGTATCGGTATTTATCAATGCAAGTAATTTTTTTTTGGAGCTCCATAAACCGCAAGAAGAAAGCGAATTCCTTCCGTAATTATTGTTTGAGGTGTGGAATCAATTTCTGTAATTCTTTAGCTCAGTCAGTCAAATCTTTTTTTTTAAATAATTTAAATACTGACGTTTTGCCCCTTCTGTGCATTTCTGACGAAGTGTCGCAGCCGGTTATCGACCATTTTAAATGTAAAAATAAAATATATTTTTGGCATTTGGGATAAGTAGATAAACTTTTTGAAGAATATATTTCTGTTCGCTGTTGAGCCCTTCCAGGTTTCAGAAAATAAATAATTCTATCCATTGGAGTCCTTGCAGTAAGTAGTACTAACAAATCAACATCTTCGCCAACTACAATTGTTGTGTTTGTTGCATTAAATTTTTCTATTGCCGTTTCAATTATGAGGACATCTGCGTCATTTTGATCTTGTTTCACTGCAATATTTGCAGCTGTTAATTTATCACTTAACATGGAAATGAAACGAGATTTATTAATGTTAGCGAAAAATTGTTGTTGATTCGCTGGAACTGTCATAAATAATCTCGGAACCCGATGATGTTTTTGTAGTTCGACGACGTTGTTTTGCAGCTTTAACATTTTTTGTCGAGTCACTGTAGCCGTCAAATACTACCGTCACTGTAAGCCCATAATGTCTGCGTAGATATGTGTTAAGTGCCTGATTATTATGTATATACGTGGCTTATATGTGCATATCATGTATAATGTGACTCTTAGAATCGCGATATCTCAGGAATGGTAACTCTTAGGGAAAAAATCATGAAGACCATTTTTGTAGAGAATTTTAAGATCTACAACTTTGGTTTGAGGTTGTTTTTTTTATAAAACTTACCGTTTTCAAGAAAAATCCAAAAAACCTCAAATTTTGACCTTTGATTTGTAGCACACATAGGATCGATGGGGATTTTTAAAACTTTATTTGTAATGGTAAACCCTAGCTCTCCACCAATATTTGGCTCTGTGGGAATTTTTGTTATTTTAACTGTCTATATTGACCGGACTATCAGGAAATTTAAACACTAAAAAGTGAACATGTAGGCCTACTATTTCCTCTCAATATTTAGAACTATATTCTGAGGAAATTGTTCAAATAAACTCCCCTGCGTCCATTCTTCTAATTGGACTAAGTTTTTCTTCAATAAGTCATAACGGTGGTGTTTCTTTTTTTTAACCAGTTTAATCCCACGGACACTACAGGATACCTACAGCCAGGGGAGGCCAAGAAAGTCAGGGAAATTAAAAATAGTCATGGAATTCTTAAAAAAGGTTAGGGCAAATTTGTTCATATAATTGAGACCCCGATGGTAAAAAAACTGAGGAGTCTTTCTTTGCTATAGATTGCTGAAAGCAGTTGTTTTACATGAGGACATCTCCAGCAGTTTGTTAAAAGTCTAAAATTACTAAAAAAGAAGCCTAAGTACTTTAAAAGTTCTAAAACGTAAATGCTTTAAAAAAACACTTTTGTCAAAAAATACTAAAAATCCCCTCCATGTTCCTTTTTCCAAACCTATTTTTCCTATCAAATGGGATGATTCTAAAATTTGAGATTTTGAAATAAAATATTATTTATATTAATATTTATTTCATATTCAAACGAGCTTAGTTGTTTGTTCTGGTGAAATATAAAGCTTGAATTTTAGGATTGAGAGAGGCTGCTGATTATATAAGTGCTGAATTGGGAGTGTAAGTGCAGTTAAATGCACTAAGAATTCAAACACTAAGTGGACTCGGAATTCATGTCAATATTTTATTACTATATTATGAGTGAATTGTTCGTATTAATTTTCAAATCATCAACATTAAAAAACTGAAAATAAAAAATGAACTTACACCTAGCACTCAGCAATCTTTATATATATAATTCTGTGTACGTGAGTGTCACTGAACTCCTGAATGGCTGGACCAATTATGATGAAATTGTTTGTGTTTGAGTGGGTCCCTGGATGGTTTAGATTCACTATTGAAAGGGGTTGAAGTGGGGTTGCTACCCCTATACGATAAGTATAAATTAAACATCTTCCTACAAGCTATAAAGCTAATATTATGTAAAATGTAATATTTTTTTAAGAGGTATACAAAACTATGGAGTTGACTCCTACAAATACTCGGATGTCTTGTTTGATAAACGCTTAAATTGGTCGGCACACGTTGACTACTTGAGTCGTAAAATTAGAAAGTTAATCTATGTTTTTAGGAATTTAAATGAAATATTATTCTTTTGGGAAATAAGAGAGTTGTAGTTTATAGCCAGGATGGTTCCCCCAAAATTTATTAAAACATAAAATACCATAAAGGCATCTGGTTTTAATTGCCTAGCGAAGCGAGTTTGTCCGCTGCGAGCGGGACGAAGCAGCGCGTGAGCTGGAGCTGGAAACAAATTCTAATATATTTCGTACATGGAGGCAGCTATTCAGCGCCATCGTGAGTAGACCAATTTCCCAAATAGTTGGTTGAATCACTAAAACATATAAACTTAATTTTACAAAATCGCTCAACTTACGTCAGCGGTTCAGCTGCGTGTTCGAATTATTAAATATTCCAAACTTAATGCATTGTCAGTAAGTGCCCAGGTTTCACGTAATTTTACTTTAATTATGTTTGTGGTTTTTTGTTTACTTACATTACGTTTAATTTTGACAAACTGCCCAATTATTCCCGTGTATGTTGGGAAATGTTGCTTGTTTTTTACACCGATAACGCCGGGTGCGATAGCTAGAGATTACAATATACAATACAAGAGCCTAGTCATACAAAGAGCGAATCCGCCTATTTTTGATTCTTGCTAGCACAGTGTAAAGCAAGGAATGCGACTGTATCGGATTTTCGATATTCATGATTACAATCGTTAACGTATTGGTAATATAAAGCTACGTTAAACAAGTTTAATAAAAGGATACTACAATAAGGAATTAATTAATTAGAAACAAAGAAGAGAAGACAAAATGGCAGCTGTTGAGTGTTTGTAAGATGAAACTTGGACTAAGCATCCTCCACACGATTTACTACGTTGCACAGCAAATTCTTTGATCATCTTTCAACGTGATATCTTTTCGTTTTTATCATAACAGGTGACAATTTTAATATATGCTATTAGCATTTGTAGGTATAGAGTATTTCCCTCCGTGTGTCGCCTCCTTCATTGCACAACCTTTCTCGGTGTAATTTTAAACGAAATATGCTTTTGGTAGGCCTAAATGGAAAAATCGCAAAGCGCGGTCCATAATCCGAGGCCGCAAGGTCAAGGTTCTACCTCTCAAAGCGAGTTTTCCGCTGCGAGCGGAACGAAGTAGCACGCGAGCCGGGGTTGGAAGCTGAGGTGCAAACGAATTCTACTAATATATTTCGTACACGCAGGCCTTCGTTCGCCGCCTTCGTGAGTAGACAAATTGTTGCTTGAATCCCTAAAACATATAAACTTAATTTTGTAAATTCGCCCGACTCACGTCAGTGGTTCAGCTGCGTATCGAATTATTTTAGATTAAATCTATTAGTATCTGGGCAATATAATAAAACACTCGTTCTTTCATTGTCGTCCATGGATGGTAAGGTAAGGTAAACGGATGTAGAGTAAATGTATGTAATAGAACCGTTATTATTGAAATCTAACGCAAATGTTGTAGCCTAGTAAAATAATTTCAAAATATGCTGTGAGCTAATCAGGGAAGTTTGGAAAGAAATAAGTTAAATGAATTACCAAAATTCTGTAGCCCCACCTTGTACGAATAGGCCTATTTGAGGCCCACGCATCCATGCCACGTGGAACATACGGCCCATAGATATAAAAACGTTGCCGGCCCTAGGCTTAGATAGAGCTGTATGTTTAAATCTAGGGCAAATTTTATACTTTTTCCATGAATTTTAAAATTGTTTCCCCACAATGCCTATAGAGATTCCGTTAAGGTAAAAATCTGGTTTAATATAACATTTGTACATTTTTCACATAATTTTGCAATTTTCATACACAACTTTGATCTAAAGACTTTCTGTGAAAACTCTACGGTACGTCAAAAGACAATGGGAATCGGGCACAATGCTCCTAAAGAGTGAAGCGAGTTTAATTATGCCTCAATAATTAAACACATATTGTATAAATCAAGTTAAAAATGTATATATTTTTATTTATTTCCTACGCTTTCAAAAAATATCCAAGCTCTCGTTTACAAGATTATATAAATTAACTTTCCACGTCGACGCGAAATCCCTTTTTATTTGCATTTCTTCAACAACCCTCCGCCGTAGGTATCAGATATCAAGGACCAAGGACATGTTACTGATCTATCGATTACCTCCAGGTAACCCGACCTCCTCTCTCTCTCTCTCATTATACTGGACAACGCAGACGACTTTTCTGTCTGATATCATGTTGCTCCGTCCCTTTTTGTCCTTTTCCCGGAGGTACCTTAGGGCAGTTTTCCTCATTAGCGGCAAAGTATTGGACTTTTTACACGTGACATGCGATCCGATACCCTTCCATGAACAGTGTCTTTGTGAATACGGTATAATTGAATTTATATTTCTTGTCCGACGCTATCAGGGGTTGCGTAATTCTTTATTTTTTGGTTTTATTAAGCTGGTAAGGTATTTTTAGAAACTTGCCAACTTACTATTCCTAAACTATGAAGAATATTCAATTTGCTGTAGCCTTCATGTACAAGTGTCAAGACGGAACGATTTCTATGCTCGCATGGCAACTTTGTGAAGTAGAGGCTAAAGGCGTTAGCCAAGTTTGCTATAGTTGGACCTTGTAGGTTCGAACCTGGTTATTTGTTATCTATTTACATGCGTTATACTCTGCTACTGCAGTCTTCTTTATCTAACTGGAATTAAATAAAAATTTTAAGCAAACAAATTTAGTTTGTAATGGCGAATTGTTTATGTTTTTACAAAATTGTTTCTTTATCATCATTGTATACGGAAAAAAAACTGTATATTGAAAGTTGATTTATACTCTCCAAACGTATTTATACAAAAATCGAACAATTAAAACAAAATCTATGCCTACAACGGTGCTGTGCAGTGGCGTACTGGTAAGAGGCACTCTACCAGTTTTACAGTTGTAATTTGTCCAACACATGTTCGAATCCAATTACTGGTCTTTGGTTGGTTAAAACGCTGCTATCGTGTCTTCATTAGCCTAACTGACACAACATAAAGATTTTAAACAAACAAAAATGCGTGCTAACAACAATCATCGCTAATACCCGTCAACTCAATATTAAGTGGACATTCACTCTTTCTGACACTTCAAACAAAATTGCATACGAAATGAAAAATGTTTTACTTAAGAGAAAGGAAATCGGCCCATTTAATTACTAAATCTATATACAGGATGTCCCCGAACTCTCTGGTACCCTTTTGTGGATTTGTTCCTGGGATCTTTGACAATTTAGTAATGAGTCTAAGGTGCTTTCTTTTTCCTCCGTCTGTCTGTATGACTATTTTGTAAAATAATTGATAAACTAGAGAACGGTTTGACCGATTAAGTTCAAGCTTGACATGAAGTTATACCTTACAATGATTTATTTCAAGTAAAAAAGAGACTATATTCAATCATGCGTTTCAAAATAGCAACTGTTTGAAACTTTCAAATCTAAATTACCCAAAAAACCGTGAATTAAGAAAAAATTTCAAGACACATTTTGTGTAGCCCTTTTAATTCCCTATCGAATTGTGTAGCTATCAAAAGAATCGGATGAAGGATAATAGTTAAGTTAAACATAATAACAGCATACGTAACCACATTATTGTTGGGTATACCGTGTTGGTATAAGACGCCGGGTTGAACAAACCTATTGTCCTTCATCCGATTGTTTTGAAAGTTACACCATCCGATACAGAATTA